>JAQFVV010006417.1:838162-1426193 GCA_028023455.1 Epiperipatus broadwayi
GAAATAAAAATACTTCTGTGGAAAAAAAAGTATTTTTAACAAATTATAGAAGTAAAATGTATATCTTAAGGAAAGATATAAGAAGCAGTAGTAATTTTAAATAAATACTTGCCTTGTTAAGTCTTTGTGCTTAAAAGACTAAATATTGACGTTTTAAAAGGCAAATAGATTATAAATATGATTATTTAAAATCGTAATATAATAAAATTGCTATATTGAAGTAATCTAAAACGCTGGACGTTATAGATGAAGAAATTAATTCTTACCTGAATATGTTATTTATAAATGCGCAAGTAATACATGGATGTCCAAACTAAATTAAATTAAGCCAAGCATGCCAAGTTGATTAAAAAATTCAATGTAAATAATTTATAAACTATAAATTAATTTAGAAATAATAACTTTTAAACAATAATCTATGAAGAACTGGATCCAGAAAGAACTTATAAACTATTGTTTTAATTTTATTTGTTTTCTTATTGGAACTTATTTTTTTTAAAAAAAAAAGAACGTTATCATTTTATTATAAACTTTCAAGAAACACGTGATTCAACGGAACAGGAAATAGTGTTCTATTGACTTTATACGCAGGATATCTGTTAGAACTTTTATGGTAGAACAAAAGTCATCGCTGGAATCCGTAATATAAATTTTTATTTTATTTATTTAACATAAAATTTAAAATATTATTAAACTATTAAAAAGTAGGTTAGGTACATTTATTAAATAGTAACTTAAAAATAATATAATAATTAATTACATAAATTTATTTTTATAATTAATATAACATGGAATATTTTAGTGAATGTTATGAGTATGAATGTGTATTATTTTTGTTTTCTGAAGCTGCAAATTCCGAAGACTACTGGATGGCAGAATGGACATTATTATTATTGTGGTAAAAACATTGTATAATAATTTTGATGAATTTAATATGTTTTCTTTAGATCAACTAAATATGTGTTTTGTGGGATGAATGTGTAGATATTTTTAAGAAAAACATACATTATATTGGCAACGAACTTTATTAAAATATGCATAAGTTTTGATTTATAACATCAACATGATACAACATTACGTAAGAAGCTTAGAAATAATTATATGATTCTTTCGTAAATAATTTTGATATTTTATTTATGCTTAGTACTAAAATGATGTTTATTATTTATCTTAATAATTATTTTTTTTTTTTTTTAATTTAAAAAAGGATTTTAAAAGTCTATATTTTTTTTATATTTTGTTTTATTAAATAAGTTAAGTTATATTATGGGTAGAAGCTTATATTTGGATTGAAGTTTATTAAGTATAGACGATGTAGTATAGGTAATTTGGATGATGAATATTTTATTTAAAGTTGATGTTTGTTTTCCGGAAATTTTAGATAAATTTAGAGGATGTTTATAAATAAAAAAGTATTAGAAAGGATTAAAGAACCCATCAAGTAAAGTAATGATTTTTTTACATAGAAAAGAATCATAGAATTTATCTAAGGTAATGCTTTATGAATTTGAAATTGATAAATGATTTAAATAATAGTATTTGAACAGTACAGATATATAATGCATATTTGATAAAACATATAACAGGAATTACATTAAGTAAAGTATAAGTACAGTCAATTATTTGTTTTTACATTACAAAGATACATTAATTTTATAAAGCTATTAAGCAATGCTAATAATAAAGTAAATATATGATGATACATTATAAATGGTAATACTTAATTAATGTAGCTATTTAATTAGTAGAGCTTCATTGTTTACACAAGCTACATAAATAATTTTGACATATATTATTATTTGTAATGGAAGTTTATTAACATTTATTTTAAATCTAAGTTTTGAAAACATACTATGATATTATTAATATAGCTTTTGAAAGAATGTATAATTGCTTATTAAGTACATGATTTAATAACAATGTAAACAGATTGTATTATTATTTTCTTACTTAGTTCAGTTTATATTTATTTTCTTAAATTCTAAAACTGTAAATAGTGTAAATAAATTTTATTTGAAGTTATTGTAAATAAATTTGTTAATTTGTTTTAAAAGTGTGTCGAGTTTCATTATTTTTCACCACAGTATTTTGACATCAGATGATTTGAAATAAACATAATATTTGCACAAAATTGAATTTGTTATTATTACTTAGAATTGAATACCATATTTGCTTAACATTATTTTATAAGAATTGATTGACATGAACATAAATATTACAATGGTCATAAGATGATTATAATGCACATTATAAGAATACAATATTGTTTATTGCCACAGATTATTAAGTATAAGATTTTTGATCTATTTTAAAATGAAGATACCATATGAAATAAAAATATACATATGATTGTTTATTCATTTAATGATTGATTATATCATAGAAATATATGAGATTAAATTACACTCTAAGATTAGTATTATTTATTATTATTATTTAAATAAGTTAAGTGTATTTAAGTTTGATATAAAATCCCACATCATACTTATTTACATGAGTTATTATTATTTTAAAACATCTTAAAAGAACCTGAGATTATTTAATTATATGTTAATTAAAAGTTAGGAATTATTTTAGTATTATTAAAGATAATTATTTCATTTAAAAGTCATAAGAATGCTATAGATGTAGTGGTAAGATGATAAGGTAGTAGTAGTATTCTTATGCCATTGAGACAGTATTTTAGGAGATATTGACTCAGTGTAAATCTGCTTATTACTTTGTAACTTTACTTCGCAGTCTCATAATTTTAATATATACTTATTTAATTAGTATAATCTAGAACTATATTGATTTTGATGATTGATAATAAATTTAATTAAGATATGATAATATAAAAGTATATTCAAGATAGATATGCAAATTTTAATGAAGCATAATAATGTAACTGAGCTAGTTGTATTTTAAACTATTTTATATATCAAGAAGTAAGGGTACAATATATAGATATAGATATGATTCCAGGTAATAATCTATTATTTGATGATGTTTCATTTGGTTCCTTTTTGTTAGCAAAAACACAAACATAGGGATCAATAAGCAATTTGAATCATTAGATGATATCCAATTACTATTCCTTTTAAAACTGCAATCCAAGATGAATTCTACTATCTTGACTTTATGGTAGACAGCATAGTGTTTGTGATAACCATTTCATTTTAATCATGAAGATATCAAATGAGAGGGATTGGGAACTCAAACCCCTCTCTTTTTAAATTGTCTTAATCACAATCCATATTTTTTTGCTATATGCTCCAAATATATTTATAAAAATAAGATCAAAATGAACACAGTTTTAAGCAAAATAAAGTACTGTGTTCTTTTTGCTAAAATTGTTTCTGTAGCTATGGCAGCACAAAACAGTCTTTTTATTTTTTAAACACTTACTTTTGATCATGTGATTTTTCCTTCTGAAATTCTAATAAGGTATCATTATTATTTGCACAATAATTAAATTAAAATATTTCATTTTAAAATTTAATAAATAAATGATTCATTTATTCCAGATTTATTCAAAGGAATAACATATGTAATTAAATATTTGGATCTAGAAGTGTTTTTTTTTATTTAGCAATTTATTAACTGCAGATTTGTACATTCATGTAACAAAATCCAGAGTCCAGGTAAAATACCCAAAAACTGTTGAAAAGGGGATGGTGAGATCCCAAGTCCAACCAAATTCTAACTCATTTACCAGTATTACATGATTTAACACCTTATGAATGACATTTCTGAGGTTACACACGGGTCTCAATTTAATCTGCAAGCTGTATCCGAACAGAGAGAAACATGAAATCCAGGGCTCACTACCCAAAATGGTTAATTAAAGGATTGATTAAATTAAATAACATACTAATTAACTAAATATAGAGTTAAAACTATAATGCATAACATATATATGTAAGATAATAAATGAATTGGGATTGGATTGGAATTAGACTATGAGCAAAAATTATATAAAATGAATTAAATTTCAAATGATTTATTAATAATTCAAATTAATTAATAAAATAAGCAAAAATTTTACAGGTTTAATATGTGGAAGAAAACACATACAGATATTATATAACAAGATGAGATTCATACAGCTTCATATTAAATTTAAGTATGGGTGTGCAGTTAATAAATTATGCCTATAAGTTTAATGTGCTATTTTATTAGTGATCATACTAGTCTAGAATAGAACACTGGTTAAAGCACTAAAGTGGCTGCTGTTACATATATAAAATATGAGTGTAAAATGCAGATTTAGTCTAATAATCAATATTTGGTTTCATACTAATGCTGAATAATCATTAAGTATAGGAGGAAAAAAACTGGTTGCCTTAGGTCAACATATATACACTATTGCATAGACTGAAATATTACTAAATAAGATTACAGTGTGTACGGGTAATTATTCATAGCCTTTCACATAGAATGCACAGTATCCTAGAATCAAACAGCTTGCTACTAATAATGAATATTTGTAGTTTGGGGAATTCAGGTTACTCAAGAGTCCTAGACCCTTACCCCAGTAACATGTTTGGTGCTCTTACATAAAATAAGTGTAGGAGGGGCAGCCTCTACTGTGACCCCCATAAAAAGGTGCAGAAAGAAGTTATGTGTAATGCATACTTAGAAAAAACACATCAGCAATACATAAAATAAATATAAATATGTATACTTAAAATTATGGTGCCTAAAACATATAGCCCTATCTGCATAACTAATAGAACCTAGCTCTTAATTCTAGCAGCATAATCATGTTGTATTAATGGACTAAAACTAAATTATTAATCTAACTTAATATCCTTAATCTGCATCTTGAATTTAGTTTTCACTGGGGGGGGGAGAAAGTACATTCAACTGGAAATTACTTCTTTTAACCCTTAAACCGCTAATTATATTATTGGTTGTATGAGGTAAAAATCAAATCTTTTAATTGGCCAACTCACAAACTGAAGACAAAGCCTATTGTTAAAACATATTCGCCTATAATATTAAATTCAACTCAGATACGTTTATAAAAAGTATATTACTAATTTTTCAGGTTATGAAAGAGAATGAAAGTTCTTTCAAAAATAAATTGCTATTTATTTATTATAAAATATATTCAATTTTGGCAAATATAAAGCGAATGTCTAAACAAAAAAGTGCTGACGCAAATGCTTTTTTTCAATTTTACGATATGGAAAAGTAAAGATTTCTTTTTGCTAAATCTTAAATATTTTTACTAAAATTTTCAATATTTTTCGAAAATAATTTTGTTTTTTTAGTATTATCTCTGAAAATCATTTGTAATTACTCAATATATACTTAATATTCTTTAAAATTATATTTGAAATGAAAATCTCAGTGTTTTTCTTTATTTTCTTTGATCAGGTGGTTTCTTTGTTCTTTCCAGCCAATCAGAATGTCTTTTTTGGCTGAGAGTTGGCTGACAACCAATCACCAACAATGTTCTTTCTTTGTTTAGTTTTAAATGCGGTTTTTTTGATTTTTTACTTGTAAAATAATTCGGAAGAGGGCACCATCTTACAGAACTTTTAAAAACCTAATCAATAACTGTCAAACGAATATTCTAGCATAAGAACTAGCAGAGTTAGAGTGACGTCAGATGTCGATGAAATGCCTCGTAAGAGGCGGTTGAAGAATTAATAAAACATATATTTAAAATCATAGGTTATAACTATGATCATGCAAACCATAATAGATATTTAATAGTATATAAAATAAAATCAATTGATAATAATACATGCGTAGTGATTGGGTTATTATTCAATATATAGGATTTTGAACCAGCATGCTTGCAGGAAAAAATAAGTATTTTAAAATGTATTAAAATTGATGATATCAATTATCATATCTTCATTAAATCTATTACCATTTAAAATACTCATTGCTTTGAAAGAGTTGGCATATTATAACATATATAAATTTTAGAAAAATAAAGTAGAATAAAATACATATATAGGCATAACTGCAGTGAATGAGAGATTTAAATAAATTTGATTTCAACTGTTTAAATTTGGGATAATGTAATGAAAGTTTACAGATTTAATTTCAGGTAAGATTTATACAAACTTTATATTTTACTTTAGATAATAATTTAAAGAGTTAAATCTGAATGTTTAGTTTTACATTAAGCTAGCTTTAAAGATGAAGGTTTAAATATTAAGAAATTTATGTTAGAGCTCTGCAGTGCTTGAATAGTTACCTATTTTATTGCAGCTTGTGTCTTGGGATATAGTGGTTTTCTAGATAGGTGGGATGGTTCAGGATGTTTTTTTCTTATGGCTAACCATTGGTTAGAATGTCTACCATTATCACGATGATGGTGATGCACTATTAGGTATGTAGGATGGGACTAGAGATCATCATCTTTCTACAGGAAAACAAAAAATCTATGCCCTCCTATTCTACCATATCAAAATAACTTGTATGGAGGCTGGTGGTAATGCTTCTTTAAAATTATAAAGTATATATCTTTGATGTATAAAATGTAATCTATTTATATGGTTTTGAAATCTGACTATATTACTGTCAACAAGATTTTTTACTACTAGCAAATCCATTGGTACTTATTTGGAATTTTATATTTTAATTTATGCAAATTATTTGAACTTTTGTTTTAACCTTTTACTGGGATGTTTGTGGATAAGTTTGATCATTACAGATCCCTAAGGACCTGAAAATAGTTTTGGTTCAGTAAATCTTGTTTACAAAAAATGATATTTTAGGAAAATATTATTGCTAAAAATTAAGATTTTATGTAATTTGTCTTATGTTATACTAACACAGGTGCAAGTGGCATAAATTTTGTTTACAACAATTTAAGGTTAAATTTAAAAATCACCAGAAACTTCTAGATAATATTGCACTATATATGTATCATGGTAGTACATGAAATATACATATATACAAGCAATTTCAAACTTAAAAATGGTCTATCAACTCTTTAAAGAACAAAATTTATAATTCAAAATATATTCTTTTTAAATCAAAATACTCACTGCAATATAACTATATTTATGATATTATCTGCATTTGTTCACATATATATGTGTGGTGATACATATATAACTGTGTTAACGATGACATTACATATGTACTCAGGAAGAGTTTAAAGCTGGTAAGGGTCGAGTTATGGGAAAAAAATAGGTGAAACAGATATGACATCAGGAATATACTGTTTCACTATAGAAAATAACAAATGAAGATGTCTGTATACTATAATATAGAATTTAGAAGTTATACATGACTATTTATTAGTCTGCATTCAGAATCTGGAAGTTATAATTTACTATTTATTAGACTGCTTTCAGAACAGGTTATTTTTACCTGATTAATAAGGTTTATTTAAACTTCTTTGCATTATTAATCTCACACTCACTGGTTAAGTTTCAAAACTTTAGTGTCTATATAAACATATCAAACCAAAGATAAAGTTGGTACTATCTTTATTGCTAAAGGAGGTTTTTTTGACTACAGGTTGAGATTGTTTATAGCTTAAGTGTTGATTGTTATCAAAAAATAGATCTAGTAAAAGCAAAATTTTAATTTTCTAACTTGCATTGTAATCATTCTAGTACTTACAAAATGTCACAAAAGAATGATTGTTGTTATTTTGATATTATAATAAAGCATGTACTTAAAATTACCCATTAGATAATGTATACTTTATATTGCATCAGCATTATTTTTCATCATATGAGAAAAATGAAAAAATGTTTGATTTTTGTTGATAATTTAATATATAATCTTTAAATGAGTTTGCACGTATATATTATTAAAAACAAATATCAAAGGATATATGTTAAAACACTTTTTTATTAAATCTTTGTCGCTGTCTTAATATAATAAGTACTCGTATTTTATAAATAATTGTGTGATAACTTAATCTCTGTCCACTTATCGTACTATTAAAATTATCCATGTTACAAATGAAAAATGAATTCCCTTTGGTCTGTTGCCCAAGATCTTATATGGATAATAGATTAAGACAATATTAATACTAAGAGTGAATATCAAATCATCAAAAATATTATTGAAGTGTTATTTGAATAATTTTATATTTAAATACCAACGACAGTGTTAACTTTTACTCACTTTAATAACTTTGCAAATAACGTGTCAAATAGGAAATATGTAATGATAGAATTTTACAGTATTCATATAAATAGCATTTCAAATGATAATCTCCAAGCACTCACTGGCTATATTAATGCATAGATTTTAGATTCAAATCATATATGATTTTAGACAGCAAATAAAATTGGATTTCTTTTCCATCATGAAAGGCTTGAATACCAATTCTATTGGATTATCATGCTTTGGTATAACATTAGGATAAAATGTTTAAGATAATCCAAATCTATTGGATTATCATGTTTAGTATAAAATTAGAATAGTAGATTTAAGATCTAAAAGTTTGTATCAAAGTTGGACCCTATTTTTTGATCTTCTGGATAATAAACCATTTGGTGATTTATACTTCAGTGATCAACCTATAACAATATATTGCTACTCACTCAACACAATTATCAGCTTTGATTAATTTCTTCAAAAGAAATAATCACTAAATCATTATTTGTTTGCAGTATTATTTTTGTTGATATAAAAACTTAATGAAGATTAAATGCAAAGCTCTTTAAATATTATCATTCTTTGTATGTCCATCCATTGAAATAAATTTTAATCCAAATGAAATAACAATGTTTAAACAAGTTTATTAATTCATTCAAAAGCAGTCAAAACCTTCCCAATTTTTTTAAAAGAAAAAAAAACTTAAATAAAGCAGTTTTTTTTATTCTGAATTATTCAGAAATGTTGATAAAGAAATGCTGATAAACATCAGAACTATCCAGAATGGGTAGATTCATTATATTCTTGAGCCTTTGTTCAACATTTAAAGTGCTTTTAAATCATATTCTGGGGGAGGGTGATTTACTCTCTTTGTTTACATATACATTAACCTATGTTCAATACATAGTGAAGATTTACTATGCCAGAAAGATTATAAACTTATGATTTCTTTAAAGATATACGGCTTAGCATTACATTCCATCAGGCCAATCAGGTGTATACAATAAATAATTTATAAGTTAATTAGTATGCAAATTTATAAATTTGAATATACCATCTGCATGATAATGCAATACATGAGTTTTTTGTTTATCTTGTTAGTGTTATTTGTCATAAAACATGCATCTTTATATTTTATCTTTTGATAATTGCACTCAGCCAAACAATTTTATATTAAGTGGATTGAAATTGTTTGCCTGAGTTGCTCATATGTTCTAAAAATAATGACTTTATGTATGATCTGTTTTGGCATGTTTCTATATGTATTTGTGCTTTGCTAATCTAGTAGCACTATTGACATGTGACTCACCATAGTAAATTGCATTGCTAATTGGTTCATTGCACCCAATTTTATAAATCATTTGGAGATCCTGGTCTGAAGGTAACTTGTCATTGATGTTGTTCAACATTTGGTTGAGATTACAGATGGTTCTAAAACTACTGTTGAATTCATGCATGCATATTTTCTCCAGCTTTTACTTACAAATAAGAATAGAAAAAAGGATAAATTTAGTGAGCTATGTTTAATTTAAGCTTACATAGTAAATCATGCATAATTATTATACAATTAAGGTATTAAAAGTGAAATGCTATCTCCAGTTTTGTATAATTAATGGCCTTGTGTAATTATTTAAGAGTTTAATAACTCTTAATTGCCATATTATATCTGCTTGATAAACTAATTTCATTGTAAATTACCATAAATGTTGACAAAGGTATGCTTATAAACATCAGAACTATCCCTTTGTTTACATATTCATTTAGCTATGTTTAATTTATATATTGCTTTTGTTGATTTGGTCAAGGCATTCTATTCAGTCAATAGAACATGTTTATGGCATTGTTTGAAAATAGTCAGTTGCCCAAAATACCTAAACTATACATACAGCTTCTACATTATGAAAAAAGAGGAAATGTTATTCCTACAGGGTGAAATATCTAAGATATTTGAAATACAAACTGGTGTTAAACAAAGTGTTATCAATTTTAATGAGAGTGATTTTTGAAATTGTTTATTTTACAGGTTTGATGCTGGAATTTTTTATTTCCATTGATTAACAGCAAAAAAAAAAACAATTTTATCTTCTTGGATTCTGGAATTACATTATACTGCTGATTGTGCTATTTTTATCAGTTCAAAAGATGATTTATAGACTATTTTAATGTGTTGAATGCAAAGTTATAAAGATCTTGATTTAGTAATTAATGTTCAAAAAACTCAAGTTATTTATCAACCAGTGATGGGAGAAAAAATTCTCAGTAATTGTTACTTTGGATGATCATCACTTGTAAACCAATCTAGTTACTTTGGTAAATTTTAAAGTCAAAAGATGGACTTAGATATTGAGATCCAACACAAATTTCAATATACTTCTTCCATTGCTTTTAATAAAAAAAAAAAAAGAGTATTTTATCAGAGAAAAATAACTACTGCAATTATATTAGCTGTATATAGTGGTTATTTTACTTGATTTGTTGTATTGAAGTAAAACAGACTCCCTATTGGAGCAATTTAAAAGCACCAGAAAACCTTCATTTAAGAATGTTCCATAAAATTATAAAATCACAATGGCAAGATTATCATATTAATCAATGTTTTTTGAGTTTTCTGATGGTGATTAAGTAATTAAAAAATAGAACTGAACCCTAGATTTGACCCTTATTATAAATATTCAATTTGTGAAAAAAGGCACCTCAACAGGGCAGACTGCATTTTTCTTTAAAATGGTAAACAATCAAAAATAATAATAAATGTGTGTGAGTTTTAATTGAGGTGAGTATTAAATAAGTGATATGATACCAATTGATATTTTGATCAATGCATTAACAGATATATCAATAACTAAGTTATGAATTTACTTAATTATGAATCTTCTTCTAAGTTGAAAAATTCAAATAACTCAGTGAAAAGTACTCACCATCATTTATTTATCCCACTGCTCAAACATACAAATTTTTTTTGCTAAGTGCACTCTTATTCCCATTCTATATTTATACCTGGATTTTATATTTATACCATGATTAAAAGAAAACATTTTATATATTGAATACTGGGAACTAGCTAACAACAAAAAAGCAGATACCAAAACTGCTAAAAATTCTAATCAATTACTCAAAAGATTATAAACTGGTTATATGGTGAAATCTAGTGCATGGTTGATATACTTAGGATGCTACCATGATCCATACTTCAAAGGAAAGTTTACATCACTTGTGGTTACCTTTTAATGTGAGTAAATCTGAAATGTGATTTCACATACAAGTGAAACTGATTAATAAAGTTGCAAATATAATTAACTCTTTTTCAAAGTCATATTTATTGTTCTATGTTAAAATAGCCTTATTCAATATCTTAATAATAACATGAATCACATATTACACATCTTTTGTAATATAAAGAAAAGCCTTTTCATCTTAAATATATTCACTTTATAGGAAATTATTATGGAGGGGGGGTGATGTCTTCAATGCCCATCTGTGCCCTCTATCTAGAATAAGGTTGGGTGTACACTCTATAAAAATATGCCCAAATTAAAAAAAAAAACACAAACAAAAAAACCAAAGATTCCATTTTTTTAAATAATACACATAGATAATCTGTTGCCCAGTTCTAATTACTGAAAGAAGTTATTTTCTCAGTTACGAATCTCCAATTTTGTATATTGCCCTCCCAGAAATAAACTTGCTTAATTGAATGTATATTTTTTAATCTGCATATTCACATCAAATGATAAAAGCAAAATTCTTTAAAACATAATCAATAAGCAGCTGACTAAAAAAATTCAAAAACTGGTTCCAAAAACTAAAATACTATGATTTTTTTTTAAAACTAAATCTTAAAGCACTTATCATTCTTCACTTTTAGTGATATAAAATAAATTGCATAACTTAAAATTGATATGCAAACTATGAGATAGAGAATCAGTCACACAATTACATTTTCTATTAGCATGTTCCATGTTTGCTAATATTTGTTTAGATATTCAAAGATATTTAAAAATTAAAAATTATAACATTTATATACTTCTCCATACATTTGTAAAAGGTATTTATGTTCATATTTGAGCTAACACACTACACTATTCTCATTAGAGTATACCAGATGTAAAATTATATATGATTTAAATGTAAGTAGCCTCCAAATGCATTTATAAACAAAAAGAATGTTATATGCTTTAGTGATGAGAAAATTTCACTATCAAATTTGTACACAGATATATGAACACTAATGTGACTTTATTTGATTCCTTAACATGACTCACTATTAGAATATAGTGACAGGATATTTAAAACCAAAACTACAGGAAAAAACATTAATGCAAAGATGAATATAGAAATATGCAAATCCTATGCTGCGATTAGAAAATAATGCTAAGTTGCTTTTGAGATTGATAATTTGTTATAGAGAATTTTTAATATTCTCACCTCTTGCATAGGATAAAAAAAGACAAATATTTTTTTCTGTTTATAATTCTATAGTCTCATTTTACTCTATCAGAACATATATGTACTAAATGTTGTTTGTAACCTTATAGTTTAATAAAGTATTTTAAAACAACAACAACAACAATAATAGTTATAATAATAATTATTTTATTTATTCATTTGCATATTCCATACTGTTTAAAATACACAAAACCCTTACAGGTATATATATATATATTTAATTCTTTTTGCATTAAATGGATTTATTTTGTCATCATTTGAATGTTTAGCTGTTAACATTGTTCAAATATACAATTTTCTAATACAATATATATATACTAGTGTGATTTTTGTGATTATAAGTGTGAGATGGATATCTTATAAAATTATAAAAAGATAATGATATCATAGATTATGTAACTTAAGGCCATATTTTCTTGTCATATTATAAATATTTATTTTATGATAATTGAGTTCCATTAGTTTAAAGATATTTCTGATGATTGTTGTTTGTCATTATTTTTTATACTATAACAAACATTCAATTTTTTTATCAGTATTATCAGTGAATGTTAAACTCCTACAATTTATATCAATTAACTATTTGTATTGTTTGATTAGACATCTTCATTTTTTACCAAATCGTGTAAATTAAACAATAAATATAGTGATAATAATTGATTTGATAACTGTTTTCTTATATTTATGTTATCATATGTAATACATTGAGGAACAAAATAATTTTTTATCACATTTACATATTAGACCTACTATGATTTTTCTCATCTGTATCCGTGCACTGATAATTTTCTAATCTTATAATGTTATCAAATAATGTGCACACCAGAAATTCGACAAACTTTAATGATAAATTTGTCAAAATGGACCAAGTGTATAAGTTGTTTCATGACATTTTTTGCAAGATTTAGACTGTTATTGGCAGACTGATACATATGCGAAAAGATATAGCTGCTCTAATACATAATATAAAAAGCACCAGGCTAAATCTAAAAAGTACATTTTTAACAATACAAAAAGTATAAATGTGTACACAAAAATAATACATTATGAAACTAAATAAAAAAAAGCACTTTGTGTTATCAAAGACATCCCCCCCTCCACATATGTACAGCATTCTACCATCACACACACAGCCAGAAATTCCCATAATTTTACTTAAAATTTAAAAAATGCTACATGTATTAATTTTCAGCATGAAATTACAAAATGGGCACTAAAGCAAAATTATAAAAAAAATAGAACTACATAAGCAAAGTAAAAAAATATCTACATCTATTCTATCGTTTAAATAGGTATATTAACTACAAAGATAATAATTATATTCGTTACAAAATGAACAGTAAAGCAAATAAAAAATACTATGTCTATTATCTATGGTATGAAAATAAAAAGTGGACAGATAAGAAATAAACAAACTTATGTCTACATCAGATTTTTACAAAATGGAAAGTGAAAGTATATGTTTATACAAAATAATGTCTGCACAGGATTTTGATCGGAAAAAAAAAGTACATTTACTTTGTTAAAAAAAAAAAAAAAAAATTAGTAAACTTTTTATCAATAATTTTTTTTTTTTTCAACTTTTATTAAAACGAAATCAATGAAATGGACTGATTTATATCGATGTACTCCAGAATGTAAACAAAACTGCCTTCTTTGTACAACCAGCAGATATTTCTTCGCCTTTATACACTTTATGGGCAAAAAATTTGTAAAGTTTTATTGAAGTAGAATCAATGAGATGAACTTATTTCATTTATTATCATCCAGAATGCAAACAAAAGTGTCATCTTCTTTGTATCCATTTTGTAGTTTCATGCCAGAGTTAATATACTAGTATTTCTTAAGTAAAATTTGAGAATTGTTGACCATTATTGCAATGGCAGAATGCTGTAACTTGTGTGCATGTGTGGGAGGGGGGGATAACTTAGATGGTCTGAAGTGCCATTTTTTTATTTAGCATTGTAATTGCCACAATAAAACAAAAACTCACAACTACTTGCTTTTAATTAGTATTGTAATAGTGTTTTCTATTACTTTTTGTGTACAAATTTATCACCTAAGTGTGTCAAATTTTGGGGCTCATGTTATTTCATGAGATTGCAGGGTTTATCCAATGGGATCACAAATTTAAAAATTTATGGGTGGAACAATAGGGGTGTGAAGAGACAGAGCAGCTCTAATATGTAAGTACCTTTTTAACTTTTGTATATAATAAAGTTCCTGAGCCTTAATGAATTGTTAAATTAGTATATATTTATTTGCACATTATCATGATAAAATATTTCTAAATATAGTAGAGTATGTGCTAACATACTGCATGTAGATGTAAATATATGATAGTATAACAATGAACTAAACTATTAAATATAACTGTTCTTTATATATCTAATCACCACTTATCTAATTGTTTATGCTTCCTTATACAACAACTTAAAGCAAAAGAAAGATTTAATGTTCAAAGAGAAGACAGTTTGTTGAAGATAGTTAAGAATAAGGAGTTGAAATCAACATCTGCTACAAATTACAAAAAATGATCAATTAGAAAGAGAACAATTGCATATATATATATATATATATATATATATATATTGTAACTATGGGTAAAATGACTCTATATTCAAATAATATTTAAATTTTGTTTAGCTTAATTAGAAGATAATATGTTGATATGATTTCTTGCCTTTAATAATACATAATCTACTATAGAGGCTTCATTATAAGTATAAGTATTAAATATATCCATTATGAATTATTTTATTTTAAATTGTAACAATATCTATTTTTCTTCTTCCTGGCTAAAAGAATCTATAAATATTAGTATTTATCTTATTAAATATATTTTATTTAGTTAAAATATATTCTAAATTATATACATATTTATGTGAGAGAATGTTTTACATAAATAATTAATCATAAATTAACAAATACACATGTTTTCAAAGAAATTTAAAAGATTTATACAAGTGATAATAAATTAGTTATAAAGAAATAGTAATAAAAAAGGGTATTGGGTTTGTGTTTTGATTACTTACTTAACATTTTAAACTTTGTATTTTAAAACATTTGGGTTTTTAAAAAAATAATAATAATGGTACAACAGTAATGTTATTTAGTGGAAGAAGAGAAAATAAATTATATTATTTAAAAGTATACTTTATTTGCTTTAAAATAATGTAATTTATTTGAAATAAAATATTTTATTTTATATATTTTCAGAGTTTAAACAACAATTATAGAAAGTCATTGGAATAATTTTTGGAATATGCCAAGGATATTCAAAACATTTTTGAATGACAGTCCATGGTCTTAGGCAACATTCAATGGTTGCTATAGTTATTTCTTTATCTCATTACTTAAATAATAATGAAAAATAGAAAGTTGTAAAAGATACCTTTAATTTTTTGAAAATGACTTCTTTTTTCACATTTCATCTTCTTTTTATATTCATTGTAATAAACAAATAACCACAGAGAAGTAAAATCAACCTTGATTGGAAGACTTCTCACAGCTTCAAAATTTTATCTTCATTTTATATTACCCAAACAATAAGATTATCTAAAGAAAACAGGCTTCAAAAAATCTGTAATATCAAATGTTTTTTTTTAAATTTAGACTCTAAATAACAAACAAAATTCATAAGTCACTATTAAAATAATTATAATTTCCCAAATAATTTGTTTATGAACATTTCTCAATTTTAAAGAGTATTATTGATTAATTATAAATGGCCATAACAATAGTAACATTTCTATCATCTTAAATAACATTTCATCAATAGATTAATTAGAGAAGACTTTAAAATAGATCATCATTTAATAAAATCTACAATTTAAAGCCAACATCACTGGAAGTCAACACAATGAGAAAAGAACTTGTTCATTCTTGTTTTGCTTTTGTTTTTATTTTTAAAATGTGTTTATTATTTAACTTGTAAAAATAAAAATATAATGTAATAAATCCTAAAGCAGAGTTTAAATCTAAAATTTAGAAAGATTTATTGCATCAAGTATACTTTCAACACTTTCACATCATATTCATGGCTAGTCTGCTGAAGAACATTATTTTTTTTGCTGATTTGAATGGTATTTGATTTTTGGTTTATTTCTTATTCATTTTGTGTAATGAACCACACTTCCTTTATTTTACACTGGCAATTGTTTCTTCACACATAATTTTGACAAGTCTTGGATCACAACTATGGCTGTGCTTTTTTTCATGATTATAAAAAACAGATGAATTAATAGCTTCAAGCTTAATGTTAGATTTTTTTATACATTAATGAAAGTTTGCATCATTCTAGTTTTAAGATTTGCCCCATTTTTGCCATAATATACATATGAGCAGTCTTTTTGACTGCAGTTTACCATATAGACTACATTGGACCAGTCTAACGTTAAAATTTTGTCTTCTGTGTTGTTAATAAGCTTGTTTAAATTCATAGGGATTCTGAATCTAACATTAAAATTATCTCAGCAAATATGTGCTATTTTATTACTCATATGTGATAAATTTAGTAGGGAAATCCAGCTTTTATTATTTCTACAATTATTTTATTGTTTTGGTTTGGAATTGCCCTATATATCTACATATGTGCATTCTGTAATAACCTGCCTTTATCAAGTCAGTAAGTGAATGATTCCAGTTCTATTCAAATAGACACAAATAATAATTGTGATATAAAAAGTTTTTTAGCCCTGCAAATTTTTTTATACATTAATATTTAGAATAATAATAACTAATATAACTTTATTTGCTTCAATTCATTTGTTTGAATGTCTGGAAAAGAAAAATCTTACAATAAACCTTTTTTTTTTTAAAAAAATAAATATTTAAATATATTTTTATTTTTATAAGTTAATAATAAACACATTTAAAAAATAAAAAACAAAAACAAAACAGGAATAAACAAGTCCTTTTTCTTATTGTGTTCACCTCCAGTGATGTTGGCATTAAATTGTCAGATTCAGAACCCCCATGAATTTAAACAAGCTTATTAACAACACAGAGGAAAAAATTTTAACAGTTGACTGGTCCAAATGTAGTGTATGTAGTAAACTGCAGCCAAAAAGACTGCTCATATGTATATTATCACAAAAACAGGGCAAATCTTAGAACTAGAATGATAAAACTTTCATTAATGTATAAAAAATCTAGCATTAAGCTTGAAACTATTAATTTGTCTGTTTTTCATAATCATGAAAGAAAGCACAGTGATAGTTGTGATCCAAGTGTTGTCAAAATTATGTGAAGAAACAATGATAAATGTAAAATAAAGGAAATGTAGTACATTACACAAAATGAATATGTAATAAACCGAAAATCAAATATCATTTAAATCAACAAAAAATAATGTTCTCAGCAGAATAACCATGATTATGAAATATATTTGATACAAGAATCTTTCTAAATTTTAGATTTGAACTCTGTTTTAGGATTTTATATTTTGGATAGTAATCATACTTATTGTTTTAAAAATATTGTAGCAAGTTTTAATGGTTTATGAGATTTATTTTTGTGTTATAAGTAATATGCAGTCTTTACATGTGCGGCATTTTATTTAGCAGAATAGCATCATTAGGAAAAGTTTTGTTGTATTTTCTGAGTAATACATAAATATATATTTAGAATTTAAGCGACTAATAAATAATGGACTATCACAAGGGATTGTTATCATTATGTGAAGTTTCTTAAAGATATTGTATAATCATTAAACTTGGTTTATTTATTATATGTGTTTAAGTCCAAAGTATGTGCTTAGAGATGTAATAAAGAATACTGTTTAATTACTTTAATAAACATGAAAAACATACGTCACCATGCACCCTTCAACTATCCACACTATCTCATACTACTGATACACATAGCCACACACCAATATAAGTATTTTGTGCTGAACCAGCACTCATCAGTTGGCCCAGATTATTATCTCCCACCCATATATATAATCAGTGCTCAGTTTATATTAAGATAGCAATGATGAGTGCTGGTTCAGCATGAAATACGTATATTGGTGATTATTTATCTTTTCTATATGTATGTTGTCATGTGTATCAGTGGTATGAGATAGTGTGGATAGCTGAAAGATGCTTGAAAGTCTGATTTCAAATCCCCTATATTTATTAGATTTATAAATAAAATTCATATTTTTGTTATACATTATGCTGTTGCATCATCATCATCATCATCATTATCAACCATTATCAATCCACTGCAGGATGAAGGTCTCTCCAAGTTTAATCCATCTTCTCCGATCTTTAGCTTCTCTTCTCCACATCACCCCTACACATTTTCTTATTTCATCCATCCTTATATGTGGTCTCCTTCTGGGTCTTTTACAATCTCTTGGAATCCAGTTTAAAATTTCAATTGTCCATCTATTATCATCTCTTCTAGCAATATGTCCAGCCCAACTCCACTTCAATCTTTTAATTTTTTCAATGAGGTCAGTAACACCTGTTTGTTCTATTACCCATACATTGCGTTTTCAATCTCTTCTTGTTACTCCCAACATACATCTCTCCATACTTCTTTGAGTGGTCTGAAGTCTCTGTATTGATCTTCTATTAAGTGTCCAAGTCTCAGATCCATAAGTAAGAACTGGTAAAACACATTTGTTAAAAACCTTTCTTTTCAAACACATAGGCATTGTAACAGTCAGATTTGTACACTCATGCAACAAAATTCAGAGCCCAAGCAAAATATACCAAAGCTGACCGTAGTGAGGTGGTTGAGACCTCTAATCCGACCAAACTCCAACTCATCTGCCAGTACTCCAAATTTAACACCTTATGAGTGACATTCCTGGGGCTACACTCAGTTCTCATTTAACCGCGTGCCGACATAGAACAGAGAGAAACATGAGACTTAAGGTCATTACTAACCTAACTAAATAAGTGATATATATAACACTTGACACACTATTAATCTTATATACTAGACATACACATATAGCATATAAACTCATTAAGAAATTGGAGTAATGAACTGTGACATTTAATAATATACTGTGGATTGGATAAAATACTATGGATTGAATAAGATACTGTGGTTTGGTTTGATCTAGAGTCTGAGCAAGAAAGATATACAACAGTTTATATTTAAAAAAAGATTTATTAAAACAATAACAAATGATCTAACACAAAATATCATAATGGCAGGGATTGTATAATCTTCACAAGGTATTCAATACAGGCAAGCATGTTACAATAGTTGGAACTGTTATCAAGTACATCTGTTCCCTTTTAAACACATTAAAATACATGTGTGTGTGAATTATAGAGGTCATGCCTAATTATTTAATATGCTCATCTTATGAACTTGACTTGCTTAAGTTAGAAGTTGATACTTTAGTAGAGATGATGATGAGTACATCCAAGTTTAATGGCTGTTATATATACTAATTAACTGAGCAACTAAATAAACTCATAATCATGCAGATTCAAACTGATAACCCAGATTCAAACTCCAGTCTAAAGCTGAATGATTAATTAATATGGGAAAAAGAACTGGTTACCATTAGGTCCACATATATGCGCTATGGCGCTATATAAAATATTAAAGAAATAAACTTGCAGTGCGAGTGTGTGATTCTTCCAGAGTTTCAGCATCAAATGCTCGGTTTGCTCTGAGACCGACGGTTTGCTGCTATTGATATGAACATAAAGTTCAGGAAGTCGGATTGGCTTTATGGAAAAATAATCTGGGTCCTCACGCCCCCAGTTCTAATGAAGATAGCCATAACCTGAACTAAATAAAGGGGCGGTTTGTTACCGTGAACCCTGGTCAGAGGCAGCAAAACGTAACACACATAAGTGTACTATATAGAAACACACCCGCAATGCACGCAATATATATATAAAAAGCAATCAGTATGCATATAATTAATTGCGCCTAAAACAGATAGCTTTATCTGTCAAGCTAATTCTAAACAGTTCTTAAAATTAGCATTGTAAGTATGCTAATAAAATGGGCTTAAACTACATAAAAATAATCTAGTTAAGATCCTGAATCTGCATATAAATATTCTTAATTAAGGAGAGAAAGTATATTAGATGGGACTTAATACAAACATTAGCAAATATACTTTATCATCTCTAGACAATATATATATCCCCTTCCAACTAATAAATATCAAAGGTTGTAATATAAGATCGGTTAAGCAAATCTTAAAAAAAATACGATTTTACAATATATATATAACTATGATAATAACGAGTGGTTAGCGCATTCGTTTATTACCAATATTATAATTTCGAAACAATGATTTAATAACATAAACAATGCTTTTAAAATGTTAAAGTGAAGATTACAATTATCTCCTTTATAGATTACCTACTTAGTTTCATTGTTTTGAAATCTGAGCATATTATCACATATTAAACATAACAAAATGCATTTAAACAAAATATTAAAATTACTGAAATTAGGCAGACCGTTAGTTTGTAAGAATTGAAGAGAATAAATTTCAGACATTTAATGAGTATAAAAAAATATGAAATCTTTTAATTCATAAAAGATTTCAGCAGTTTAGAAAATTAAAGTAAGTGATTTTTTTTCTTTTACATTATATATACAGTCACAGACCGATCTTTTTATAAGAGGGTAAAATTGAAAGAGTTTTTATAATTTAGATAGAACGTTCTTTTTAAAATGTTATAAGAATTTATACATTAAAGTTCATACCGCAGCTCTTTTTAAAAATGATTACCATCTCTCTCTGCCTCCTTGAGTGGACTTGAAGCGTATATCAATGATAGTGGTTGGAATAGGGTGTCTGACAGCATCATAATCTTCAGTGGCCTTTCAGATAGGTTAAATTTCTTCATATTCTCCATGCAGGTTGCTGGAAAGTCTATTCAAAGGAATGTTTAGAGGAATTGAGAGAAGCCATCTGGCTTCCGAGCCAGTAAATATATTATTCTACTCGATCATTTTTGGATTCTGGTCTCCACAACAATTTTCGGGAAAAAAAAGCTAAAGAGAGTCCCTTTCAGAAAAAATCTGCAATATTTATATTCCCTAGATCAAAAGCCAGCGACCATCTATTTTAAAACACAATTTAGACTTCTAAGTTTTAGCCTTAGGTCTCTTTTGATTCTTATCTTTTTTTATCTTATTGCCCAAACTTTTAGTGGTTTGATCTGGGAAAAGAAATTCATTACAATCGTAATGAATGAATCTAAAACAATGTCAATAACCTAAGGACTATCTGATCACACCTGCAATTTATTCTAAATAAAAATCTGCGATATCTATATTCCCTAGATCAAAAGCCAGTGACTATCTGTTTTAAAACACAATTCAAACTTCTAAGTTTTACAGCAATCGTCTTTTTTTTTATTCTAATCTCTCTTTTTTTTATCTTCTTGCCAATTTTTTACTGGTTTGATCTGGAAAAGAAATTCACTACAATCGTAATGAATGAGCTTTAAAACAATGTCAATAACCCAAGGACTATCTGATCCCACCTGCGAATTATTCTAAATAAAAATCTTATTACCAATCTGTGAATTTCGCATGTGATTTATAATTTACTTAAACCAAACTTGTTAAAGAATATTTAGCCACATTTTCTATACAAAATAATCCTTATACAATATATTATTTATATAAATGCTGCGATATATCCACACAAAAATTAATATCATTATCATTTACAGGTGCTTGTATGTGTGACAATAAACATATAATTGTTTGAATACATATAAAACTGTGACCACATATATAACTGCATAAATGAATATATCACTGTGTACATATATACAACTGTGTATACATATACATACAGCTGTGTAAAGGCATATAACACTGAGTGTATACATATACACTTGTACTAAAGTGTTCAAAACCGGCATAGATGTGTCTATGGAGACATAAAGGTGAAACAGATAGAAGGACAGTAATATCTGTTTCATTTCCCCAAACTTACAAAAAAAAATCAATGAAAAAAAAAATATTTTACTTGGTGAAGAATATCCCTCAATAATACCACCATTTCATAACAAAACAAATGATGAAACAAAATATTACTTGCAATATTTTTTTACCTTGCCTGGCTGTCTGGTCTTAAAGTGATGACAGTACACTAATACCATTATGACTAAAGTCTAAGCTACACACGTCTACCTATAACTGGTTATACTAATTTGCTAAACATGTGGTTATTACATATATATATGAGCACACAAAATTTTAATATGTATATACTGTTGGGTTGGAATAATATAACACTAATTAGCTAACTAATTTGATAAATATCACCTATATAGAAGAACACACAATATATCTAACTACTGGGGTAGGGGCAATTCTATAAATGATCATGCATCATCTTTGTAGAATCTAGGAGTAATCATCAAAACTAATCTTACCTAAGTTGGGCCTGGGAGTAAGTTTTGAAACGTTTTGGGTTCCTGGAGCTTATCATATACCAGGAAGCTTCCAGACTTTCTGACTGGTTGCAGTTTGGCTTTCTTTCTAAAGGGGAAATACTTATGATACCTCTGAAGACATCTCTTTCTTAAATTCCAAGTTTGAACCTCCTTCTGGTTTCCAGTCTTGCAGACATAGGCACCTTTTTTCCTCCTCCTTTTCCATACTGTCAGTCCTATCCGAGCACCACCAACATCTCTTTTCCAGAGTTTTCTATGCTTCCCACACTTCATCTGGGTTTGGTGCAGTTTCTTCCTAAAAGGAAAATATGTAGGATATCTCCGAACATATCCCTCTCTCAGATCCTAAGTTTGAAATCTTTTCTGGTTTTCCCTCCTAAAAACATCAGTATCTTCTTTTCTCCTCTTTCTTTTCCACCCTGTCTTTCCCATTTGGGCTCTGGCAATATTCACACTCCTTTCACAATCAAAAACCACTCTGTACCACAGGGCCTCAATCTCGGACTTAACTCCACTGTCTTCTTTCACTTGATCAAACTCATCCATTTTGGGAATTTCTGTGAAATGTCTATCTGTTAAAACATTCCTGTCTATGCAAGTTTTGGTAACCTCAATTGCATTTATTTTTAGTACTTCTGGGTAAGATTTTGGCTTAACTTCTTCCATATAAATAACATTTTTAGATGAGGTTGAAAGAAGATTTACTTTGTATTCTTTCTCATTTACTTCAGTATCTATAGACTCTTCACTGTTCTGAGCTATATTTTGTTGTTCAAGAGATTCCTGCATGATTTTTATATCTGGTTCCATCCCTTCCATGTTTTTTGCATCAATTTCAGTATCCATTGCAGTCTCTGAATACATTTTTGAATCCTCTGACATTTCCATATTCATTTTACAAATATCAATACTTACTGCATCAATTTTAGACTCTTCCATATCATCATTGACTTTAGACTCTTTTACAAATTTTACATCTCTTTTAGATTTTATTAAATCAGCTTGCAACTCCTCAGCAGTCTTTGTGTCCATTTTAAATTCTTCTACAGTTTCTTTATCAAGTCTTAACTCTTCCCCTGTTTTTACATCGATTTTAAACTCATCAATCTCTACAACTATTTCAGAGTCTTCTATTATCTCCACATCCATCTTACATTCTTTTACTGTGTTTGATAGAATGTTGGTCTCGGTTTCTGTATCTACTTCTTCCTTTGCACTTTTAGTGACATATTCCATATTTAACAGTTTTTCTGACGGTAGATTTACAATTTCAATATCATCCTTCATAATTTCAATTTCTTTCTTTTTAATCATCTCAATTTTTGCTTTACCAGTAATAGGATCTTCAACTTGTGATTCCTTCGAAATATCTCTAGTTGGAACTTTTAAAGTTTCTTCAACTTGCTTTAATTTAAAAATATTCTCTGATGCCCTTTCTGTCTTTATATGTCCCTTTGCTAAACTATTTTTTTCACTCATTTCCAACATCTCTTTTTGCATACTAACTTGTAACATTTCTTCTACAACCTCTGAATCGATTCTTTGCTCTTTTAATCGTATTTCAAAAGGAGATTCTGACTCTTCTACTTCCTCTGTATTTACTCCTTTTACTGGTTCTACCTCAGATATATCAATTATATTCTTTTTAGCATTCTCATTACCTGGCATACAAGAATCTGCAGTTTCAGCATGCTTGTTTTCTTGGAGATGATCTTCTGGATCTGCTAACTTTACTTGTTTGTAATGATAATGGCAATCCATATCTGAGTCTTTTGCAACATCAAGACATTCAAATTTTCCCCTTTTACGGAATAGATTTTCTTCTCTTGGTTCACCATCCTGATCATCACTATCCCCTAAATTTCCTTCAGGAATTTCTCCTGCTTCTCCTCCCTCTACATCTATATCTTCTTGGCTACCCTTCTTACTCTCTGCAATATCCACTGGGTGCTTCTCCAGGTTTATCATTTTCTTCTGAGAAGGCTCCTCCAGTTTGAACACTTCCTGCTGGCAGTTTACTCCCAATCTCCCCAATTCCTTCTGTAACTTCTCTATATTTTGATTACTTTCCTCCAATTTTCTGCCTAGGGTTTGCAAACCTCCCCCAATCTCCATTTTATGGGCTTGCAAATCTTCCCTTATGGCTTGCAAATCTTCCCTTATCTCCATTTTATGGGCATCCAGTTTCTCCCCCATTTTAAAACCCAATTCCTGTTGGACTGTCTCCATCATCACTTTCATCTGTAGCCAGAAGGTTGGTGACATATTTTGGCTTTCCTCCATGCCTTTCTCCATTTTTAGCTTGTGTATTTCTTTTTGAGAGGGTTCTTCCATGGCTGCTGACTCTTCCAAGCCCCTTCTTTCATCGGACTGATTGGCACTCACTTCCCCTTTTTCTTCTGTGTTACTTTCACCTCCAACCATCTCTTTTCCAGATCGCAAGGTAATCCACTTGTACCTTTCCTTTTCTGCCTTGGCTACACTAGCCATTTCGCTTGGTTCCCCGGAGGTTATCAGACTTTCTGAAGGCCCATTTCCCATGTCTAAGTCTACATTGACTCCTTCCAATTCTTCTTCACCACTTGCTCCTCCTATTGTTTCTTCCTCTGTACTGCTGTCCATAATTGTTCAGCTTTGACTATGACTAAGAATTATACTAATTTAATACTTGCTGTAAATGATTATTTACTGACTCTCCCCCCAAAATGGCTCTCACTCTCTCTAATTCCTAACTTTCAGACCACTGCATTCCTTTATTAACCTATCCTTACTACTGATCTCAATAACCACTGCCACTATCAAGTTTAAGCCCTGTTTACATCTAACATACTCAAGTATTTTATAAAAAAAAATTTAAAAGTATATAATAAAAGCATTTATGTATAAAAAAAAAAATTTAAAAAAAATTATATTACCAATTGCACCTCCTTTCTTCCTTCACTGAAGCCGATCATTCCTAAGAAAAGACTTTAAAAAAAAAATTTATTATGAAAAATTTTGCTTTCTATGCCAGGTTTGATCTGAAGTACACGTATATATCTCCATTTATTTAATTTAATTTGACCTTGCCTCTTTTCATTTCCTTGCTCATTCTCCAAACCAATCCAAATTTTTATAACAAGTTTAAAGCAATAAAGCCCCTTTATGCAAACCCTTTTCTCTACCCCTGATGACAAAATTTATATGAGGATGACTATCAACCTATTCAAATCACCCCTGGGCGCCAGTCACCAGTGAGCGAGAAAAACACCACATATATAACCTAAGATTCCAATTTCCAATATGTATGCAACACACCCAATATCTGGTTGACATATCCTACCTACATTCATGCTATATCTGAGCCAGAGACACTTTTAAAATTCTTTACTTAAATTAAACAGTCTCAGTAAATAGACAACAACAAAAAAAAAATTATAAAATTTATACACATATATATGGCTCATGTGTATATAGCCAAGAATACTCCTCCCATTGCAATACCATAATTCAAAAAAAAATTACATATATTTTTCAACATATATCAATTCAGAGCCTGTATTCAGTTCAGGACCTGTATCAGTTCAATGCTTTTATCAGTTCAGGGCATGTGAATTAACTAACTGGTTGTTCATACTCAAGAGAAAAAATATACATATGCAAATGTTGTTAAAAAAAATATTTCATGAAAAAAAAAAAATCTTTTATATAAATAACAACACCCACACACTCAGTTTATGGTGTGTAACTAAGTTTGTCCATGCCTGGCATTCATATTTGGAGAGAAAATATAATATAAATGCATATACATAAAAAAAAAACATATATTCAATTTAGGGCCTATACTTGGTTCAAAACCATGTTCAGGGTCTATACTCAGTTCATGGACATGAACATCAATTGAAGAAGCCCACTGACTTAAGCATCCATAATCAGTGAAAAAAAAAAAATTTACATAATCAGGAAAAACAAAAATTTGTACTCATATATCTATCTTTCAGGGTCGTGAAAATTAACTAGGCCCCACAGAAGGGCGTCCATAATCGAGGAAAAAAAAACCTATGTAACAGTCAGATTTGTACACTCATGCAACAAAATTCAGAGCCCAAGCAAAATATACCAAAGCTGACCGTAGTGAGGTGGTTGAGACCTCTAATCCGACCAAACTCCAACTCATCTGCCAGTACTCCAAATTTAACACCTTATGAGTGACATTCCTGGGGCTACACTCAGTTCTCATTTAACCACGTGCCGACATAGAACAGGGAGAAACATGAGACTTAAGGTCATTACTAACCTAACTAAATAAGTGATATATATAACACTTGACACACTATTAATCTTATATACTAGACATACACATATAGCATATAAACTCATTAAGAAATTGGAGTAATGAACTGTGACATTTAATAATATACTGTGGATTGGATAAAATACTATGGATTGGATAAGATACTGTGGTTTGGTTTGATCTAGAGTCTGAGCAAGAAAGATATACAACAGTTTATATTTAAAAAAAGATTTATTAAAACAATAACAAATGATCTAACACAAAATATCATAATGGCAGGGATTGTATAATCTTTACAAGGTATTCAATACAGGCAAGCATGTTACAATAGTTGGAACTGTTATCAAGTACATCTGTTCCCTTTTAAACACATTAAAATACATGTGTGTGTGAATTATAGAGGTCATGCCTAATTATTTAATATGCTCATCTTATGAACTTGACTTGCTTAAGTTAGAAGTTGATACTTTAGTAGAGATGATGATGAGTACATCCAAGTTTAATGGCTGTTATATATACTAATTAACTGAGCAACTATATAAACTCATAATCATGCAGATTCAAACTGATAACCCAGATTCAAACTCCAGTCTAAAACTGAATGATTAATTAATATGGGAAAAAGAACTGGTTACCATTAGGTCCACATATATGCGCTATGGCGCTATATAAAATATTAAAGAAATAAACTTGCAGTGCGAGTGTGTGATTCTTCCAGAGTTTCAGCATCAAATGCTCGGTTTGCTCTGAGACCGACGGTTTGCTGCTATTGATATGAACATAAAGTTCAGGAAGTCGGATTGGCTTTATGGAAAAATAATCTGGGTCCTCACGCCCCCAGTTCTAATGAAGATAGCCATAACCTGAACTAAATAAAGGGGCGGTTTGTTACCGTGAACCCTGGTCAGAGGCAGCAAAACGTAACACACATAAGTGTACTATATAGAAACACACCCGCAATGCACGCAATATATATATAAAAAGCAATCAGTATGCATATAATTAATTGCGCCTAAAACAGATAGCTTTATCTGTCAAGCTAATTCTAAACAGTTCTTAAAATTAGCATTGTAAGTATGCTAATAAAATGGGCTTAAACTACATAAAAATAATCTAGTTAAGATCCTGAATCTGCATATAAATATTCTTAATTAAGGAGGGAAAGTATATTAGATGGGACTTAATACAAACATTAGCAAATATACTTTATCATCTCTAGACAATATATATATATATCCCCTTCCAACTAATAAATATCAAAGGTTGCAATATAAGATCGGTTAAGCAAATCTTAAAAAAAATATGATTTTACAATATATATATAACTATGATAATAATGAGTGGTTAGCGCATTCGTTAATTACCAATATTATAATTTCGAAACAATGATTTAATAACATAAACAATGCTTTTAAAATGTCTAAGTGAAGATTACAATTATCTCCTTTATAGATTACCTACTTAGTTTCATTGTTTTGAAATCTGAGCATATTATCACATATTAAACATAACAAAATGCATTTAAACAAAATATTAAAATTACTGAAATTAGGCAGACCGTTAGTTTGTAAGAATTGAAGAGAATAAATTTCGGACATTTAATGAGTATAAAAAAATATGAAATCTTTTAATTCATAAAAGATTTCAGCAGTTTAGAAAATTAAAGTAAGTGATTTTTTTTCTTTTACATTATATATACAGTCACAGACCGATCTTTTTATAAGAGGGTAAAATTGAAAGAGTTTTTATATTTTAGATAGAACGTTCTTTTTAAAATGTTATAAGAATTTATAGATTAAAGTTTATACCGCAGCTCCTTTTAAAAATGATTACCATATCTTTCTGCCTCCTTGAATGGACTTCAAGCGTATATCAATGATAGTGGTTGGAATAGGGCGTCTGACAGCGTCATAATCTTCAGTGGCCTTTCAGATAGGTTAAATTTCTTCATATTCTCCATGCAGGTTGCTGGAAAGTCTATTCAAAGGAATGTTTAGAGGAATTGAGAGAAACCATCTGGCTTCCGAGCCAGTAAATATATTATTCTACTCGATCATTTTTGGATTCTGGTCTCCACAACAATTTTCGGAAAAAAAAAGCTAAAGAGAGTCCCTTTCAGAAAAAAATCTGCAATATTTATATTCCCTAGATCAAAAGCCAGCGACCATCTATTTTAAAACACAATTTAGACTTCTAAGTTTTAGTCTTAGGTCTCTTTTGATTCTTATCTTTTTTTATCTTATTGCCCAAACTTTTACTGGTTTGATCTGGGAAAAGAAATTCATTACAATCGTAATGAATGAATCTAAAACAATGTCAATAACCTAAGGACAATCTGATCACACCTGCAATTTATTCTAAATAAAAATCTGCGATATCTATATTCCCTAGATCAAAAGCCAGTGACTATCTGTTTTAAAACACAATTCAAACTTCTAAGTTTTACAGCAATCGTCTTTTTTTTTATTCTAATCTCTCTTTTTTTTATCTTCTTGCCAATTTTTTACTGGTTTGATCTGGAAAAGAAATTCACTACAATCGTAATGAATGAGCTTTAAAACAATGTCAATTACCCAAGGACTATCTGATCCCACCTGCGAATTATTCTAAATAAAAATCTTATTACCAATCTGTGAATTTCGCATGTGATTTATAATTTACTTAAACCAAACTTGTTAAAGAATATTTAGCCACATTTTCTATACAAAATAATCCTTATACAATATATTATTTATATAAATGCTGCGATATATCCACACAAAAATTAATATCATTATCATTTACAGGTGCTTGTATGTGTGACAATAAACATAATTGTTTGAATACATATAAAACTGTGACCACATATATAACTGCATAAATGAATATATCACTGTGTACATATATACTGTGTATACATATACATACAGCTGTGTAAAGGCATATAACACTGAGTGTATACATATACACTTGTACTAAAGTGTTCAAAACCGCCATAGATGTGTCTATGGAGACATAAAGGTGAAACAGATAGAAGGACAGTAATATCTGTTTCAGCATATTTCCTTTTAATATCAAGTTATTTCTACCAAAAGCACTCCAACCAAGTTTAATTCTATGATTAATTTCCTACATTATGTTTCCATCTGTATTAATAATCTGACCAAGGTATTTGTAACTCTTAACCTCTTCTAATTCACCATAATCAATCTTTATTTTCATATTTTGAGCAAATTGATTAAAGATTACTTTAGTCTTTTTAACATTTATCTTTAGCCCTACATTCCTACTTTCATCTGATAACTCCTGCAACATTTCCTGCAGCTCCGAAGCATTATTTGCAAAAACAACTACATCATCTGCGAAATCTAAATGACTTAAATAATCTCCATTTACTTTCACTCCTTTAATTTCCCATTTTAAGCCACAAAATACTTCTTGCAGCACTGCTGTAAAAAGTTTTGGAGATATGAAGTCACCTTGTCTTACACCTTTCTCAACGTTGACTTTCCCAGTATCATTATGTAATCTAATTGTTGCTGTTGCATTTTTATAAATATTCTTTAAAATATGACAATATCCTGGATCTATACCTTGATGATCCAATGCTTGAATCACTGAAGAAATGTTTATAGAATCAAATGCCTTTTCATAATCTACAAATCAACAACATAATGACAACTCTTATTCATTTGTCCTTTCTATAACTTCTCTCAATATCTGAATATGATCTACTGTACTAAAACCACTTTTAAATCCAGCTTGTTCTCTTGGTTGGTGAAAATCCAAGATTCTCTGTAGTCGAGTTGTAATTATCTTGGTAAAAATTTTATATAAAACTGATAAAAGGCTGATAGGTCTGTAATTTCTAATATCTTCTTTATCACCTTTTTTAAATATTAATATTATTATTGCATTTTTCCAATCATCCGGTACATCTTTATCATTTAGACATTTGGTATATAACTTTGCTAATATTTTTTCTGTTTCTTCACCTGCTTATTTTAATATATCAATTATAATTCCATCATTACCTGGAGCCTTTCCTTTTTTCATACATTTAATTGCATTTCTCACTTCTTCATTTAAAATTCTGGGCAATTCGGAAGATGTAATAGATATAGGAGATACTTGTTCTTTATTACTATATAATTCTTGATAAAAATCTTCTACCAATTTCATAATGTCATCCCTCTTTTTAGTAATAATTCCATCTTTTTTCCTTATTGCAGATATAAATTTCCGACCAATACCAAAATGTTGTTTTACATTCTTAAGACTTCTATTTTCTTCTACAGCTTTTCTTGCTAGTTCACAGTTATACTTTCTTATATCATTTTCAACTCTTTTCCACACCATTTTACAAAATTCGAGATATTCAATTCTTTTTAATGCATCATTCTTGTTTATCTTCATATTCCTTCTTTTCTTCATAAGTTCTCTAGTCTCAGTAGAAATTTTATTAGTCAATTGCTGCTTTTTTCTACCAGCTATCTTTGTTGCAGTTTTTAAAAGTGTATCAGTTATTTTCATATTAATTTCATTCAAATCTGAATCATGTTCAAAATCTACTAATACTTGAAACCAATTTGTAAGTTCTAATTTAAATTCATTAGAATGTTTCTGAACATTAGGAATATCAACTGTAAATATAGGTTTTCTTAATAATTTTTGTCTCTCTAGTTTTACATTAACATGTATCTTACCCCTTACTAATCGATGATCACTTCCTATGTTAAATTTATTAAGAACATTACAATCTTGAAATATGTATTTCCTGTTACTCAAAATATAATCCAATTCTGCTGTACCTTCATTTGGATGCTTCCATGTCCATTTCCTTCTAACATTTTTTTCAAAAAAAGAATTCATAATATAAAGTTTTTCCTTCTCTGCAAACTCCACAAGTCTATGTCCTCTCTCATTTCTTTTACCATAACCAAAATTACCTACAACACTTTCATCTTTCATTTGTTTACCAATTCTAGCATTAAAATCTCCCATAACAATTTTAAAATGTTGTTTACTCTGATCAAAAGCCTTTTGTACATCCATATAAAAATCTTCTACTACTTCATCACTGTGAGAACTTGTTGGGGCATAAACCTGAATTATCTGCATTTGATATCTGCTATTAAGTTGTATAACTAATCTTGCCACTCTGTCTGATACACCATCAATCTCCACAATATTGGTCTTCCACTTTTTATTTATAATGAATCCTACTCCACTTGTATTTCCAATATTTGTGCCTTTATAATAGAGCATATGTCCACTTTTTAAATCAATTGTCTCTTCACCTTTTCTTCTAACTTCACAAAGTCCAATAATATCCCATTTAATATAAGAGAGTTCTTCTTCTAATTCTTGCAATCTTCCTTCACTTGAAAGTGATCTGCAGTTGTAAGTATCTAAATAAAAAGTCGTCATCAAATGGCAGCCTGGGTCTGCCTCCAGGAAATTCTTAGCACCCTCCGCCTTCGGCCACCAACCGCTGCCTTGGTTGGTGACTTTACAGCCTCCTTTGATTAAGGGCCATGCTTTATTTTTGTCTGTCATAATTGTATAATTGGGAAAAATCTTTATCATTTACACAAACATTCATTCTGCCTTATCAGGCACTGAGAAGAAAGACCATGGTGTTTCTTGATCTTAAACTCAGAGGTAAAAAGCCAATAAACTCACCACGCTGGCTAATGCGTGTTGGTGAGCAGCCCATCCATGTTCGTATACTATATGAAAAAACATATAGTAATAACAGCTGCAACGACAAGAACGTATGGAGTGGACATTAGGAATTTGCCCTGCTCAGTTCCTTTAAGGCCTCCAAGAGGAATCAAGGGTCTCCTTTCAGTTAATAGCAAACTCCTTTCTATTATATGCTATTATATGCTGTTGCATATAATTATATAAATATGAAATACATTCGTATGACAATTATTTTATTAGGAAAACGGGAAGTTGGATAAATTTTATTTAATTAAACTAATTTACTAATTGTAAATAAATATTGATAATAATATATATATTTAAACAGATGTAAACAAACTTAATTTAAATTTGTTTCCATTATATTTGACTTTAATTTTTTTTCTCATTTGATTAAAATTATTTATTTATTTAATACATATTTGGTTCACATGCACACGAACATATTTTGATCCCTGAAATATATTCTATTTAGATGTTATTTATTTATGAAGATGAAGTCGTGATATAATAAAGTGGAGTATTTATTTAATCATGGGGACCAAATGGAATTCACAATATACATTAAACATGTACACACATTAAAGAATATTTGCATGAGATATAAAAGCTATATTAGCATTTACTTCATGTTATTTTTATTTGTCAAAACTCGAATACAGTTATCGCAAACATAATGACTATTTTTTAAAATTAAATGTATATTCTTTGACCCACAGTGCATTGATTATTGCATTCGACGGATATGCATGCATTCCATTATTCTGTAGTCTGTCACAATACTATTGTATTACCATAGTATGTTTACGGCATATGCATACACTAGCTCTGTAATTACTACTATTTGCTCATTTCTGACAAATATTTTATCAGATAGAAACAGAAAGATACAAATAAATGGGCAAATAAGAGTAAATATAAACGTTAGAAAAATATTGTAAACAATATACACCCAATATATAATATCTATTAATTATTGAATAGCTTTAAAAAATAAATAAATAAATATTGTATTCACAAAACAAATTATTTTTTTTCATTCCCAATAAATGTAAATACAATATATATATGCAGCTGCTTTTATCAATGAATTAGATAAAGCTGATGAAGTAAAAAGGTGTAAAATGCTTGACTGGTGTTATCCAAGTCTTCTCAGACAAATGCATTTGGAATTGGAGGCCATTGGTTAATGATGGAAAGCGGTTGAATTTAGTGGAGATTCATTCTTGTCAACTTTATCTTTTTACCTCTGGTTATTTCATTACTTGCTTCATTTCATGTTTGTTTTAACAGACCAGCAGGTTGAAAGGAAAAAAGAGGGAGGGTTTGCGTGAAATGCCCTAGCGGTTCTTACCTCCCGGGAGAATTCGAAAGATAATATATGATTGAAAGAATAGAAATCACTTGCACAATTGGCTGCATTGAGAAATGAAAAAAATCTCTCAAATATTAGGTAAATTAAAGTGTAGTTTGTTCTGAGGATGCTTGGGGAATTGACGTTAGTATGTCACTAAAGCTCAGGGCTGATGGCGGACGAACAGCGAGCCTATAGACAAAGCTGAAACAATTACACATTAATAAAGCTCTCTTAGCCAGTTGCCCCCAGAATTTCGTTAAAAGAAAATGGATTCAATAAAAGAATGAAGAAATGAAATTTGTTTAAAGTAATTGAAAGAAATGCCCTCAGAAGGGAGTTCTTCTTTCTCTTCAACTTACTCACTTCTATTTATATGCTAATTTACTGTTATCTTCCTTAATATTTATTTAAATTAATCAAAAGATGAATTGCAGTACTGTTGATTTTTCTTCCACATCATAATTAAATGAAATTAAAATTTATCGCAAGATAAAATCGAACATGTAATATATGTATATTTTAAAAATATTTTTTGTTATAATTTAAAAATTTTAAAAATACATGTATCATCTAAATAAGTAAATAAACCATTCAACAGGTTTTAAAAAAATAAAATAAAATGATTGTCTTTACATTTGTAAATTTAATTATTTTTAAAGCAATTTTATATTTTTAATTAAATTTATAATGCAAGAAGAAAAAAAATCATTTGTGGAAACTCAATAAAAAATAAACAAAATTTCAATACCGTTCTTCAGTTTTTATTATAAAAATATTTATATTCAAATTAGGATCAGAAATGAAACTCAGAGTTTTGTTGTCTTATTGTAAATTTGTTAGTTTATATTTTAAAATTATTATAAATACAGTGCAGACACACACTCGAACATATACATCTGCCCTTTGATGTTTGCACACAAGAACGCCGTTGAACGTAATGATTATGATATGGACTACTTCCATTATCTAATATTAATTGTCAAATGTCTTTAAAATAATTAATTTTTTTCAAATACATACAGCTATTAGTAACAGCATGCAGGGTAGCATATAATACAATGTTTGAATAGAATTAGTTCCCTCTTTTCTTCAGGTGTTTCTGGCATCCCCAGTAACAGTATTAACAAAACAATGGAATCTGGATCTCTAGATTTAGGGATATTGAATTTACAGTAACCCATAACTTCCTAGACTATTCTGTCAAAGTCAATAGTCTGTCAAAGTTTCATGTACTTGTTTATGAAGGTATTCTTGATTTTCCTACTTTTTCCTAAATTCAAGATTAATGAATAGTTTTCAAAAATTAACTATCATATTAGATTGGCTTATGGGGTTATTTGCCATTGATATGTGAGCAATTTCTTTGGAATTTTCTTTTTGTACATTTTCTCCAATATTTTTGTTTTTCACCAGTTGAACATATGTTCATTGATACATAAGCACTTTATAATTTTAGATGCATATAATGAGTAAAGGTTTGGACAATTGATAATAGCTACTTCAGTAAATATGTATCTTGGGTATCTTTTATTTTTCTTTATATCTTGATATATATATTTTTTAAGTGCATGTGGAGATTGAAAGGTTATTAATATGCAATTAAATGAAGTTTAAAATTTATATTTGAGATAATAATATATATAAACTAATGAATGATAATATAATTATAACCAAGAGATAGTTGAGTAAGTACATTTAAGAAATATCATCCTTGTAAATTATAATTATTTACTATAGATAAACCATGACAATAAAGATATGAAAAATGTAAAGGATTGTGCCAAATGATGATATCTAGTTTATCCAGAAATGTATCTTGGAGTTCATTTAATTTATTATCATGTATCTTTATCAATATATTTTTAAGTTTGAAAAATGGCAGCTTTATAATATAGTTACAATACTATTTACCTTTTTATCAATTATTCAAAAACTTCTATTACCTTCACCCTTCACCCCCCACTCCAAAGATAATTTTTAATTATGTATACTAGATAAATTACTGCACACATATTTACAAATACAATTAAATAATCACCAATATTCATATTTCATGCTAAACCAGCAATCATCAGTTGGTCTATGAAATGGAAGGCTAAAGAGTTGTGAGTTGGAATAGTTTGAAGCCTGTTCATTAAAGTATAAAGATTGGCTATCTTAATATAAAGCTGAGTACTGATTATATATGTGTGTGAGGATAGTAATCTAGACCAACTGATGATTGCTGCTTTAGCATGAAATACGTATATTGGTGATTATTTATCTATTCAACATGTGTGTGATCAGGTGGGTCAGCAATATGAGATGGCACTGAGAGTGGTGGATCATGTGAAAGTCTGAGTTCGAACTCCACATATATTACATATATAAATGCAGATTTAAGCTTGTACAATGTATTAAATATAATTAAAGAAAAAAAAAAGTATATACTGCTAATTTAATAAACTTAATGTATGGCATGGTTTGGTACATAATAGACTGGTGGACTCTGGAGATCAAGGAATATAAAATGTAGCCCATATTTATTATCTAAGCAAATTTCCAAATTTAACCAGCCTAGATTCAAACATCAATACCAAATGAATAAGTTAACTGTTTTGCCATAAAGTTTTTGATATACAATGGAGCTGTGAAATATGCAATATCAAACTAAACTACACAACTTCAATTATATGTTAATCAAAAAGATATATATATATATATATATATATATATATATATATATATGTGAAAACATTAAGTATATATATATATATATATATATATATATATATATATTATACTTAATGTTTTCACAGTTATATGATGTAGATAAATTATAACTTTTTGGGGTATACCATGTCTTATTTTTCATTGAGCACCGATATTTCGACGGAATAGCAACCACCATTTTCAAGGTTAACTTTTGAAAGAAAAACCGTTAGATCTTAACAAATAATGTGACTGTGTGTGAGATGAGAAATGAGATTCCAGTTCAGCATTCACAATATGAGGCTTATCAAAATGTTTATTTTCCTCAGTATTTTTACCTGTTAATTTTAAGTTAATATTGGATAAAAAGAGAAGTTTCCACATAGCTGGAATATGTTGTGCTTCATCAGTTCTATTTAAACCAATAGGTCTCTTTAATATTTCAATTGACTCTCTCATGGTTCTTAAATCATATCTTTCCAAATTAGCAAGTATTTTTGTATTGTCAAAATTAGGTTTGTGACCAGTTTCTAAATAATGGGAAGTAAAAACTGATGTGCTAATTTTTTGTTGAAAATCATTTTTATGTTCCTTAATTCTGACATTAATTCATCTATTAGACTGACCCACGTAGCCTCTTGAGCACTGGAAACATGGAATTTCATAAACTCCTTGGGGTTCCAAAAATATTCTGTCTTTAGGTTTATACAAAAAATCACCAATTTTTTTGCCAGTAGAAAAAGTGGTCTTTATATTAAAACAAGATAGTCTTCTACTGATTTTATCAGTAATCCCCCTAATGTAAGGCAAAATTACTGTATTAAAAGAGGAATTATCAATTCTATCCTCTTTTTTCTTTTTAGTATTAATGTTATATAAAGCCTTACATATGATGCTTTTATTATAATTATTAGAAAGCAGAATACTTTTTGTAAGTTTTATTTCTTGAGAAAGATGTTCTTTATCAGATAAATTATAAGGTCTAGTGAAAAGATTTTTAGCTACAGAAAAAAAAATTTGTGCAGGATGATGATGAGAATTAAAATCAAGATATCTGTTTGTATGAGTGGATTTTCTGTAAACTGATATTGACAATGTTTCATCACATTTTCTTGCAATTAAAACATCCAGAAAAGAAAGTGATCTGTTATTTTCCACTTCCATAGTAAATTTAATATTTGGATGCCAATTATTTATAAAAGCAAGAAAAGAATTTAAAGAATCAATTCCATGAGGGCATATGACAAAAGTATCATCCACATATCTAAGCCAAATAGAAGGTTTTTTAGTAGCTGCACATAATACTTGACTTTCAAAATTGTCCATGAAAAGATCAGCGTGATAGAATTTTCTATTAGTGTGAATACTGTCTTTTGAAGTTTTATTACTGCATCATGGTATTTCCGCTAACCTGGAATAAAAATGTGTGCTTTACATTCTATGCATCAATAGTATTCTTATAATTATAAATAATCCATTGCAAGCAAAGGTATCTCAACATTCTTTTATGAAGACACAAAACCGAATTAAAAAAGGCTCATTAGATTAGACAATTATCAGATGGTGAGAATTTTTGAAATTTTAATTTGTTGATTTATTCTTTGTCTAATAATAGCTATTTACCACAATGTTTTGAGAAATCTTCATTATATAAAAAAATTCTACATTATGGGCATTGAAGATATATATTGTAATGGTCAGATTCGTCTATCTTGCTAACACACTGCAGAATTCAACCCCCAAATATGAAACTGAACACTCTAGGAGGGGTTGCCTTCTAGATATACTAGGTTCGAATCTAAAAGTCCAAATTCCACAGTGCCACCTATGTGATAATGCATCTGATGCTACTAATAATATAATATTTTACCAGTTCCAGGTGGTCAGGGAGAAACAAAGAACTCTATATTACGATATAAGCTTGGGTTTGCTAACTAACATCTATGGATGGTACACAAGAAATGTATAAAAGATATAGACCGAGTCAGTGATATGGATCAAGAAAGTAAATAATCAAAAGTTAGTAGATTTAAAAGGTTAAAATATCAAAATATATAATATACGCCCACTGTCTATATATATAGGAAGACAGTGACTTTTACTATGATTGCATTTAAAACAAGATTAATGACAATTTACATTTACGGGTGGTTAATGCATTCTCTATACCTTGGGCTAATATAATATTATGATAATGTGCCTAAGAGAGTTAGTGAAGATGTGTGAGGCATTTTGAGTAAATCAGAAATAGTTGAATAAAATATTTGAAACATTAAAGTTAAATATACTTCTTGAATTCGAGAATAGAATGGACTAATGTTGTTAAGCTATAAGGTGAGGACGTGATTTAAGGCATTTATATTTATAGAAATAATTAAATTATATTGGGAGGTTAGTGGTGCTAGTGAGGAGTTTCTGTTAAGGATGAAGGGTGTGATACATTTAAACCACTGGAACTTTGCAAATAAATAATTATATAATAAATAAGTGAAATAAATATGGAAGTCATCTCGCCATAAATCCATAGGATGTGGTGTCACAGGCAGCCAAAGTCTGGACTCATCCAAATCTTAGTGACTGGGTGACAACTGCATAGAATTCCCAGGTGTGACAATTTGAGTACACACTCTGCCTGGGAACCGCAGAAAGTAAAGGGGAAATGGTCTTGGCCATTTGAAGCCCTTGGGAGGAGCAAAGCCATCTTAGACACCCAATACACCTATTAGTGTCACACAAATAAAGTATATAAAATGTTTTAAAAGAATTCATTTAGCTTAAGAAAATGCCTAATCAATTCTGCAAATATTTATTTTAAAAAAAGTCCGCCCATTCTCGACCTCAAAATTATAAGCTTGGAAATTTAGCAGAACATTAAAAATTTTAAAAGTGGGAGAATGCATGATTGTGAGGTTTTAAAAGAAAATACGTATATAAGTAATTACGCATTCATGCATTTGTTAAATATTTACTCATTTACCTTGCACATATTCTCATATTATGTTAAAAGCCAATAAACATGTGGATTTTAACTGTAAAATTATTATATATTTGAATAAGAGTAAGATAGCCCTCGAATGAGCAATTCAACGAGATAATAAAGGGGAGAAAATTTATAATTTAAAAACACCTTAATGGTGGCATCTTGATTTAAATAAAAGGGAGTAATTCACTCGTCTGATGGTTACACTTGCACACCATTATAATAAAAGAAAAACAGATTAAAATACAAAATATTAACCCAAGTATAGAGATAGAAACATACTAATTAAATTACAGCATTTAAAGAAATAAAACAGAATTATAAGGTAAAGCAAAATAGAAACCAATTGAATTAGCTATAGCTTAGTAATAAGAAGATACGATCACAAGAGCTCTTGGGTTAATTTTGGGTTACCTCGTCAGAAGTAGACATTTGCGGGTAATTTTATGTGGAGACTTTTTCCAACTTGATTGTAGCAGCACTCATAAGTATTTGGCAGCAAATTACAGTTACAGTTCACATTTTAGCAGCAGTGGCAGTTTTAAGGCTTCCTATGTGAAGGCATCAGATGGCATTGATGTGCAGCAGATGACCATTTCTGAAAGGAAAATAGCCCTCTTGCCGGCTCTACTTGGTCATTTTAAGATGGCAGTTTTAAAGGCTGGATGTTTCAGAGAACTTTAAAAGCAAGATTTTAAAAACATGTGAAATCTATTTGAAGATGAAAACTCAGCTTCAAATATTTAAACTTGCAGGCTACTAGCAAACTGTCAGAACAGCAATAGAATAAAATTAGAAAATCAAAATGCTGAAAGAATAGTCAGAATGCCTCAGAATGCTCAGAATGAATAGAATAATCAGAATAACCAAACAAAAAAAAACCCTTCTATATATAGCAGAACTGTACAATAAAAACTGCCCTGCAGTGTTTCAAATATACCAAAATTTGCTATCTTATCAAGCTGCAATACAATCCATCCGAACGTTCAAAGGAATTCAACAAAATTTTAATTAATTTCTATTGTTAATTTCCTAGTAGACATTGGGGATTAAAACTTTGATTTAATAAAAAAAAAACTTTTGCTAATTAAAAAAAAACTACCTTAAGTGGATATCTGCTATATTTCTAGGTAAGCTCCTAGAACATTAATTAAACTATTGTTCTTACCAATCCTCATTTATTTTAAACAGAAAATATGTGGCATGATTTTAAAATCTAAAACAAAATTATTTTAATTTTAATTTCAATGTTTAAATCTATTTATGGGACGAATATCATTTTATTTTAAACTAAAACAAATATTACGAATGTAATATCTTTTTATAAATAAATTTAAACAGAAATAATTTTAAACAACAATTGATTATTTTACCCAAGGTTTTGAAAATAAATATATCACAGTGTGTGCGCAATTACGACCTATATAACCTACTTTTGAAACAAATCTCTTTTACGTGTATACTGGGAATTAGAAATACAAATATATATAACACGGCATTGTACTCATGGTTTAAAATTGGGCGGGATTTTTAGCATATAAGCACATTGCAGACACACTATGATACAGTGGGGGTTTAAACTAAGGTATGAGGGTAGAAAAGAGATGAGAAAAAGTGAAACGAAGATCTGCTTTGCAAATCAGATCCAACTGTTTCAATATGCTTATTCAATATTCCACAGAACTTCTTTTATATATATAAAACATTATCATCTTAAACCATAATCAATTCATGGCAGAATAAAGATCTCTCCAAATTTAATCCAGTTTCTCCAACCCAAAGCCTTCGTGTTTACATCACATGGTAGCATTAAACTTACTTATTTCTTTTATCCATTTTAAACATATTCTCTTTCTAAGGTTTTTTCAATCTCTTAAGATCTAATTTAAGATTTCAACTATTTATAGATTATCATCTCTTTTAGTAATATACCCAGGCCATCAAATATACTAATCCTATTACAATATTTTTCAGGCACAAATGTTTATAAAAAAAGATTTGTAAAATAAACATTATTCAATTTTCAAAAGAAATCATAACAAAAGATTTAGTAAAATAGTAATGGAAATTATTCTAACTCATAGTTATAAATATTTTAAGTCTATTACATATTAAACAAAGATTTTTACTATCAATTGATTATATATTTATTTGCAATAAATTTCAAACGTCACGTGACAAATATATATATATGATATATTGATTAATCCATCCATTTAGTGTTAAAATTTGAATCTAGATTGGTTAAATTTTGAAAATTCCTCAAAAGTTTAAACAAGTTTTTGTTTTTCCTGAGATATTTGGCCTGTTCCAATATAGTTGACAAATAAATATTTACATATTCTTAGTTAAAAGGTAAATCAGGAATGGAGAATTGTTCAAACCTACTACCCAGAATATAGTTAACCTTGTGAGTAATGCTTTCTCCATTATTATTCTTCTATAAAAAATTACTGAAGAGGTCTGTGCCCGGAAACAGGTAACTTAAATATTATTCTACCTTTTAATTTTAACACAAAAATGAATATATATTCTTATATCTTCAATAAATAAAAACATATTAAAATTTAATGTTTTAATTAAGTAACCATCAAATCATGCTTAAGGCACTCAACATTCTAAATTTTGAAGTTATACTCTGCATGTATATATATATGAAAATTTTAATGATCAGACTAAATATATTTCAACATTATACATTTTTTCTATTTATTTATATAAATTACACAGGCTCCACCCCAATTTAAGCATCAGGAAATAAACTAACATATGAATATTTAAAACAATATTTTAGTCAATATAATAATGTAATCATTACACAGATCCATTTGTAATCTCAGGCTAAATCATGGAGAATGTAAATTACTACTGATGAATGAAAGTAGACCAGAATCTTACATAAACAAAATAAAAAATCATGTAATAATAATTTATTTACAAGTTTACTTATTAATTGATGTACAATTTATTTTCTTTAATAAAATTAACAAATCATGTAATAGTAATTTAATTACAAAGTATAATCATAATTTGATAAGTAATTTATTTTTTTAAAAAAATCCTTCAATCTTTATACAACATAATAGTATTAATATATTTATAGATAATATAATGCATTCACCTTATCTTTAACTCTGACCTCAATAAACTTAAAAATAATTCTACACAGGTATGAATCCATAAATATATATATATATTTCTTTTCACTCACATGTCTCCAATACTTACATATACATAAACTGTACATGGGATAGACATCAACTACTTTTACCACAATAATCATAAAGAAACTTTTTAAAAAAAATACTAATTCTGAACATAACCACTTATATAATAATAACTATAAAGGGATAACATTTTAGCCATAATCTTAACTGGAAAACCTTCTAAACAATAATTATAAGGATTGGTATTTTAGTCCTAAACTTCATCACAACTACAATTTTTACAGGGATGACTCAGTCTGAGATCAACCACTAACTCATTAAACTGATAGAAATATATTTTCCTATATGGATGCAAACATATGTAAACTATTCAACATTGAAACAAACAATTGCATATATATAATAATGAAATGGGGAAGTTTTGGGGTGAACATGAGGTGATGAGGGAAATCATCATCAGGCTCAGTTCAAAATATAATATAAAATTTACAAACAAGTATAATATTTAAGATTTAAGTAAGATATTAAAGTAAGATATTAATACAAAATATATAAGTAAGTAATATTAAAGCCCATAAGAGAGCATGAGATCATGAGATGTCTGAGAGATGAGCTCATTTAACTCACTAGAGTCACTAAAATTAACCATAAATCACCAGCATTATCTATAAGTAAGTGTAAGTACCCCTCAAAGTTAATAATCATTCATCATCAAGAATGATTAACAATGAAATAAATTAACAGTCAATCTGGTGAATGGATTTAAAATGGGTCTACTGTAGACCAGGCCAATTATTTAGTCTTTGCCAGCATGGGACAATTATTTATATATCAATTTGGATGCACCAACTTAAGTGCAAATCTATTAAAATATATAATCCTAAAAACATTAATGCTGATTATCATCAATGCTCGGGCAACTTAGTACCATTAATGTACTGGCCAACTATAACTTAAATTCTAATAGAAACTAAACTAAAATAAAATGTAGTGCAGGGGCTTTACAGAATATATTCTTAATGCCAACCAGGATATATGGATGCCCCTAAGCAATAATACAGATTCCTTTCCATATGTCAGACTATTATGCTTGAATCTAGCTCAGAAAACATAAGCTCTATAATTGTTAGTGTGACCAAGAGATGATGCAACATATAATATTCTAACAACCATTTAGAATCAAGTTCACTAGCATAATTTTCACAATAAAATCCAAGTTTATTAACAATGATAAAAAATGAAGTTAAGTTCTTTAGAATATGACTATATACTTATAAATTAAACCTTCTGATTTTGATTAATTTACAATACAACTATCACATTATGATTTACAATACCTCTTAATGGGTTTACATACAACACATATATATTTATGTACACAGACATGCATTTTATAATATACAATAAATATATTTCAATTAACATTTAATAAAATTTAAAAAATGATTAAATTTTACATGTGTTCTATTTGACAAACACTGATATATATGCACACAGACTAGTGGCATAATAATTCCTGAACATATTTTACTTGCCATGAAATAAAATAAATGATAAAAGTTTTAAGTTATATTTTTAATAATAGAAACACTGTATGCTAGGTTTACTTAATATATATATAATCACACAGATGTGTGGTATAATTCATTATTTAATATTGTCATAAATCTATATGTGAAAAATTACAATCTATGTATGTTTCTCTGACACATATTGGCATATATGCACACATAGATGTAACATACTATAAATTAATATATTTGAACTTATCAAAATAAAATTATTAACATCTTTCATAATTAATTCTATTTGAATATACATAAATTTTACATATGCATATGTATATATATAAAAACAATAAAACAAATCAGTTATTAAGCCTAAGTCTACTTTTTGCTTGTTTTTTCTTTTTCAATTGACGGGTTACAAAAGTTCTATTTTTATCACAATACTTTTAATTAATTATGAATTCCCTTTTAAAAAATATACTCTGACAATTTTTTTTTGTTTTCTGTTTTCTACTCTAAAAGATTTTGGAATTTTAGAAGTGTTTATGAATCAATGATTTCATTCAAGCAAAATTTACTTGTAATCTGTTAAAATATATGATTTTTAAATGTCATTTTTACTAACAAAACTATTTAAAATATCAGTCTTGATATATATATATATATATATAACGAATACTGTATTTTATATATATATCCTTATCACAGATAGCTCTTGATTATAGCATTTTTAAATTTAAAATATAGGTTTAAAAAATGTCATTTTTATTAAAGAAATTATTTAAAATTTTATTCTTCTTATATATAATGTTACTCACCACTATCTATATATACATTTATTTGTACTTCTCTGTATATAGCTGAAATAGCATATGTATAATGAAATCTTCAGCAAGATGGGGTTCTTTGTGGATAAGGATCATCATCAAGGAATATATAATCAGGTAACTGTTAGTGATCCCCCTCTTCTGACCATGATTTGGTAGATTTCAGGCATCCAAGCTACTTTCTAGAACATATTTGTAGCTATGAAAATAGAGAAGTTGGGTCATTTTTTCTCCTTGTGAATTCAAACTCTACCATTGTGAACTATAAAGCAGCTTTTGGACTTGCTCTCCTTGCAGGCTTAATATGTTCATGGTAATTGTCTGTTCTGATCTGAACTACTCTGCTAGCCAATTATTTTGGCCAGCTGTTTACTGCCAATTACCACAACATAAAAAACACAAATTCACACATTACTACATCTCATCCACAAACTTCTTCATCAGCTACCTTAACATCATTGTTCTGAGATGTAACTACATCCAAGTTTGGAATACTGAGGTAGGACTGGAATAAATACATTTCATTTGTTATCATCAGAAATGTTGTTCATAATGTTATACTTTTAGAGAAAGGTAAACAGGGCAGAATCGATGATTGCTCCTGACCTGTGTATCTCAGGCATGAGTGGATTCATGTTAGTGATTTAAAGGATTGCTTAAAATACTCTTCTCTGTTGAACCATGCAGACGACTGTAAGATTTTTAGAACAATTATGTCAATTAATGATTGTGTTTTCATTCAGAAGGATATTGATAACTTTAGTGTTTGGTGTGGATTAAATAATATGTCAGTTAATTTTAATAAATGTTTCTTTGTTCCTTATTCCAAGAAATTGAAGTTTTCAAATTTTCTTATAATATCAATTCTCATAAAATTATTTCTGTTATATCTCAAAACGATCTTGGAATTGCATTTTTTTTTAATAGATCTTTTATTCCTCATCTTGAGATGATATTTGAGAAAGCCTTTAAAGTCATGGGTGCCATTTTTAGATATGGTTATTATTTCTGTAAAGATACAAATACAAAATTTGTTTTTTTCATTGGTTCTTCATATTATTGAATATGGTTCAATAATTTGGACCCCTAGTTCTTGGCATGGATGTAATTTCTTGCAGTCTATTTCAAAAAAGTTTTTCAAATATGTTTCTTGGGAGGATAAAATGATTAATTTTTCATCTAGATGAAAGTATAGAGATCTTAAATATCTTTATAGAATTATCAATAAAGAAGTTATTTTATCAGATGTAATTTCAATTATTTAAATTAGGTCTTCGAGTTATGATACTAGGTCTGTTTTTATATATCAGATACAAATATGTCATTCTAAGATTCTTAAATTTTCTCCTTTATTTAAGTTACCCTTTTTATACAATCAGATTGTGAGTAACATTAATCTATGTTATATTGATTATAAGAAATTTTGTAATCTTATTAAACTTAAATGTTATGGTTGATTAATTTTAATTTTAAATTTTATTTTTTTAATGTATACATTTATAGTCTCATTTTATATATGTATTATCTTCTCTTTTATTGTAATGTGCTAATTGTAACTGGATTTATGCTGTTGTTTAGTACTTAAATAAATGAACTGAGTTATTATTATCATCATCTTCATCATCATCATCATCATCATCATTATTATTATTATTAATACCATCATCATTGTTTTGCATCTTAGGTAAGGTTTTATTTATGTTTTTTTGTAACTGTTAGATATCAATGTATTGTGTATGTAGTAACATGTTTTTTATGCTAAGCAAAACTTATATGCTTCTCACTACAAAGAAATTTGAGTAGTACAAATATGAGATGAAAATCTTAAGCATCTGTTTTTATGCACTTTTTTCTGAAAAAAAAATGGCAAAAGATCAGTCTATTCTTTGATTATTAGTTTATCAAAGAACAGAAGTTTCCCATTAGTTTATGACTCCTTGTGAATTTAATATGAAAATGAATTTTTACCAAGTTGCTATTCTATAACAAAAATATTCTCTATATAAAGAACAAATATAAAGATAAATTATGATATATATTGTCAACATATTTCTCTTGATTACATTTATATATGTGACTTTTTTCCTATACTAAATCTGAAGATCCCAGAATAATGAATATATAATCAATTTTGATCTGAATGTTTGTTGTTGTTCTCATAGTAGTAGTAGTAGTAGTAGTAGTAGTAGTAGTAGTAGTAGTAGTAGTAGTAGTAGTAGTAGTAGTAGTAGTAGTAGTAGTAGTAGTAGTAGTAGTAGTAGTAATAATAATAATAATAATAATAATAATAATAATAATAATACTTGTAGTGGGGGTAGTAGTGATAGTAGTGGTAGCAGTGGTAGCCATGGTAACAGTAGTAGTAGGGTAGTAGTAGTGGTAGTGGCAGTGGTAACCATGGTAACAGTGGTAGTAGGGTAGTAGTAGTGGTAGTGGCAGTGGTAGTAGTAGCAGTAGTAGTAGTAGTGGTAGTAGCAGTGGTAGTAGTAATGGTAGTAGTAGTAGTAGTGGTAGTGGTAGCAGTAGCAGTGGTTGTAGTAGTGATAATGGTGGTAGTGGTAGTTGTATTGGTAGTGGTAGTAGTAGTAGTGGTGGTAGTAGTAGTAATAGTGATAGTAGTGATAGTAGTAGTGGTGATAGTGGTAGTAGTAGTAGTAGCAGCAGCAGCAGTAGTAGTAGTAGTAGTAAACCTACTTTACAATAGAAATAATCACATTACACTTAATGGCAAGATTCTTCCAAATTTCATCCCTCCCAGCTCCAGCCCACAGGGATCTCCTATGAATTCACTGCTTTTCATCACCTATATCAATCCCCTACTTGCTGAAATAGAAGCAAGATTTTCAGAAATACGCATAGCAAACTGAATCAACAAATAAACCATCTATCTTACATGGATGATATAGTTGTATTCCTGCCTTCTAAAAAGTTACTTGCTACATTGCAAGTCATTTTAGAAAACTATTCATTAACCCATTCACTTAAATTCAACATGGAAAAAACAGCAATGTGGAACATTTTCACTGGTCAGCCAAATATATCTCTAACCAAACCCTCCTCACCACATAACTCTCTCAGAATCCCCTTTCATCTCTCACTTAATGCCACAAGAAGCACAATACAAAACCAGATTCTGCCAGTGATAGAAAAAATAATTAATTTACTATCCAAAGCTTATCTTTCAATACATAGTAAAATTGCTCTGATCAACAGGTTAGTACAAAAATTAATTATTGTGCACCAGTCATAAAATTCACCAACAGCTTTATAAAAAAAAAATAACTCTCTGTCTATGAAGCTAACCTGGAATAAGAAAGCTACCACCATTAGCATCAATAGCCTTCAAAAACACACTAAATACAATGGCTTATCCTTACACTCAATCATAACATTCTATTACCAAAAAGCCCATAACACATTAGTAAAATTATCCACTAATTTTCCTATTTTCCAATCCTTCATTAAAATATTACCCACTGATACACCTCAATGAATCAAAAATAAATTCATTAATCAACCTACCAAAGTTAATACAAAATATAACAGATCACAAGATGAATTGATATCAAAAATCAATTACTGGGAGGCACATTATTCCCTCAACAATTCAGATTTTCTTCTCATTACAAACACTATACTCAACATTAACAATAAATCATTAATATCAAAATTTAAGTTTTGGTACCTGGAGCCAAAATATCTTGATTTTATTATTAAAGTCAACATCAGTGCCCTACCAACCAATTTTTTCCTTTCAAACAAAATGAAATATGCCAAGATTGACCCACTTTTCTCATTCTGTCACAGAGAAGATGAAACCTTGAATCATTTTATCCACACCTGCTCTGCCCTTCAAATTTACAGAGACTTAATCTCCACAATCACTCACTTTAAAAACCATACTACAAACATTAATTGAAAATATTCCTAAAGGGTATTTTATTACAATTAGACTCACAATTTTTTTTTGTTCAGGCTATGGTTTTTAAAGTGTTATTTTATGTTTAACCCCATGTGTAAATTACAATCACTGTTTATGAACAAATTAACCAAAATCAAACATAGAGATCATCTAATAGCTCCCATTGATATAGTAACATCCACCTTGAGCCTAATTAAATTTCCTAAATAACACTAAAATTCACAATCAGCATAACATTAGTACATAATAGTTTATTAAAATGAACTCACAAAAGCTTTTACCACTTCACTTTAGAACTGTTCATACTCCCACCTAATCAGCATTTTAGTGTCTACTACTGAACATTATCCATCACAGAACTCTTAATAGAACTTGAAGCACTCAATGTCTATACAAGTGAAGAAGTAATGGCAATAATGATGTAACAACTGAAACAAAATATATTCTAATAAAATAATTTTTAAAACTACTACTACTACTAGTAGTAATAGTTGTAGTAGTTGTAGTGGTAGTAGTGGTAGTGGTAGTGGCAGAAACAGCAGCAGTGGTAGCAGTAGCAGTAGCAATAGCAGTGGCAGTAGTAGTAGTAGCTGCTCAAACTATAATGTTAATTTTTCATATATATATATATATATATATATATATATCAGAATAAAGGATATATATATATATATATATATATATATATATCCTTTATTCTGAATAGAGTGTGTGACAAATTAAATTATTTGTTGCATACATATGATTAAAAATTATTTTCCAAATAATTAAACAATGAAAATATTTCTAAACAATAATTATAATCTGAAATTTGAAAAAAGGAATTAAATTTGTGACTTTACTACAATAACAACATCCCCACCCCCCATCATAGAAATGCAAATACTTAAAAAACATAGTTTTAATATAAAATATATTTTATTTTATACTTTTTTTTATTTCAAATTAATGAAAATATTCTTATAATTACAAAAATAACTTTAAAAAAGCAAGGCAAATTTAAATTGCTGACTTATTTCTTGTATTTTAGAACTTTCTTCTTTTTAATTACTTCTGCTATCTAGGAATAAAACAAAAACTGAAATATAAAACAATGACATTAAAATGGAGCTTTTCAATATTAAATTATGGGGAAATATTCAGATTTAGGCTGTTTCAGTACTGTAATGTATTAACCTTTTGAGCGCTGATTACTTTATTGGCTGAGTGAGGTAAAAGTCTAAACTTTTAATTGGTCAATTCACACACTCAACATCAAAATATATTCATCTTTTAATATTATATTCACTTTAGTTTCATTTGTAAAAAGTATATTAATAATTTGTCAGGTTATGAAAGTGAATGAAAGTTTTTTCAAAAATAAATTTTCATTTATAATTATAAAAATATTTGATAGCCGCAAATGTAAAATGAATGTTAGTAACCAACTAAAAACTGTTGTGATGTCAGTGATAAAAATAAATATTTTTTACAAAAATCTTATATATTTTTCTATAATGATTTTATTTTTAGCATATTTTATCAAAATAATTTTTAATATGTCAAAAAATACTTTTAAAATGGTCTAAAACATTCATTTATCACTTTTGAAATGAAAGAAAAGAAATTGTAATGGTTGAAGTTATTGACAAGTGAATTCTTTTCTCCTCAATAGTGGAGAGCCAATCAATGCTTACAATGGACCACCTCCTCCCTTTGTTAGACCTTTATGTCAGTTTTATTGCTTTTTACTTGTAAAATAATTCAAGAGAAGGCAGCATCTTACGGAACTTTTTATAACCTTGCAAATGATGGTAAAATTTTTACCATAGGTTAAAAATGACAGGATTTGAATGACTTGAAGCAGCTTCAAGTCATCTCGTAAAATCACAGAAAGTATTAAGAGACAAATCCCATGGTATCACTTCACTACAATCCATTAATACAATAAATTCCATAAAAAGGTTAAAGTAGATCTTTTTCATTTTTATTACTTATATTATTTTTCAACAAACTAACATACTGAAATAGATTGAAATTATTTATTTTTATTAAAAAATAAAAAAGAAAGGTTACTGTTTAGAAAATCGCGATATTTCAGTGCCAAAATAATAGAAGCTTTAGTCCATGAACCTTTACTTTCTAAGATTATTATAAATTATATACTGCCCTCATGTGTAAATAGAAATATTTTTCTATTTTAAATTAAAAAATAGAATGATATATTTCTTTAGGGTAAATGATTGTCATAGATAGATAGATAGATAGATAGATAGATAGATAGATAGATAGATAGATAGATAGATAGATAGATAGATAGATAGATAGATAGATAGATAGATAGATAGATAGATAGATAGATAGATAGATAGATAGATAGATAGATAGATAGATAGATAGATAGATAGATAGATAGATAGATAGATAGATAGATAGATAGATAGATAGATAGATAGATAGATAGATAGATAGATAGATAGATAGATAGATAGATAGATAGATAGATAAATAGATAGATAGATAGATAGATAGATAGATAGATAGATAGATAGATAGATAGATAGATAGATAGATAGATAGATAGATAGATATGAAGGAAGGTAGGTAGATAGATGGATGGATGAATGAATGGATGGATGGATGGATAGATAGATATGCAAACTTTGCTACAGTCCTTTCTTTATAAATAGTGTAGCTTTTCTAATGGCATAAAAAGTATTTATGTGTAGTTGTAATACAACATTAATATTTTGCCTCAGAGGTTGCTACATAATTATATATATATATATATATATATATATATGAATATACACACACATTACAAAAATGTTGGGGCTAATGAATTGACTTTAAATAAATTAAAAAGTTCGAAATCACTTTTTTAATTAGTAAAATTGTTTCATATTTTTTTAAAATAAAATATAATAATTACAGACATTTTTGAATTTTTTATACATGATAAAGCATGTTAATTATGCGCATTAATGTCAAGATTAATTGATGATCAAAATCAGAATTAGCTTCAGAACCAGGGTTAATATCAATGCGTCTCCTTTGACCATTTTTCTACCAAACCAATTTCATCACTGCTTATTTCTTTACTCTCCATTTCATTGAAACTCATCTTTAGCTTAACTGCATTCCTGTAATGGAGTCAATTTGCTCATAACCAATGAGGCATATCTTGACTCACTGTCCCATAAAATATGGGCTGGTTAAATTTGTGAATACACCAATGATGTGTTATGCTAATGAGATATTATTACATCCATTAGATGAAAAAGTCAAATCAAAGCTGAATTATCAGTAAGTTTTCTCCGCCTTCCTGTTATTTATAAAATCTATATCACAACACAAAAATTCCATATAACCTCATGAAGATATTATGCGGTTTTTCTGTATTTTATTAGAGATGGTAACATAAAAGGAAAAAATAAACAAGCAAAAGAAAAAGAAAAAGTCGGAAATATTAATAATAAAAATGAAAATTTTAAAAGTGAAATGTAATGTATTTTTATAACAACTACATAATGGAAAAATTGAAAAGATTTCTTAGCAAATGGAAGTGATGTATGGATGTGCTTTTTTAATATATAAAATATATATTGTGCATATGAAAACAATAATATTTTGTGTGCGAATATATATAAAAGTAAACAAGTAAAAACATGTTGTGTGTCTGATTTTTTTTATGATTCCATCCATCTATCTATCTATCTATCTATCTATCTATCTATCTATCTATCTATCTATCTATCTATCTATCTATCTATCTATCTATCTATCTATCTATCTATCTATCTATCAGTTATAGTTCTATCTATCTATCAGTTATAGTTCTATCTATCTATCTATCTATCTATCTATCTCTCTCTCTATCTATCTATCTATCTATCTATCTATCTATCTATCTATCTATCTATCTATCTATCTATCTATCTATCTATCTATCTATCTATCTATCTATCTATCTATCTATCTATCTATCTATTTATTTATTTATCTATCTATTTATCAGTCTGTTATATCTATATATCTATCAGTCTATATATGTCTGTCAATCAATCTATTTATATATTCCATGTCTGTGCCAATTTATATATACATGTGCATACTTCAATTCTTTTGTGCGTATAGGTGCTAAATTTATTATTTTTTGGATTCCACAATTTGGAAAATTTTACAATAATCATAATGACAATAACAATAATAATTCAACTCAATATTTATTAAGTGCATTTCAACACTTTCGCTTGAACAGAAATACACTAATTAAATTCAAAATATTAATAATTACAAAATTATACGTATAAACAAAATCACATTATATTCATATCATTATATATATAAGTAAATTATTTTCAATTACATTTCAATTCTTTTTTAATATTATTTAACAAAACAATTACAAAAAATAACTATATTTATACATTTTTGATTATAGGTAGTTTTTGTAGCTTATTAATGGGTAATTTGTTTAAAAATGAATTTTTACTTTTTTTAATATTAAAAGTATGTCTTTCTGTTAACAAATGAGTAGGTACTTTTAATTCTATTTCAGATGTACATTAATTAATATTTTTTTCATCAGCTAATTTTTCTAATATTATCATATTAAGTATTCTTCTAATATTTAATATTGACTCAACATTTAAATTTTTTACCTTTATTAATCTAATAAATATTTTTTTAATATTATCAACTCTTGATGTAATATAAATTAAATCCAGATTCCATATAATAGAACCATATTCTAACAAAGGATCAATAAGAAAGCAAAATAACGTATATTTAATACAAAGAGAGAGAGAGAGAGATCTCTTTCATATCTCAAGATACATCACATTTATTTATGTGCACTAAATGCAAATTGCTTACAAAACAGGATTTTTAAATCAGAAATAACTACTTTATGTTTAATGTAATTTTCTTCAATCCTATAATAATATACAGAACTGTTAATTTTTATTAGTATAAATAACAATACTTCTTTTGCTTACAATGTTCAATATCACTTTTGAGTTCAATATGATGATGATGATGATAATAATAATAATAATAATAATAATAATAATAATAATAATAATAATAATAATAATAATAATAATAATAATAATAATAATAATAATAATAATAATGATGGTGATGATGATGATGTTCAAAATAGTAACTTTTTTTTGCATTAATTAAAAACTATGTGCAAACTTTTAAGGATCAATTTAACAAATAGCCTTCAAGTATTATAAGCAGAAAGCAAGATCTTCAATTAAATTCCAACAATTTTAAAGAAACTAACAAAATAATGTTTCTAAATCAATGATTTGGATGTAACTATGCACTATAATTAAAATCAGGGTCAGAAGTTAGTCTAACAAATATTAAAAAAATATCTGAAATCAATCTACAAACACAATTTACAAGTAAGTAAGATAGTAATGAATATAAAATGGAAGCTTGATTTTTAAATTAAATTTTTTTATCTTTTCCTTACTTTAATTCAGCATACTTCCATAAAATTGATATCTGAGCTATGAATCCTATAGTGCTGTATTCATTTTCTATTACAAGTGTTTTTTTCTTTAATTATATAATTAGAAAATTAGCAAAATAACAAACAGCATGCTCTAAATGAAAAAAAAAAAGAATTAATATATAATCAAGTAGTTTTAATAGTAATTGAGACAAAGAAAAACCAAATAAATATCAAGACCACAAAATATTAGAATGATTGTAATATAGGGTATTTTCAGTATCTGAATATATATATATATATATATATATATTCAGATACTGAATATATATATAAGTAATGTCATATATATATATATATATATATATGACATTACTTAATTTGGATCAGTACTGTCATTCATTATTTATTACTCTGCATCAAAATAATCAAAAATATATAAAACAAAAATTTGTAAAACATTTAAAAAAGAAATATTTACTAAATATTAACTTCATTTCAGATAAATATATATGGATGCATTGATATTGCGTATATATACACACTACATGTAACCAATCAAATATTTCATATTTTCAATGCATTCCTTCAAACTTGTAACAAATCTTAAATTATTGCTCAGTGTAACCATCTTCAGAACAATTTCTTTCACTATGCATGTATTTTAGGTAAGTTAATGACTCTAAATGCTTAAACATTTAAAAGGTTTGGTAAATTACAAATATTTATCAAATATACTTGATAATTTATATATATTTGAATTCAGCATTTTCATCTCCCTATAACTATCTACTCCATCTTATACAACTGCTACACATGACCATGTGCACGTGAAAAATATAAATGATCTCCAATATTCTATTTTGTGCTGAACCACACTCATCAATTGGTCCAGATCATCATCCCCCACATATATACATAATCAGTGCTCAGTTTGTATTAAGATGTTGAGAACTGATTAATATATGTGTGAGAGAGATGATGATTTGGACCAATTGAAGAGAGCTGGTTCAGCATGAAATATATACATTGGAAATCATTTTTCTTTTTCATATTATGTGGTTATGTGTGTCGGTTGTATAAAATGGAGAACATAATTATAACAAAGTTGAAACTCTGAGTTCAAATCCCTTTTAATTAAGTTCAGTATAGACAATGGACATGTAATTAAATATTATATATATATATATATATATATATATATATATATATATATATAGTGATACAGATAGCTTCATGATTAACTAGACGTATGGAAGAAAGTAATGGGAACTATAAAAAATAATAATCCACAGAAGTACTTTAGTTAATTCCTTAACCCTCCTCAACTGCCATTATTTATTTAATGGCAGTTGAGTAGAGTTAAGGAATTAGTCAAAAGCACTTCTACAGATAGAAAGACTGTGTATAATACATAATTATCATATATTTATTATTTTTATTATTATTACAATAGGTTTTAATTAACAAATGTTATATATATATATATTGTAACGAACGTCTATAAGGCGACTTAACGTAATCTGCACTACAGGGCGCCATCTAGGCATTTGAACCTAGAAAAATTTATAAAGTAGGCAGATACATCAGTCAAAAAAAAAATTTTTTTTTTTTTTACATTTTGATTCCGGTCGTTAGCCCAAGTCACTAGCTCAGTGGAATAGCAGAGATTTAAAAAATAATATAAGAATATATATATAAGAGGAATAAAATAAGCCACTGCCAGTAATTAACATACAAACATTTATTTATGCACATATATATAAGATTTAAAATTATTTTAAATTAGTTTTACATTTTAACATTTAACACTATTTTTAACTTTACTTTAATTTACATTTAATTACTATTATATTATAATTTTACATTTTAATTAAGTTCGCACATATAAATTTATGAAAACTTGTTTATAATGTTGAATACAGATTGGTTACATAGATTTCGCGGTCAAAAACATTTCAAAATAAACATAAACGATCAAAATACAAAATTATTGATTACTGACAATTGCGGAGGGAAATTTATATGTAACCCAATAGTATTCACCATAAGATACTTGCATTGTCACCAATAACTTAAAAGACATCCGAATAAATACATTTTAGATACTCACCGTAAGGTATCATTATTTATTGAATGTATATATATTTTGATCAAATATGAAAACCCAAACATACTTAACCGATAACCAATCCATGCAAGCGTCTATAAACAACTTAAATTTAATGCATTTTTATTTAGGGTCAAGTATGAATAGACTACATAGATTTGCATTTGAAAATAAAATATTCTATCCCTATTTAACCTTAGGCTAAAATTTGCAGTCAAACTGGCATCAATCCATCTGATACATTGATGTATTCAATGTAATACGGAATACGGCAGCACCAAAAAGATTAATAGAAGATATTGACTCTCATTAGATAGGAATATTACTTCTATCTAACGAGAAGAACAATAAAAAAAAACTCCATAGAAAGGAACTGCGCTCTGCATCTTATAATTCCTTCCCTAGGCAAAATGGGAGAGTGCAGCGTATGAAGCGATTCTGCCAGTAGCGAATCTCCTACTACATCTACTAACTACATCAATATATCCAATCCATTGACCCAATCTAACAACGACACAAATAACCTAAGATTACCCTCCCCTAATATAACTTTACAAATCTATACAGCCATTCACGCCCGACTTAAGTTTAACATTTATATAATTTAACTTAACGGAAAACAGAAATCATAATAAACTTAAAGAACAAAATTAAATCAATGGAAATGATTTTACACAAATAAATAAAAAAAATACATCAAATAACATTTTAACTACTTTAGTCAGTTAGGAAACTAATGCAATTATTTTAAATACGAAAAGTTTTTAATTTAATGTTCATTAATTGTAAAGTTCTTACGGTTTTAAACAGTTCATCTTTATCTGTCGTTTGTAAATTTGAACGGGAATTCCCACGCCGTCCTGAAGATATTGGTATACATTTAGTCAATGTTTTATTTATTCATTCGGAGGTTTTTTAATTTAGTTGGTCCTCAATGTAGAAAATGATAGTTCATTTCTCTTTCTTTCTTTGGCTAAACTGAAGGGATTGAATCGTGCATCTCTTCAATTCCTTCTCCCGCACCTCCGCACTAACACCTATCTGTCACATCATAATAATCATAATCAATCACTAATTAATAATTTCCAAATTTTCCTTTTATATGTATTCGAAGGATTGACTTGGCATTATGTCATCGATGTGATGATCCTTTCACTGAGGTCCGATTTCCTGATGGATTTCTTTCATTGGCTATTTGTTTCTATTGTTTTCCTATCTGACCGATGTTTTTACATTTAGATGCCCAAGGCTGGTTTACATTTGACTAATTAAATTTATCATTTCCATTTCTGATTAATTAACCTGTTTTCCAAATCAAAGATATATTTAAAGATATAATTTTATCTCCAAATCTCTTTAAAATTTAGTTTTAAAATACTTTTTCTTTAATAAAGTTTTATTTTAATAATTTTTCATTATCTGTGCGATTTAATATATACGAGTTTAAGATGATATTTAATTTCAATTTTTAATTCTTAAAGAAAATTTTTAAATGCGAACTTTTTAATTTACTTTCATGTTTAATAAATATATATAAAAATACAATGTAACGAATGTCTAGCATAGACGTTCGTTACATTGTTTTTTTTTATATATATTTATTAAACATGAAAGTAAATTAAAAAGTTCACATTTAAAAATTTTCTTTAAGAATTAAAAATTGAAATTAAATATCATCTTAAACTCGTATATATTAAATCGCACAGATAATGAAAAATTATTAAAATAAAACTTTATTAACGAAAAAGTATTTTAAAACTAAATTTTAAAGAGATTTGGAGATAAAATTATATCTTTAAATATATCTTTGATTTGGAAAACAGGTTAATTAATCAGAAATGGAAATGATAAATTTAATTAGTCAAATGTAAACCAGCCTTGGGCATCTAAATGTAAAAACATCGGTCAGATAGGAAAACAATAGAAACAAATAGCCAATGAAAGAAATCCATCAGGAAATCGGACTCCAGCGAAAGGATCATCACATCGATGACATAATGCCAAGTCAATCCTTCAAATACGTATAAAAGGAAAATTTGGAAATTATTAATTAGTGACTGATTATGATTATTACAATGTGACAGATAGGTGTTAGTGCGGAGGTGCGGGAGAAGGAATTGAAGAGACGCACTATTCAATCCCTTCAGTTTAGCCAAAGAAAGAAAGGGAAATGAACTATCGTTTTCTACATTGAGGACCAACTAAATTAAAAAACCTCCGAATGAATAAATAAAACATCGGCTAAATGTATACCAATATCTTCAGGACGGTGTGGGAATTCCCGTTCAAATTTACAAACGACAGATAAAGATGAACTGTTTAAAACCGTAAGAACTTTACAATTAATGAACATTAAATTAAAAACTTTTCGTATTTAAAATAATTGCATTAGTTTCCTATCTGACTAAAGTAGTTAAAATGTTATTTGATGTATTTTTTTTATTTATTTGTGTAAAATCATTTCCATTGATTTAATTTTGTTCTTTAAGTTTATTATGATTTCTGTTTTCCGTTAAGTTAAATTATATAAATGTTAAACTTAAGTCGGGCGTGAATGGCTATATAGATTTGTAAAGTTATATTAGGGGAGGGTAATCTTAGGTTATTTGTGTCATTGTTAGATTGGGTCAATGGATTGGATATATTGATGTAGTTAGTAGATGTAGTCGGAGATTTGCTACTGGCAGAATCGCTTCATATGCCGCACTCCCCCGTTTTGCCTAGGGAAGGAATTATAAGACGCAGAGTGCAGTTCCTTTCTATGGAGTTTTTTTTTATTGTTCTTCTCGTTAGATAGAAGTAATATTCCTATCTAATGAGAGTCAATATCTTCTCTTAATCTTTTTGGTGCTGCCGTATTCCGTATTACATTGAATACATCGATGTATCAGATGGGTTGATGCCAGTTTGACTGCGAATTTTAGCCTAAGGTTAAATAGGGATAGAATATTTTATTTTCAAATGCAAATCTATGTAGTCTATTCATACTTGACCCTAAATAAAAATGCATTAAATTTAAGTTGTTTATAGACGCTTGCATGGATTGGTTATCGGTTAAGTATGTTTTGGGTTTTCATATTTGATCAAAATATATATACATTCGATAAATAATGATACCTTACGGTGAGTATCTAAAATGTATTTATTCGGATGTCTTTTAAGTTATTGGTGACAATGCAAGTATCTTATGGTGAATACTATTGGGTTACGTATAAATTTCCCTCCGCAATTGTCAGTAATCAATAATTTTGTATTTTGATCGTTTATGTTTATTTTGAAATGTTTTTGACCGCAAAATCTATGTAACCGATCTGTATTCAACATTATAAACAAGTTTTCATAAATTTATATGTGCGAACTTAATTAAAATGTAAAATTATAATATAATAGTAATTAAATGTAAATTAAAGTAAAGTTAAAAATAATGTTAAATGTTAAAATGTAAAACTAATTTAAAATAATTTTAAATCTTATATATATGTGCATAAATAAATGTTTATATGTTAATTACTGGCAGTGGCTTATTTTATTCCTCTTATATATATATTCTTATATTATTTTTTAAATCTCTGCTATTCCACTGAGCTAGTGACTTGGGCTAATGACCGGAATCAAAATTTAAAAAAAAAAAAATTTTTTTTTTGACTGACGTATCTGCCTACTTTATAAATTTTTCTAGGTTCAAATGCCTAGATGGCGCCCTGTAGTGCAGATTACGTTAAGTCGCCTTCTCCGGATCGTTACAATATATATATATATTATAAGAGTTTTTTGATACAGATTTTATAGATCCTAAATTTAATGTAATTTTTTGGTGAATTTAAATAGTTTTCCAGTCATGAAGCAGTAGTGTAATAAAGCAGTTAAAAGCTGGAAAATTATTTAAATACACAGAGAAATCTTATTAAATTTCTTATATATATATAAATTTAAATTTGCATACATTTGTTTGTCTCTATAACTAACTGGTTTTTTTTATTTATATAACTTAAGATTGAATGCAGTTTCAGTGAAGTTCACAATGCTTTAAGTTTTAGGTTATAAAATAGAAAGAAATTCCACAGACAAACAAATTTATGCAAATTTGAATTACAAATAGAAATGAAGTAAAAAATAAGTATTTCCACTTATTCAGAATATATGATGCATGCTTATTAATTATGAGGATTTCATTTTTTACATTTTGAAATAAAAATAATGGCATTTGTTAATGTAATAATTATCAAGCTTACTTTAATTTATAGTTAATTTGTGGGGGTTCCCAAAAGTAATTAAAATTTTATAATAGTAAATTGTTTTTTTTAAGTGCTATAAATTTAATCTATTTCAAATTACTATCCATTTAATGCAATACAAAGTGATGACTTTTAATGCTCACACCATTTTGTTTTTTTGCCACTTCTAAGTCCACACACACACAAAAATGGAGACTTTTTTTTCAAGAGATTAAAACATAATTGCATGAAGTGAGATCAAGTAAATATGGCTGATATAGGATGGGCAATACTGTATTTGCTTAAAATGTGTTCACACCCAAGGCTTTGAGAAATAACACTTTGTTGGGGTAAAACTTGCACTTTTTTCTTTGCCATAAAATTGGACAGTTATATTTTACCATATCACATAAATGTTTCAGAACTTGCAAAAAAATGCTTGACGATAACAAACTAAATCTGAGAGAAATATGTTGTTTGCAGCAAAAAAAGCATTGTTTTGACCTTGGACTTCACTTGCTACACTTTTTAGTGATGTAGTGAATTTAACATTTTCATTAAATCATTCATAAACCTTTGTTTTGAGAAGATAAGCTTTCTTATAATCTCCTTCAAGCATTATATCTGTCTTTCATACTGTTTTCTGTAAATAAAATCAGAGTTTTGCATTATTTGAACATTTCAGTTTTTATAAAAATTGATAAATATATTAAATAAACTTTACAAAAAAATGTGCTATATGGCACTAGGCTTTCACATGGTCATATAATTTACAAAATTGATGCTGAAGTGTTGCGGAAAAAAGAGTATAACAACTGAAGCATATACCATAATAGGCATGCAAATAAGAAAATAATTCTGGTTATTTTTGGGACCCCTAATAATGTTGGGACTTGACCAGCTTTTCTAAAATTGACCCTGTCAGCTTTGTATTATTATTAATTCACAATTCAAAATTTAACTGGTACATAATATCTTATATCTTAGTTAAATAATAAGATAATATAATAGATGGCATATAAATGTTTTATTATCATTATATATATATTGTATCCTTGTACCCTTTTGTTTAGGTCCAAATGAATTTATTTAGTCAATTTTTTAAAAAAATTTAAATTAACGATATATTTTAATTGGTATGTCTACTATGTAGTATTGACAGTGCTTTAAAATGCTTGGTTAAAGTAAAAAAAGATTATCATATGCATAAAATTATACAAATATATTAAAAATAGTTAAGTAAAGCTAAATAGTGTAATTTTGTATGTTTGGAAAAACTGGCCATAATAAAATAGGACATTAATAAGTATTTTAAAATATTTTTAAGTTAGATCTTAAAAGTAATAACTTAAAATTAAATAGTGTATTTTAGAATAAAAATTATACTTAATAGTTATATTATAAATTATTTATTTAAAATGTAATATTTTATGGGGACAAATGTGTTTGGTTTAATAGTATCAAAATTATTATTCTAAATTATATTATTATATCATTATTCTTTAATATAATATTTTTTCCAATAAACATTTATTTTATTATCAGACAGAAATGGATACATTCTGTCTGGATTTGAAGATCATTTGACATAAATATTCATACTTGTGTGCTTACAAGTTTTTTTCTAATAAAGTTTCAAAATTTGTTTAGAATTGTACTATGAAATTGAAAACATTTATTTGTCTATCACAAAATAAAAATTAGCTATTATTAAATATTTAATAAGATTTTTAAAAAAATGAATGTAGATTTTTAAAACTAAATGTTGAATAGATTAATAAAATATTATTTTTAAAATGCTATTTTAATAATCTTTCATTTGTTTAAATAAAAGTGTAAAATTAATTTAGAATTAAATAATATTTTAAAAAGATGAGTCATAAATTTTTATTTTTAATTTTAATTGTGCAGTCATGGCTAAATATGTAAATTAGATCATCAGCTAAAGATCTATAGCTAATCAAATCATCAATTTATTTGGGTATAAAAGCAGATGCTTACTTGTTTCTGTGTGCTTTTTCAAAATTATGCATTTTTTTTAATTGTGCTTTGGTAAAATTGTGTTTTAAAAGTCAATTTGTGTTAAATAGCTCTATAAATAATTTATTATTTGTAAATATTAAAGTATCAGAGTTATTTTTAAAGAAGAAAGTCTTTAAAAATTAAAAGCTTATCAAGTTTAAATCATGCATTGTTAAAGCAACAAAATTCCCTACTAAGTCAGTCTATGAAAACTTAAACCAGCTTTCACAATAACTATGGAATTCATACCAAAAGTCATTGTATATCTGTTGAAAGAAAGGATGAAGGTACAGTCATTAAGTAAAAATATATTTTTAAAATTATTAATGAAGGGAAAATAATATTGGTCATATAAGTATTTCAGATATTATGTAAAGAATTAAATAGAAAAGTTCATGGGAAATTAAAAGTAAATACGTTTTATTATGAAAAAAGATAGCCTTTTCTAAAAAGCAAAGCAACAGTAAAGACTTTTAATTCTCAGTATTTTGAAAATATATCATTTTTAAAAGAGAATTACAGTAAATGTTTTTAAAGAAAATATTCTTTTAAGAATTTATTCTGAACTTCTATTCTAAAATGATAAAAAAGTAAAGATTAAAATTACTGCAAATATATTTTACATGACAAGTCTTTGTTAATTGAAAAGACCACAGTATTTAATAATATAAAAAATATTGGGAAAATTATTATCTGGAAGAAAAATAACTGGGTAATTAAAATTATTCTGATGTAATAGCTTTATGCTAATTTTATTAAACCATTACATGCCAATTTCAATGGAACAAAATATGCAATTTCTGTATAAATACACCTGAACTGATATAGCTATAATAGACGCATCAAAAACCCAACACAGGATCCTGGTGAATGAGGAAAAATTCTGGAGGATTATTTAAACTTTATAACTTAATATCATCTTTAATAATCATTTTTCTAAAAGATATAAATATAGGACTATAATTTTTATAAACTTTCAAGCAGAGATTAATGATTATTTTTATGAATGAATCCAGATATAAAAGTCGACTTCCTTTCATTTTTTGTTATCATTATTATTTTTAAATCAATTGATCATGCATTGTATGGGGGAGAAAAGTTTTATCCTCAAGTGTTAAGATGATGGTTGTCATAGCAATGTGCAACAGGGGAAGTGAGTGCTTACAAGGATTGATAATAGAAAATATTCAAAGAATTAAAAAAACATTTTTAACTTATAATGGATTGGATTTACATAACTATAGTTTTCATTATTTTATGTATTAATAATAACATTAAGTTCTTTTATTATTATTATAGGCAGGAAATTACATACAGGTTATTTACTAATATAAGATAATAATTATCATAAAGAATACTTAATTTTCTGTAAACGTTTTTTTTTTTTAATATTTTTAAGTATGATAGTTTTCTGGGTAAATGATAATATTATGTAATACTTTATTAAATGTGGACCAAGAAAACATCTAAAATTGATCAACTACCAATTGTCACTATGGGTAAAATTTATTAAATATTATTATTTTTTTATGATGTGTTTATTTTATTTTCTTTAGATTGCTTGGAGTATTTTATAGTATTGTTGTACGAATGTATGGGTATGTGTGAATGCATTAAACATGCATAAAGCTTATATGAGTTAGATTTTAAAAAAACATGCATACTTTTATTTTATATTACTAATGTAATATGATTTAATGATGAGTATGATTTATATGATTCTTTAGTAAAGGAACCCTATTATTTTAAAATATTTAAAGTGTTGACTTAGTACATCGATACAAAATCATTTGTATTTTTATTGATGAATTTTTGAGAGTGAAATAACCTTTTCTTGTTGAATATTCTAGATTCTTAAATTTATGTGTGAATATTATTTATTGCTTTAGAAATATGTTTTGATAATTTTGGCAATGGAGATTGATAAATCTATTATGAAATTTTAAAGTGGTAATGACTTGGGATGTGAAAAGAAACCAAAGGAATGCTGAGATGTAGGATTTATGAGGAAGAGAAAGTAATTTTCAGATCTTAGTAGATTATGCAGGTACAAATAACAAAGCCCCATAACTTGTATATTTCCATGGCAGTGTTTTCTTAGTATTGAGTATTAATGTTCCAAAGAGTTGAATAAATAGCTTGGACATTATTTTGCAGGAGAGGTCATTAGACAGAAGAGTCATGCCTCTTCCTTTTTATGCACTGTTGCCATGTTGACTATGCTCTAGTTGGTTCTTCATATCTACACATCTGATCACTATCAAAATTTCTAAAGTTTTTTTGCATTGTACAGGACAGTATTTTGAAGGAGAATAATACATAATTTTGGGAATTGTAGAATTGTTTGTTTTGTAAGAGGATAATATAGTTTTTCTTACTTTAATAAAAGTTATTTAAATACAAATGAGATTGAGAGTAAAATTAAAATATAAGTACAAAGATCATAAATATTTTCGTATTTTAGTAAACTATTTTTTTATAAAAATATAGAAGTGATAATAAAATTATTCATGAAACTTTTTGAATAATTTTTGAATATTTTATCTTACAGTAATGCATATTTTTAATAGATAATACATCTAGAGAAACAACATAGAATACAACAAGTAATTATATTTTACAAATATGATTTTTATGTTTAGAATACACATTAATACACACATAGGAATTTTTATTGAAAGTAATACCAAGCAAGATGGATAAATTATATTAATTATATTATTTTATTTGAGTCCACTTATTTTATTAACAAACCAGAATATATATATATATATATATATATATATATATATATATATATATATATATATATATATATATATATATATATATATATATATATATATATATATATATATATATATATTGTGCCATTTTCTATAGGTCAGAATCAGCTCATCACAGTAAATTACTAAAAATTTTGAATTTTGGAATGTGTTCTCTTTGGGTGATAGTTATATTGTATTGATAATACACCTGGGTCTTTTTTTACATGGACTTATTTAACACGATTTTGAAGTTGCACGATTCATGTTTCACCGGAAGCCGATTTCCGATATTGCGCTATTACTTTAAATAATAAATTTTGCGCACTTATGTTATATTGAAAGTAATAGCACATTATTGGAATTCGACTTTCAACTTAGTAATTTTAATATTTCAGTGCTTTATAATAGTAAGATTTTATGCAATAATGAAATTAAAATCATGATTTCCACATTTTATGTATACACACATTAAATTTTACAAGATTATAATGTAAATTTGTTCAAACATTGTGCGTATTAATTTTGCATTTTAAATCACATTCTGTTTTTGCTTTTTAAAAAAGAATGTAATCAATTATTAATCATTTAGTGTCCACAAGTTTATTTTTAAAAGGTCAGTAATAGCAATGGGCACAATTAAATTTGACAATTAAAATCTGATTTTTAATTGTAATTAACAATTTAAAAATTACTTATGCTACTTGAAATAATGTGATGTGAAATTTGATTTTTAAATGGAATTGAAAATTAAAGACAAAAATAAGAACTTAATTTTTAGTTGTTAGTTTTAATTAATATTTTCCCAGTAGTTGTGAATAAATGTCTTTTTATTATCATAAGTCTAAGTTCATAAACAATTAATAAAATCACCGTCTCAAAGATTAATTACTAATTATGTTGTCAACAGAAAAACATTAACACAACATGAGAGTGCAAATGAACGTGTGTTTTGGCAAATAGCGATAATAATTAAAACATGTATAAAAAAATGTAAATTACCGTACTGTAAATTATGCATAAAAATATATTATTTTGAATAAAATTAAATATTATAGTTAAAAAAAGTTTGTCTTGTATCAATTTTTTCAAATTTGAAATTTTTTATTAGTCATATTTTATTTCCTTATTTTTTTGTGTGTGAATTTTAAAGTAATTTTACGTTGGTGCTTTGCTTTTACACGAATTTTGAAAAATCACAGACCGCATCCCCCCTTTTTCATGTAAGTTACGTCTATTTTTGCATGATTTTGTTTGCACGTGTTTTCTGAGAAACCTATCTATAATGTAAAACGAGACCCAGGTGTAGTATAAAAGTACAATTTAAAGCTAAATAAAAAATATGTAATGCATAAAATTATAATGAATAACCTTAAATCAGTTAAATAAAGCTAAAAATACTAATTACATATGGTTGGAAAAGCTGGCTATAACTAATAACGCAGCTATAAATGTTTAAAGTATGTTTAAAAAGTTCAATTTGAGTAGTTTAAACTTATAGTTAAATAAATGCTATATTTAAAAGTATAAGTTATATTTAATAATTATAATTAATATTATATCTTTTAAAAGTAATCTTTATGATAGGAAAAGTTATATTTAGTTCTATATTTTCCAAATTATTATTCCAAATTTTATATTATTGTATTGTTTATTCAATATAATAAGTGTTTCAATTTATCATTTAATTTTCAGACAGTAAATTGGATGCAATCTGTCTAGGTTGTAAAATCATGTGACCCTGCATAATACAGTAATGCACACATGTTTGCTAGTATTTGTATTAACAAAGTTCAAAATATTTTAAAAATTGCATTATAGAATTGGATATATTTATTTACCTATCATAAAAGCAAATATTAAATCAGTCATTGTAAAATGTTTTAAATAGTATTATAAGACGAATACAGTTAATAAAAAGTTAAATATTTTGTTTTAAAAATAAAATAGATAAATTTAAATATTGCTTTTAAAAGTCATTTTGAAATGTTTAATTAATTTAGTAAAGTATAATAATTGATTTAAAATTAATATTTTAAATAATATTTTAAAATTATAATGTGTCATATTTTATTTTGTAATTTAATTGTGTAAGACTGTAGCAATATGCAAATTCGGCATTGAATGAAAAGTAAAAATCCACCAATAGGATGAGGTATTTTGTAGGGTATAAATACTCTCGCACGATTGGGGTGATCAGTGTCTTTGGTGATCAATGTAATAGTAATTTTAAAATTTTTTATTTTAATTAATTTTAGTGCTCTCGTATAATGTATTTGCAAACTAATAGGATATTTATTTTAAGTATTTGCAAAGAGAGCGTAATATAAATATTTTAATAAGTTTACTAAAAATATGCATTGCTAATTTAAAGTTCCCGTTACCAGGAATATTCGTCAAAACTTAATATAACTTCACAAATAAAAATATGGATATGCCAATAAGTGATATGCATTTAATTAAGTATATTTTAAAAATAAGTATAATAATTGTTAATGCAATATTAATGGTAGTGATCAAGAGAATTATTCCAATAAGCACAGAATTATTTTGGACATTGTACAGAAAGTTTAACAGAAAATCTACTTGCAGATTAAAAAATGAACCACGCATTTTTTTTATATAATAGCAAGATAGTCATGTTTAAGACCAACAAGTAATATGATAAGTTATATAATAATTTTATGGAAATATAATGCTATGAAGATAAATGTTTTATTCTTTTTGAAGGAAAACATTATAAATATTTTAAGAAAAACTATTATAAGTAAAAATCTAATGGAAAGTATTTTTGAAAAAGCGTATGTTATAAAACCTAAGTTATATAGGGTTATACATATTTTTACTAAAAATTATTTAAAAATTGATAATTTTAAACAATAATGGAAACAGTTATAATTGGATAATAAATAGTAAAATTATCGTGAAGAATAAATCTATAAAAAATGGAATATGTGAATAAACAGAAATATGGAATTTATGGAAATATTTTAAAATTGCACAAAAAGTTTTATCCGGATTGCCCATAGTCAAGTTTCTGGAATATGATGCATCACCAAGCCAATAAGGAATCCAATGGAAGAACTGAAGCTTAAAAATATTACTTCTCAATCTTATAATTTTATTATTATTTTAATAATCATCATTCTGGACTATAGAAACCATAAACTATTATTCTATTAACTTTTTTAGAACAGATTAATGATTATTTTTATTAATTTTCCAAGATTTCCAGACGTCGTACTTTATTTTATCATTTAATTTTTAAACATCATTCATTGTGCTGGAAGTTTGTACAATGCAGGTGCCAAGTTCGGGGAAGTTCAGTTGTTCATCATCAAGCAAGAGAAACTTAGCAATGGTCGAAAGTTTAAAATTGCTCTTGAGGAGAACATTTTTTTTAAAAAAAACTCTCGAGAAAATAAAAACATTTGAACTTTATAAAGAAACATTCGTCAGCTGAAGATATATGTAATTATTGTTTTTTTGATTTATTTTATTAACTTTTAAAGTGTAATATTATTTTAATTAGAAGAGTAGGAACATGAATATTAATTTAGTACTAATGATATAATAATCTTACAATAAAATAGTTTGATATTTTAAATAAGTTAACATTTAAAAAGTGTGGAAGTATGAATGTTTTCATATGTGCAATGTTTATGTTAATTAGTGGACATGAAGACATCATAAGTGATTACAAGTCGATATCACTTAGGTAATAGTTGTGAATATGGATATATTTTATTATGTTTTTTTTTTGTTTTTCTTTTTTGCAGATTGCCAAATGAATTATAATTTATGGAAGTATGAATGTTAAATTATATGTAAATGCATTTGTACAACACTTTTAAATTATGAGATTAGGATTTATTTCTGGGAATATTAGTAATATAACACAACATGATGATGAATAGTTATATGATTTTTTTAAAAACTTTAATATTATTGGACATTCAAAGTATTTGTATGACTAGTTTGTATGTGTTTAAGAATATGAGATAGGAGAGTAAAGCAGACTTTTCTTGTAGATTATTGAGATCGTTCTAATTACAATTGAATTTTGTTTATTATTTTGAATATGTGATTTAGTCATTTGTGGGTGTAAGATTTGATAAATCTATTAGGAAATGTTGATAAGATAGTGACTTTGGGAGTAAGCTGGAGAACTTGAAACCAAAGAGATGATATTATGTATTAAGGGGAGTAGGAATAGCATTTTTTGTAATCTTATTAAGTATACATACAGTTAACAATGCCCTATAACTGATATATTTATTTATGGACAGTGTCTATTTTCTTTAAGTATTGATGTTTCAATAAAGCTGAAGGAATAGCTTTGACATCATTGATAGTAGTGGAGGTCATTAGACAGAATAGGTCATGCCTCTATTTTTTATAGATACACTGTCCCATGGTATTTTTTATCCAATATGTACTATGAGTTAGACTCTAGTTTTCTTCCCTAGGCCTACACATCTATTCACTGTCTCGATTTCCAAAGTAACTACATTGCACAGTATTGAATATTTTGTAAAGAAATAATAAATAATTTAGAATTTAAGATATGCTATTGTCTGAATAAGATAAGTTCTTTTACTTGTAAGAAGGAGTAGAGTTTGTGCAAGTTGGAATTGAAAATCCAACGGACTCAAAAGGAAAAAGAATCATAAAATATGTTCTAAATTTATTTTGGAAATGAAATAAATTTTAGGAATAAAATAAATAAAGCAAAGTTGCTCTTTGAAATGTTAAATAACTTCTAAATATTTTTTTTAATTTTTTTTATGAGTATTGCATATTTTTAAGATATAATGTTATAAAGCAAAATGATATAAACAATAAGCATAGGTACAGTTTTTGTATTTATTTTAAATAATAAGGAATACACAATGATTATAGCTATTCAGTATTAGAGTAATGTTAAGTAGGATATATTGTATTTAATAATCATAGTATAGTAAACATCGATGTCCACATAGTCTTGTAATAAATTAACAGTAGATATTTTATATAGTATTTTTAAACATTGCAAAACAAAAATTGTTTAGTTAAAAGATCCATACTTGATATTGTTATATTTTGTGTTTTCCATACTATGTTTTAATGGATTTTTTTTAAAAGGAATCATAGTTAAATAATATTCAAAGATATATGTTAAAATAAGTATGAAGAAATATGGTTTTATTATAAAGATTGATCACAAAGAGATAAATAAAATTGTATTGTTTTATTATTATTATTTTAAGTCAGAGTGAAGACTTAAATAGATTCCCTATTGTTTTTAATAACTATAATTAATAAGAAATGTATAACGGTGCAAATTTAGGATGTCAAGTGTAAATATTGTAAATAAATTGTTATTTTATTTTATTGTTATAATAAAACTTTGTTAAATTTGTTTTTCAAAATTTGTGTGTTCAGACTGTTTTCTTTTTTATTAAAACGCATGATATACCCAAAATAATAGAATCAAACATAATATTTTTGCACAGAAATAAATAAAGTATTATTTTTAAGAATTTGAATATTTTCTTGGAATTTATTTATTTAAGAAATCACATTTTTTACATTATCTTATGGTCATAAATTGATTATTATAATAGTACATGGAATTATATGCTACCCGTTGCCACACATATATTTTTCAGATTATAAAATGCTACCACATATTTATTGCATTATTAAATGAAGATAAAAGAATATATTCTAGCATTTTCTTCTTATTATTATGGTAATAAAATTATAGTAAAGAAAAGATACATAAAAAATAGTCCGTTCAATGAAGAATATTATATATATATATATATTCTGACCTATCGTTGTGTAGTCTCACTTCCAAACAATATAATATCAAGTAAAATGGGTCTAGCTCAGTTAACAATTACATTCGGTTAAATGTAAATAATTGATAAATAAAATATTCTGCATTAATATTAAAACATTTTACTATCTCAAATTAATAAAAATAATATTAAGGTTCAGTTTATAAAATAAATATATAAATATTTATTATATGATGAGACTTGGAAGTGAAATACAGATGACAAGAAAGATTACATTGAGCCAATATCCCACAGGGTACTACCTCAATGGCATAAGAACACTATCCCGCCTATTACTATCTCAAATAAATAACTTATAGCATTCTTACGACTTTAATAATAACTAATCATTAAGATTAAACTAATAATTAAATCTTAATCCTTTTATCTATCATAATTTAGCTCAATAAAATCTCAGGTTCATAAAACTACTTTAAGTTAATCAAAATTACTGTAGCAAAGAATGATAAGGGATTTTATGTCATACTTTACCACACCTAACTAATAATAATAATAATAATATTCTTCATTGTATGACCTAATTTATATATCTTTTCTTCACTATAATTTTTATTCACCATAATAATAATAAGAAAATAATATAATATAATCTTTTATCTTCATATAATAACGTAATAAATATGTGATAGTATTTTATAATCTGAAAAATATATGTGTGGCAACGGATAGCATTTATAATTCGATGTACTATTATAATAATCAATTTATGACCATAATGATAATGTAAAATGTAATTTCTTAAATAAATAAATTCCAATAAAATATTAGAATTTTTAAAATTAATACTTTATTTATTTCTGTGCAAAATGTTATGTTTGATTCAATTATTCTGTGTCTATTATGCATTATAATGGGAAAGAAAATAGTCTAAACACACAAATTTTTGAAAAACAAATTTAACAAAGTTTTTATTATAACAAATAAAATAAAACAACAATTTATTTACACTATTTACAATTGGTATAAACTTGCACCATTATACATCTCTTATTAATTGTAATTATTAAAACAATAGAGAATCTATTTAAGTCTTCACTCTGACTTAAAAAAAATAATAATACAATTTTTTATATCTCTTTGTTATCAAATTTTACGATAAAATTATATCTCTTACTATTTATTCTAAACATATTATATCTTTAAATATTAGTACAAAAATGCTTCCTTAAAACATACATTGAAGCATAAAATGGAAAACACAAAAAATAACAATATTGAGTATGGATCTTTTTACTAAATAATTTCCAATTTTTCAATGTTATGAATACTATACATAAAATATCTACTGTTAATTTATTAATACAATACATAGACATCGTTGTTAACTATACTATGATTATTATATTCAATATCTCCTACTTAATATTACTTTAATAGGAATAGCTGCAATTATTGATGTATTCTTTATTATTTAAATAAATACAAAATTGTACCTATGCTTATTTTATACTGTTTTGCTTTATAACATTATATCTTAAAAATATGCAATACTCATAAAATAAAATAAAATATTTGAAATTATTTAACATTCAGAGCAACTTTGCTTTGTTTATTTCATTCATGAAATTTATTTTATTTCCAAAATATATAGAACATATTCTATGATTCTTTATCATTTGGTTCTGTTGGATTTTCAATTCCAACTTGCATAAACTCTACTCCTCCTTATAAGTAAATGAACTTATCTTATTCATTCAATAACATTTCTTAAATCATAAATATTTATTATTTCTTTTCAAAATATACAATACTGTTTTATGTAGTTACTTTGAAAAATTGAGATAGCGAATAGATGTGTAGGCCTAGGAAAGAAAAACTAGTCTTACTCATAGTACATATTAGATAAAAAAATACCATGGCATAATGTATCTATAAAAAATAGAGGCATGACCCATTTGTCCAATGACTTCCACTACCAATAATGATGTTAAGCTATTATTTCAGCTTTATAAAACATCAGTATTTAAATAAAATAGACACTGCACACAAATAAATATACCAGCTACAGGGCATTGTTAACTATACTGTATACTTAATAAAATTACAGTATGTTATTTCTATTCCCATACTACCTCCTACATTAATATCATCTCTTTGGTTTCATGTTTTCCAGATTATTCCCAAGTCACTATCTTATCAACATTTCCTAATAGATTTATCAAATCTTACACCGACAAATGAAAACAAACTCACATATTCAAAATAATAAATAAAATTCAATTGTAATTAGAATGATCTCACTAATCTACAAGAAAAGTTTGCTTTACTTTCCTATCCCATATTCTTAAACACATACAAAATAATCATTATCTATACTTTAAATATCTAATAATATTCAAGTTTTTTGTAAAAGAATCATATAACTATTCATCATCATGTTACATTATATTAATAATATAAAATTAAAGTATGCATATTCCTAGAATAATAAATCCTAATCTTATAATTTAAATGTGTTGTACAAGTACGTTCACATACAACTTAACATTTATACTTCAATATAATATAATTCATTGGCAATCTGCAAAGAAAAAAAAATACAGCATAAAAAATATCAATATTCACAACTATTACCTAAGTGATATCAACTTGTAATCACTTATGACATCTTCATGTCCATCAATTAAAATAAACATTGCATATATGATATCCATCCATACTTCCACACTTAGAATTATTAACTTATTTAAAATATCAAACTATTTACTATAAGATTATAATATCATTAGTATTAAATTAATATTCATATTCCTACTCTTCTAATTAAAATAATATTACACTCAAAAAAGAAAGTTAATAAAATAAATCAAGACAATAATTATGTATATCTTCAACATTGAGATGAATGTTCTTTATAAAGTTCAAATGTTTTTCTTTTATTTTCCTCGAGAGTTTTTTTTTTTTTAAAAAAAAATGTTCTCTTCAGAGCATTTAAAACCCCCAACCATTGCTAAGTTCTCCTGCATGACAATGAACAACCATCCTGAACTTGGCACATGTTCTGCAAACTCCTTCCAGTGTGATGAATGTTTAAAAATGAATAATAATAAAAAATATAGCTTGTCACAACTCAACTTCATATACACTTTAATTCTAGAGAAACTCCTAACATTTTTTTACATTTTTTAAAATTTATTAATCACAATTCTGTCATAGCTTACTGAAACATGTGATCAAAGATATCTGAAAAGGATTAATGATTCTCAAGATGCTGAGCACTCATCAGTTGACCCAGAATGCAATCCTTTACACATATCTTCATCATATATTCAGTATATATCTAGATAGAAAATTACTATAGTCTAATTTCCAGATTTTAAATTTTATGCAGTATAACATTAATATATATCACTTTAATAGATATGTATATTAATAACTGTAACTAATCATTTATCAACATCGACAGCTCAAATCACTTTTTTTTGTTTTATTTAATGGATAATGGATCTGCAGTGGCATAGAGATAGCAGCATCTGATTTCCTTGCCCATATTGACAGTGTTGATAAGTTTCACCCTTTTCACAGAAGATGGGGAAGGATCCACTTTTAACACCTTGTAGAAAGCTGTACAGTCATTGTACTATATTCTGGGGATCAAAGCAAAGCTTTAGTTTCAACGACCTCTAAATATTAAATAAAAATTCAGTTATGATATATGTAAATAAGTAAATAACTCATATTATATGAAAGTGAACAGGGAATATCTGAAGCTACCAATGAGTTATGTTTGCAATCCTTTCCCAACCATCCATCAGTCAAGGAGTTGGACCAACCTCTCAGTTCATAGATACATTAGCAGCATACACTTTGTCAAGCAATTCATATAGTACATGTTACAATTCAACCTCCTATACACATTATTTCTAGATAAACTCTGATTACTGAAAATATGATCAAAGACATATGAAAAAGATAAATGATCCCCAAGATGTGCATTTTGTGAGGAATCAGCACACATCCTTCAAAAATGAAAAATAATGCTGATTTTTTTTCTTTTAATGTCACTTTTAATTATTAACTCTTAAATCTTATTATCACATTTACTTTTTCACATTTGCAAAAACATATCTAGGTTTCTGTCTTTTATTTTATTTTTCCACATACCTAATTTATTATTAAAGGATTTAATTTTGTCAGTTGATACTAAAATATTTTCTTGATTGTCTTGGTTTTATTCAGGTGATCACACAAATTTGACAGTAATACTAACTTTGAACACCATACTTTGTTACTCACATAATCACTGTACTCATTTTGCTTAGTGGTAAAATAAACAAGCAATTATCTATGCCAGGGGTGGCCAACTTTTGTGTTCATGAGATCTACTTTTTATTTGAAAAATGTGTTGCGATCGACTTGTTGTCATAGGCGTAGTCTAAGTGGAGGAAGGTGTGAAATACATACTATTTTTATATATCTACCTAGTAAAAAATAACAATTATTTAGCGGGCCAAAAAACTCATGTCCGGGGAATTAAAACAACATGAGTAATTATTAACAATATTTATTAATTCAAATTAGCTACATTAAATCAAGATTAAAAATATTATTTTCAATAATGATACGGCTTAGTGGTCTTCACATATCTAGAATTGAAAAAAAAAAATAGAACAAAAACTTGAAAATCTTGACTTAATTTGTTTCACTTGTTACCGGACAGTTCTTGCCAGATTGGCCTCGCGATCGACCAAAAATGGCTTTGCGATCGACCGGTAAATCACGATCAACTTGTTGGACATGCCTGATCTATGCTATTCATAAAATGTATTAACATCTTGCCTTTTGATAACCATCATACTTTAGTGAACAATAACTATATTAAGTGATCTGTTTCTATAGCTCCACATAATTTAGAAAATATGCAAATTTTATGACGCTTACACAGTAAGACAAAATAATAACTGGATTTCATCATTTAGCTTTAGCCACCAATCATTTTTTAAACTTGTCATAGATTTTGCTCCATCAGCACAAATTCCTATGCAAAATTTCCAACTTAAATTATAACTTTTTATATTATTGGTTTTACTTCTGTTGTGTAATTATGACCAAAAAAATTATTGATTATATCACCATTAATAATAATTCTGATGAATGATATTCACTGCAATTTTCCACTTACATCTGTTGATTCATCAATTTGAAGTTCAAATATATTATGTGATTTTTTATTACTTCAATTTCTATATCTTCTGATGTGTTTTGAATCTGCCTGTTAGTAATGCTATTAGAAAAAGAATATTCAGAATTTCCTTTTCTGCATCATTCTCTAATAATGTTTTCCCCTATAAGCCAGTAAATTGGTAAGATTATAATTTCAATGATTTTAAATTTATTTAAATGCACATTGATTACGTAAGTAATATTCATTAAGGCTGTAGCCTCAAGCACATGCATATAAAAATGCGATAGTAGGGACCTCTACAGGTCTTACACCACAAGCTTACTCTACAGCCTTAATGAATATTAATTTCAATGATTGTGTTTTTTCTCTGTGCTATTAGCTCAGCAACTAAGAAACTTTATTCTTGTGCTTTCTCAGTAGTTTTAAGACAATTTATAAATGGCTGCGCTTGATTATCTTTTCAATTTAAGTCTTTTGAAATAATCAGAAGACTTCATTAATAGATTTGGATATTTTGTTGCTAAATGACGTTGTAATTTATTAGGAACCAAAGAAGCATTGAGAAGTTTTTTATTACAAAGACTGCAAATTGGTGTAGGACAGTCTTTATTATTTACAAATGAAAATCTCAATGTTATATATTGTTCATCATATCCTCACCATATGATGCGAGCTTTTTTAGTAGAAATTGCCAGCTCAATACTATTTCATCCATTCTTTTGTTTTTACTTTTTGAACTTTTTCTATTTAAAAAATTATTCATTTTAATGACTATATAAATTGTCAAATAAATATATTATTATATTGTAAATAATAAATGTTCCCTTTACCAAGCTACTGAGTTTTGCATACCTTTTATAACTATCTTTCTGTAATAAATAACACATAATAATGAAAGAACTATTAATATACATCCAGAGAAAGAATAGTTAATCAGTAAAATATACTTTGGAACTGTGTGACTGCCAACAACAAATTGTTCACTATTGACTATTATGTTGCAATGTCTATATTTTTAAGACATGTGCTATGCATCTGATGTGAAATCAACATATTTTCATTGCCTACCATAACCAAATTAATAAAAATTGCATATTGTATCGGTCAAAATCGTGTATTCATTCAACAAGACCTAGAATCCAAGCAAATGTATATCCACTTAGTATATGCAAGATACATAAGTCAGGAACAATATTAAATATCAACCTATTTATTAGTGCTCCAGGGTCTATGACTACATGAACAATGCTTTTGATGATACTAGAGAGTTTCATTCTTACTCCGTCCCAGCTAGAATTCAGGGTTCACACACAACTTAATACCTCAGATTTACATTTCATTATTTAATATCTATTTAAATTTATTACAATTACATAACAGTTTGGAGTATACCTGACATTGATTGATAATTTAAATAATTTGAAGATTTGATTGATTTGAACTGTAATAATAATAACTTCATGGCAACATAACAAAAGTAATTTAAACCCATAAAATCTTATAACTAATAAAAGGGATTTATGTTAGAGATTCGGAATAATGACAAACCGAGATTTAAAGTAAATATAACCAATATTTATTATACATCTAAGTATCATCATACAAAATACGTCAATGTTTGTCTACACAGCTTGATTATACATATTGGACTCGCAATTACGTAATTTAAAATTCATTAAGTAAATCAGATAATATTATAATTAATAAATGTTACTGCATTTCAATTTAGCAAGCAACTGCGATCCATTTAAGACACAAATTAGACTTTGATACAGCCAAAAATAAAATACATTTGTTTACTAAATATAAACAGTTGGTTAAGCGATCTGCCAATTATAAATCAGCAATAATCCGTCGTTTTAGCCCTCAATAAACTTATAAATTGAAGAAAATAAATCTATTTTCTACCTCTATGCATATTTAGACAACTGAATAGGAATGAGTTGCATTAGATCATTATTACATTTAAATAGATTGTAAGTTATAAATGTGGAAAAACAAATGTTTATCGTCCGTAAATGATAAATTCTATATTATATATGACTACTTCATTGTCTAGATTGGCTAATGAGAGACATTCCATCACGGTAGAGAGAGCATTTCAGGTTTATAAATAAAGAATGCTAAAGGTAGTATGACATTATGGTGACAATACAAGAACACATAAGATAATTTACGATTCTCAAAGAGGCTTTGCTAGAAGTGAATGAATGAGAGGACATGCTGACCCACTGACCAAAACATATCTCTGCGTAACAATAAAAGTTGATGTGCTGGGATGGTTTATCCATGTGTGCCCATGCATATGTTAATGGCAGTACCTGGAAAAAGAAAATTCCTAGTAGGAAATACATCTACTTTTATGGGAGACTATCATTATTGGATTAGTCGTATTTAAAATTTCACAGGTCATGAGAGTTAAATAGCAAAGCAAGAACAATAATGACAAATAAATAATTGTAACCATAAAGTACATAATACCATATACATGCATATATATTGTGCAGATGAGTGTGAATTCAATCCTGATTTAAATAGTTAGCTCTCTAGCATAATGGAATGTCCACAAAACCCAGGGCAATAAATGAATTTTAAGCAAGTATAATATAAAAGAAATAGTGAGAATTAAAACCACATTTAAAAAAGTAGATTGTTTTCCCACACATTCAAATCTTAAAATCTCTCATGGCTTACACTTTATAAGCAAACGAGAATTATATAACAAAACATTAAAATAAATCTGAGGTCACCAATGTGGTCTATATAGACCCCAGGGGTCTATTTAACAAAATTAGGGGTCGATCTGAGCCAGGGGGTCAATTGGGGGTTGAAGGAAAAACAATTCTTAATATGCAAATCACACATACCTAACTGCGTATGTAAAATTTGTGAATGTTTTTATAATTGACTTAATGTCAGTTTCTTCACAGAAAATAAATTAATAAACGTATATTTATTTGGGTGAAACAAGTATTTACATACCAGCATGCAGCAGCATGAACTCTGCACCTCTGGCTTATGACTCATATGCATATGTGTGCTTGTCCAAATGTCATGAGCATTGATGTTACAAACGCAAATATCATACGCAATTTCAGCTATCTTTGAAAATTGTGAACAATGTTAAATATTTGCAATGTCATTATTACTACTTTTATAGTATTGGATAATTAGTTATCGTTTCTATAAAACTATTTGTTAAAGTTTAAATATCAATTTTAATTATCAATACATGTAAAAAAGAAGGTAAGTATTAATAATATGGATTAGTATAGTATACCAACTTATTTTTAACTTATTTATAGAACCCTAATTAAAAAATGGCAGCTTCAGTTTCTAAAAAGAAATGTCGGTATTATTCATTGGATTATTTGAAATTTGGATTTATTTGTTCATGGACAAATGAAACGATTCCTATGTGTCTTCTACATGAAAAAACTTTTGGAAATGACTACATGAAACTATCAAAAATGAAAGATCATCTTGAAAGGGTTCACTCAGATGAAAAAAATAAAGAACTTGAATTTTTCAAAAAACTTAAAGAAAAAGTCACATGTCGACCAACTATAAAAAGCTTTATGAAGCAGTCTGCTGAAATTGAAACTGAATGAGGATTAATAGCTTCATACAAGATTTCGCTTAATATAGCAAAGAGGGAAAAACCACACACAATTGCTGAAGAAATTGTTATACCTGCAATTAAAGACATCATTGAGAATGTAATGAAAAAAGACTCTGTTAATGTTTTAAAATTTTTGTCATTAAGTGCAAATTCTGTAAAACGGCGTATTGATGAAATGGCAGAAGAAATAGAAAATATGGTATCTTCAGAGTTAAAAAATTGCAAGTTCTCTATTCAACTTGATGAATCTGTTTTTGGCATTTCTGCTATTCTTATGGTGTACATTAGATATTTCAGTAAAACAAAATGACAACTCATTGATGAATTTATATTTGCTAAATATCTTGAAACTGATGGAAAAGGAGTGACAATTTTTAGATGTTTACAAGAATATTTAAATAAATATGATATTCCACTTGAAAATATAATAGTAGTAGCCACAGATGGTGCACCTGCTATGGTAGGGCTTACCAAAGTTTTGCTAGATTTCTCAAAGAAAAAGTGCCCAGTATACGTACTATTTATTGTGTGCTGCATAGAAACAACTTAGTAGCAAAATATCTGAGTTCAGAGTTACATAAAGCTTTACAGTTTTGTATTAAGTGTATCAATCAAATTAAAGCCCAACCTCTTAAATCAAGATTATTTTCCAAACTTTGTGAGGAAAATGATGAGGTATTTAACCAATTACTTCTGCACACCAAAGTTAGATGGTTGTCTAGAGGTGTATGCTTGCAACGGCTCGTTGAGTTAAATGACTCCACGACAGAATTTCTCAGCAAAATAAATCCTGTTCAGGGTGATGAACTCCAAAACAATAAGAACCATATTTTTTATTTAGCAGACTTATTTGGAAAATTTAATGATGTTCAAGCAAAACTGCAAGGAAAAGATGTAACAATTATCCAAGCTCAGACAATACTTCTAGGCTTCCAAGTAAAATTACATCTACATCTTTATTTCTACATAAGGATTTATCAGTATTTTTCAAATCTGCTACAATTAGAAATAAAAGAAGAAGACTTGAAAATATATACAAGTCATCTTCAAAAATTAAGTGATGATTTTAAACTGCACTTTGTTGATTTGGAAAACATTGACATCCCTGAATGGATTATTGCGCCACTTTCTGCTTAAATTGAAAACGTGGACATCAGCCTGCAAGATGAGCTTGCTGAATTATTATCGGATCATGAAGCAAAGATGCTTCTTAAAAATTTAAAAATAAGCAAATTTTGGATAAATATAAATATAATGCAAGAATATGTAAAACTTTACGAAATAGCTCAGCCATTTATGCTGGCGTTTCCAAGTTCCTATATGTTTGAAGCCGGTTTCAGTCACGTAAATTCAATCTTAACTAAGTACAGAAATAAATTAAATGTGGAGTTGCGAGGGGATTTAAGATTAAAATTGACCAATTTCGAACCCAATATAGCGAACCTTGCAAAGAAACACCAGGCACACCCATCTCATTAATTAAGAAGCAATACTGTAGTTACTTTACTTATTATTTTTACTTATTTATAATTAATTATTATTTAATAAATATTAAAGTATTTAAATTTCAACATTAAGATATTTTTCATAAAACTATTGTTACACAATGTAAAATTACTTTAATAAATGTTTAAAATCACAAAATAAATGTACAAACACAGTTTTATTTTAATTAACTGAAAATTTCATTTTATGGGAGTCGATGGAGATTTTGAAAAATTATATAGGGGTCCATGATCAAAAAAGTTTGGCGACCCCTGAAATAAATCTTATATAAAAAAAATAAATTCACTTCTTGTGAGATTTTACAAAATTCTGTATAATAATTAATATGTAGGTACTAAAGATCAAATGCAAATTAGATATACAATCTAAATACTGATAAAATTTAATTTTAAAATTTCTATAATAAATTTTTCTAAAGAGCTAAGTTTGGTTTAGGAAATGTGATGGATTTTGCTTAAATAATTTAATAAATTACATTTTCTTTTGGGAAATTATTACGGGTAAAGATTAATTAGTGAATAAGAGGGAACTTAAAGTTTAAGATTATTCCTATCATTTAAATGATTTACATAATTACAAACGTCAAAATTAAATGAGCTTATCTATTAATTATTTAGTTGTAAAATTTACATTTGCAATAATTTTGACTGGAGAAAATAATAAACTAGGGTTGTAATATGCTCTTTGGATTTTGTACTTAACTTGGCAGTTTAATCTAAGTCAACATTAAAATAAATAAATTGCTGTATCAAAATAATATGGAGTTCTAATAAGATTAAAACGGTTAAATTTTATAGAAAATAAAGTTAATGACGTATTTAAAAAAAGTTGTATAGAGATTACACATAGATACTTTAGAGTGAAGAAATGAGTATAAATTAATCATAGATTAATGTTAATTTACAACCAACATTGATAAAAGATCAGAGACTTGTCATACTTAGGGTTACCTCAAAACATAGCTGGAGAGAGGCTTCATTAATTAAGACAGGTTTTCTTGACACAGCTTAATATCACAGGCAAGATGTTGACTGCACCAGAGTGGCATTATAATGGGCTGGTGGAGACAGAGAACCGGAGGCAAATAGTCTTTTTTTACCCCAACATTATTTAGATGAAACTTAAACTGGCTTGAAGTATATTCACACTGAGAATGACTCTAACTGATTCTGATTGCCAAAATTTAGCTATTTATATGATTCAGCCTTATCTATCAGGATCCAATGTGCATGACCTTTTTGATGACTTTCTTTGTGGTGAGCATCTACCTGGATGGGAAATCTACAATGTTGCATTAAAACATGCCCCAAGGGTTCATTTGCTAATTAAAAAACAATAACACAAATCTGATTTTCAACTTCGTTAAATTTCACAAGCCATCATATTAAACAAAGCCTATTGAATTTGAGATTTGTAATGAAAGGTACTAAATTAGACTTTATAGAAAATCCAACATCATGCATTCTGCTTTCACTTATTTATTTATTCTTCCAGAAAATCTGGTAGCCATCCACTTGTTTTATTAGATTTGTTTTTTTTCTCCTGGAATATGTTTATTTAAAAGCAGTTATTCCAATCTTAAATCCTGGAAACTTCTTAGTCACTAATGTAATCCTTTGTTCTTGTATAATTAGAGCTTTTATCAAATAATACCTATATTTAGGGAAAAATTAAATTTTATAATACCTATCTTTAGTACTACCACTATCTCTTGCCTTATCATTACAACTGATGTTATTATTTCTATCACTATAATGAGTAATCTACTATGCATGACAACCTAGCCAGAGTTTATAAGGCAGGTCATTTTAGGTCATATTTTCAAGGCTTATTCACTTCCATGTTATGCAGAGGGATTCCTAAATAAGATTTTTTGCATGTTGAATTTCTGTTTTAATTTCTGTTCTAAACTGACTTATTAATTATTATACTGTCACAAACAAACATCATAAATAATGACTGCTTGTCTATTAGTTCTCAAGGCCTTGAGCTAATAAAAAAGCGAATTAGAAATAGAAATATCATGTATATCATTAAATGGTGAAATACTTGGAAATGCATCATTCCAAAGTATTTTCTTTACTTATTATTGAATAATTCCAATATTATATATTTCTGATGAGGCTAAGTTATTAAATATTATTAATATGAATATTGAGTAATGCTGTCCTATGAATACTGAATAGGGTTGTTTAAACAACTTTGTCAATTGGAGTTTAGATTTTATAATTGCCATTATTTAAATATGCTTTTCGTAAGTAAATATTGGTACATAGATTAAAATGGTTCCTTTTTCATTTACCCAATATTTTGCAGCAAGATGTTCATTCCACAAGACAGTGAATTACATTTAACTGTATATGGTGTTTGATAATGTACCATTCCAAAATACTATAAATATATACGTGAGTGAATACATAATTATATATGCTAAATACGTATGCTGGTAAACGTGCATTTGCTTGTCTCATTGTGAAAATATGTAAAGTTTTATATGTTTGGCATCTTTTTTGACTTTTTATATGAAAATTATTATATTTAAAATGCTATTGTTGAAAACTTTATTATTATATTAAAAATTCATATTTTTGCCCTGAAATTATGTTTTGATTACAGAAGTAGAGATGCTGTTTTTTTTAATTCCTATTAAATTTTTTTATCCTAGATTTATATATAATATTTATTAGAAAAATGTATAAAAATATTATTAATAAAATTATTCAACAAAAAAATGGCTTTATTTTTAAACTTCTGCATTTTAAATAATTTGAATTAATGTTTTCATAATATTTCAGTTTTATGTTAATAATGTGAGAGATTGTAATTGAAATTTTTTTATTCTTTAAAATTTTTTTATAATATGTTAATAAATATGGATAAAATTAATATTATTATGCCCTTTTTTGAATTTAATTCTATTAGATTATTAGAAATTCTGGAAATTATTGTAAACTCTCAATATAAAACATAAAATTAAGAAATAATTTACTAAGTTAATATAAATTAGACTATTTAAAAAAATAAAAATAAAAATTTAATTTGAGTATTTTTATACGAGACCATTTAATTTAAATAATTAAGCTTATTTTAACTCCACTAGCAAATAGTGTGTAAACAATCAGATTATTCTTTACAAAAAATATTTTTTTATTTATTTAAAAAAAAAGTAAAATGAATGAAAGTATAAAATATATTTAGGACATATATGCATATATATTCTGAGTGCCTCGATATTTATTTTCCAATCAATTTTATATGTTCTAATCAAATAGCTGGTTATTAAAATCCAAAAACTAAATCAATATCAGTTTCACACCAATATAAAATTAGAGCAATGCATTGGTATGTGAATGATATTTTATATAACGATTTTAATAACCAACAATTACTTGGCTAGAAATATGAAATGTTATAAGTATTCATTAATATATATATATATATATATATATATATATATATATATATATATATATATATATATTACAAAAGAAAATCAAGTCAGATGTCACATGACCTAATTTAATAAAGCTTGTGTTTACAAATGTTATATATAGAGCTCATAAAACAAACTCTTAACAAGCTTCTTTGAATACCCCCAACCTCAGACCGGTTTCTGGTACTGGAGTTCTCAGTGAGGTGCTAAGATATTCAATCATTATATTAAAAATACCAAGACAAGCCCAGCACTTTATCTAATGTATAACTATTAAGTAAAAACTCTTTCAGACATCCATATGAATTCCAATCCAGCTATCTAACTTAAATAGCCATATGGGACTCAATTAAGTTCAGATACACTATATATTAATAGCTTTAGCAATAGTAAATTAGGTCATGTGACATCTGATTTGATTTATTTTATTTTATTTTTTGTTATGATGGCTTTGGTGATTTTATGGTGTATCTGAACTTAGTTCAGTCCCATATGGCTATTTAAGTTAGATAGATAGATTGGAAAACATATGGATGTCTGAAAATTTCAGAGTTTTTACTCAATAGTTATACATTAGATAAAGTGCTGAATGAATGTCCTAGCATCTCATGAGGATACCAGTAACAGAAACTGGTCTGAGGCCAGAAATTTCTACAAAGCTTAAGAGTTTGTTTTGCAAGCTATATATATATATATATTCAAACTTATTTAATAATTGCAGATATCATATATAATCAAAGAGAAATGATTTCCATCTTTAATATGTGTGCTGTACTGATCTTTAAATAACTCAACAATGCCATGTTGAGTACTGAGGATATTTTCAAACTTAAATACAAGACAGAGATTTTTGAGAAAATAAGAGTGTCCATCTTATCATTAAACATATCTAATTATATAGGCTAATCTGAACTGTTTTTGTTTGAGAGCATGAAGATGTTTCTTTATTCACTTTTTTTATTTTCTTTCATATATTAACGTTCGCAAAAATTTTCCAACTTATTACATGTTAATATTAAAAATTTGTAGAAACTATAGAATTCAGGATTAAAGATAAGACAGTTACTCTTATCTTGTCAACAGTCTCTATCTTGTGTTTGAGTTTGAAAGTATCCTCATTCTCAACTTGACATTGTTGAACTATTGTAAGATCAGTACAACATATATACTAAAGATGGAAATCTTTTCTCTTTAATTATATATAATTTCATGCTTAGTAAATAAATTTGAATATTACATACCTTCTAAAAATTTGTAATATTACCACCAATGTAAATTAATTTTTTTTACAAATGTTATTATGTGAGAGAAAATAATGAATGTGAAAGTGAATAGAGAAACATCTTTATGCTCTCAAACTAAGGTGCTTCAGATTGGCTTATATGAGTAGAATGTAGGTTTAAAGATAAGATGGCCACTCTTATCTACTCAAAAGTGTTTGAGTTTCAGAATATTCTCTGTACTCAACACGTCATCATTGAGCTATCATAAAATTCAGTACAGCAAAGATCAAAATCCTTTCTCTTTAATTGCATATGATTTCTGTGTATAGTAAATAAATTTGATTATCACATAGCTTCTAAAAATTCATAATATTAACACATAGTAAATTGAAATTTTTCATAAAAGGTAATATGTGAAAGAGAATAATTGGCATAAGATTGAAAAGAGAAACATCTTCTCACTCTCAAACTAAGATGCTTCAGATTGGCCTATATAATTAAAATGTCGTTTAAAGGTAAGATGGTCACTCTTATCTTTTCCAAAGACTCTATTTTGGGTTTGACCTTGAGAGTATCCTTCTCTTCACACAACATGAAATCATTGATATATATATATATATATATATATGATCATATGATGGTGTTATATATATATATATATATATATATATATATATAACAAAACCAAAACTGTCTAACACTATACTAGCAAAAATAAAAATGCAAAACCATAAAACAATACAATACTAGATTAAATTTTAAAATTTTTTACCAAAATCCTTACACAACCATGGTTTCATCTACTACAAATAGACCTTCTCAAGTGAAAATCAATCTAAAGGAAAACATATATATATATATACAAACAAACCTTCCCATAATTCACTACAAATTCCACCTTCCCTTAATATCAAAAGAAGTCTTCATAAGATTGATAGCCTCAGAATCAAGGAGTTTTATCATCAAAGTCTCCTTTATTCTTCTTTTTAACTCATTCTTTTCATAAAAAATAACCGAAGCATTGTTAAACAATATTCTATGACCTGTATTCAATTCATGAATATATAAAGCTGAGTTAAGATACCTATGTTTAACCCTACTTATATGAACCTTAACCCTTTCATTAAGGCTAAATTTACTCTGACCTACATAAAATTTACCACAACTACATGGAATTTTATAAACAATACCAGGAATAGACCTACTATCAATAGACTGCTTTGAACCATTAAGTAATGAATTCAAATCAGAACCTTTCCTCCATGCAACCTTCATTCCACCTAACAAATGACTATTCCTATAAACCAAATTATAAATTGATGCTTTAAATGGTAAAGACATATAATCATCATCCTTACCAACAAAATTCTTATCATCCAAATCACGACTATAAACATTATTATTAAATACCACTTTTTTAATAAAATCATGATTATAACCCAATTCTACATATTCAGCAGCAAATTGACTTCTTTGAATATCAGCATCATTATTAAAATTATTAAGCCTTCTATTCCGACAACAAAAATTCAACAAAGACATTTTTTTATGTATAAAAGGCTGATAACTATCAGGCCTAATCATATTTCTCAAATTTTTAGGTTTTATAAAATGACTACAAAACAAAACATCATTAACCTTCTCAACATTTAAATCTAAAAACTTTAATTTTACAAAATCAAAACCACCCCCCTCAATTGTAAACTTAATACTAGAATCAAAACCATTCAATGCACATAAAAACTCTTCTAATTTCTCTTTCTGAATAACAAACAAACAATCATCAACATACCTAACAAATAATTTAATAGAACATGAAAACATATTAATAATACTACACTCCAAATAATCAATATAGACAGCACACATCAATGGAGAAATGACATAACCAATAACCCAACCTTCTCTAATCTTATAAAACACATCATTAGACATAAAATACATTGAATCCTCTAACAGCAAAAGCAAATCATGAAAAACCTTAATCTTATCTGCAGAAAAACATTCTAATTTTTTTAAAATTGAAAGAAAAACATCAATACTTTTTAATCTATTAACCGATTGATACATATTTTCAATGTCTAAACTACCAAAAACACAATCATCATCCAAAACAAAACCATTTATTTTCTTAAAAGCCTCAAAAGAAGAAGAAACACAAAATTGACCCAATTTTATATAATCCTTAAAATATCTTATAATAAATTTTGATATTTTATCAACAATTCCTCCTGTAAAATCAAAAATACATCTCAAAGGAAAATTATCTTTATGAGACTTCAAATTAAAGAAAACCTTTGGAGCCACAAAATCACTAGGGTAACAATTTAAATAAGTAGCTCTATCAAAAATCTTTTTATTTTCCATAACTTTCATAATCTTAATTAATTTAGATTTTATTTTTTTACCAGGATCAGAATCTAAAATAGCATATTTTCCATTATTTAATTCTAAAGAAACTTTACTTTTAAAATCAATATTATTTAACAATACAAACCGGCCACCTTTATCTTCTTTTAACAATACTACATCATTGGCTTTCAATCTTTTTTTAACAAAACTAATTTCCTTAGGGGCAAAAACAAATTTTTCTCTTTTAAGTAATTGACTATTCAAAATAACCTGTAAAGACATTTTATTTTCATCAGAAATATTACTATTACTTTCAATGGCAGAAACAAAATCAAAAACTAAATTTTTATTAGCAAATGGAACAAAGCCAGGACCCTTAGCTAAAATAGCCAAATCAGATACATTCAAAACATAATTTGACAAATTTAAAACAGATGAAGCATCAGGCCTATTTTTATAAAACCCAAATCTAAACTCTTTTCTTTCACAAAACTTTTATTTTCAGCCTTTCCATTCAACAATTTAAATTTCTTGAAATACTTATTATTATAAGTGATTTCACACTTACTCCTAAACCACTTTAAAAAAGAATTTAAAACAGAATTATTAAAATTCCTTCTAAAATCCAACTTTCTTCTAAACATTTTATAACTATCAATTACATTAGATAAACTACTCATAATCTGCATAATAAATTGTTTAAGAATAAATCTTTTAAAATTTAGAATAAAATCGCAATTAGAAAATAAAACCAGTTTCCTATCCAATTTAATATTACACGAATTAGGAAACACATTGCAAAACCTACAAGACTTAAGAAAATTAACCTGAGCTTTTAAAGATTCAATTCTATTAGACATATTAATCAACTTTTTTATTTCTAAAATTTCTACACAAGAAAAATTATCATACAAAACCTGCCACATACTGAAAGAAAATTAATAACTATACAAATACAAACGAATAAATAATAATAAACAAATAATACAAATTAATAATACAAATACACAAAACAAAGCAAGTAAAATATGAAATTTACTAAACTATAAAACCCTATTCAAAATATTAAATAGTATACCTAATTAGGAAACCAAAACTGCCTAACACTATAATTAACTTATAAAAACTGCCACATACTGAAAGAAAATTAATAACTATGCAAATACAAACAAATAATTAATAATAAACAAAAGCACAAAAATAATAAAATTAGTAATACAAATACACAAAACAAATAAAATATGAAATTCACAAAACCATATATCATTATTCAAAATATTAAATAGTATACCTAAATAGAAAACCAAAACTGTCTAACACTATACTAGCAAAAATAAAAATGCAAAACCATAAAACAATACAATACTAGATTAAATTTTAAATTTTTTTACCAAAATCCTTACACAACCATGGTTTCATCTACTACAAATAGACCTTCTCAAGTGAAAATCAATCTAAAGGAAAACATATATATATATATTGTAACGTTTATTTATATACGTTACAAATATATTGGCATTGGGTAAAAAAAAACTAAAAGATAAAAGTGGATTTAAAATTTTGTTGAGTAATTTTTTTTAAAAAAAAAAAAAACGTACAATGAGGGTTGAATTATTCTTCTTATTTTTTTTTATGTGATTAGTAATAACAGTAATTGGAGAGAACAAAAGAATTCCAAAAGCAAGTAAAAAAAGATAAGCTGAAAGTAGAAATACTCAAATTAATTAAAGATGGCCAAAAACTTGAAGAAAATAAAGACTTTATTACATAAAATTTATAAAGACTGGATAAGATTAAAAAGGCATGGTACTAGCATGCGCAGAAGTCCTGAAAACTGGATATAAAAAGGAGGGATCCGGTTGAAGGAACGTCTTGTTTGTTTTGTTTCTCTAGTTGGTCTTGGATAACATTAATATATCCAAGATCGCTCTTCGCTGAAGGAATTCGGCATGTCGCAGTGAACCAGAGCTTCTGAAGACATCGGACCTAATGATGTACACCAGGAAAAGCCTTCGTGACCAACTGGGGAATTGGACCACAAGATCAAGCAATAACCAAAAGGCCGAGCTCATTATAACCAAAAAACTATGCATAGTTATCTACTACTGAATTCATGAAACTTACGGTAAGAATAATTATCCTGATTGTGACAAAGTTAACTATTTAAAACTACTCGTAAAAATATACATATAAAAGAATCCCGATAGTGACTTTAATTTTTCTATATGAGAGACTCTTATTTAACCAAGAACTTTTTGTTTATTTTAACTGATATTTATATTTTCTGGATATTTCCCACCTGAATTAAATGTGTTCTCTCCAAGGTATTAATTAGCTACTTAACATGAAGTATTTTAGTTTGTCAAAATTAAAAATATTTCTAATATCAATTCTCATTTGTGCGTTATTAATAATAGTTATCATTTTTTATTATTAAATTTATTTTTAGTGTAATAAGATTTAGATGTAAGTTACCTTTGTCAATATGTTTCAATACGCCCAGGACTAATAATCGTAAAAATCATTAATTCTCATTACGGTAGAATTACCGCCCCTTAAAAAAAAAATATAATAAAAATCTTTTTATTTTTTTTTGTTTTACAACTTGCGAGAGGTGCTGGCGACATATTTCAGTGGATTCTTAGGAATTCTGGCACCCATATTAAATAAAATTAAAAGTTGATTTTGTCAATAGCACAATTTGTAACAATTATTAGGCTGAAGTTGATCAGGAAAAATAGCTGTGTTTTTAGAATAGAAATACAACTTTCTTCTTTTTTGACATGGCTTGATCAACTCACGCGCAGTTTATATTAGCGTGTAAAGGCCTAGCAAAACGGAAAACGTTACAATATATATATATATACAAACAAACCTTCCCATAATTCACTACAAATTCCACCTTCCCTTAATATCAAAAGAAATCTTCATAAGATTGATAGCCTCAGAATCAAGGAGTTTTATCATCAAAGTCTCCTTTATTCTTCTTTTTAACTCATTCTTTTCATAAAAAAATTTGAGAAATATGATTAGGCCTGATAGTTATCAGCTTTTATACATAACAAAATGTCTTCGTCGAATTTTTGTTGTCAGAATCGAAGGCTTAATAATTTTAATAATGATGCTGATATTCAAAGAAGTCAATTTGCTGCTGAATATGTAGAATTGGGTTATAATCATGATTTTATTAAAAAAGTGGTATTTAATAATAATGTTTATAGTCGTGATTTGGACGATAAGAATTTTGTTGGTAAGGATGATGATTATATGTCTTTACCATTTAAAGCATCAATTTATAATTTGGTTTATAGGAATAGTCATTTGTTAGGTGGAATGAAGGTTGCATGGAGGAAAGGTTCTGATTTGAATTCATTACTTAATGCTTCAAAGCAGTCTATTGATAGTAGGTCTATTCCTGGTATTGTTTATAAAATTCCATGTAGTTGTGGTAAATTTTATGTAGGTCAGAGTAAATTTAGCCTTAATGAAAGGGTTAAGGTTCATATAAGTAGGGTTAAACATAGGTATCTTAACTCAGCTTTATATATTCATGAATTGAATACAGGTCATAGAATATTGTTTAACAATGCTTCGGTTATTTTTTATGAAAAGAATGAGTTAAAAAGAAGAATAAAGGAGACTTTGACAATAAAACTCCTTGATTCTGAGGCTATCAATCTTATGAAGACTTCTTTTGATATTAAGGGAAGGTGGAATTTGTAGTGAATTATGGGAAGGTTTGTTTGTATATATATATTTATGTTTTCCTTTAGATTGATTTTCACTTGGGAAGGTCTATTTGTAGTAGATGAAACCATGGTTGTTTAAGGATTTTGGTAAAAAATTTTAAAATTTAATCTAGTATTGTATTGTTTTATGGTTTTGCATTTTTATTTTTGCTAGTATAGTGTTAGACAGTTTTGGTTTTCTATTTAGGTATACTATTTAATATTTTGAATAATGATATATGGTTTTGTGAATTTCATATTTTATTTGTTTTGTGTATTTGTATTACTAATTTTATTATTTTTGTGCTTTTGTTTATTATTAATTATTTGTTTGTATTTGCATAGTTATTAATTTTCTTTCAGTATGTGGCAGTTTTTATAAGTTAATTATAGTGTTAGGCAGTTTTGGTTTTCTAATTAGGTATACTATTTAGTATTTTGAATAGGGTTTTATAGTTTAGTGAATTTCATATTTTATTTGCTTTGTTTTGTGTATTTGTATTATTAATTTGTATTATTTGTTTATTATTATTTATTCGTTTGTATTTGTATAGTTATTAATTTTCTTTCAGTATGTGGCAGGTTTTGTATGATAATTTTTCTTGTGTAGAAATTTTAGAAATAAAAAAGTTGATTAATATGTCTAATAGAATTGAATCTTTAAAAGCTCAGGTTAATTTTCTTAAGTCTTGTAGGTTTTGCAATGTGTTTCCTAATTCGTGTAATATTAAATTGGACAGGAAACTGGTTTTATTTTCTAATTGCGATTTTATTCTAAATTTTAAAAGATTTATTCTTAAACAATTTATTATGCAGATTATGAGTAGTTTATCTAATGTAATTGATAGTTATAAAATGTTTAGAAGAAAGTTGGATTTTAGAAGGAATTTTAATTATTCTGTTTTAAATTCTTTTTTAAAGTGGTTTAGGAGTTTGTGTGAAATCACTTATAATAATAAGTATTTCAAGAAATTTAAATGGTTGATTGGAAAGGCTGAAAATAAAAGTTTTGTGAAAGGAAAAGAGTTTAGATTTGGGTTTTATAAAAATAGGCCTGATGCTTCATCTGTTTTAAATTTGTCAAATTATGTTTTGAATGTATCTGATTTGGCTATTTTAGCTAAGGGTCCTGGTTTTGTTCCATTTGCTAATAAAAATTTAGTTTTTGATTTTGTTTCTGCCATTGAAAGTAATAGTAATATTTCTGATGAAAATAAAATGTTTTACAGGTTATTTTGAATAGTCAATTACTTAAAATAGAAAAATTTGTTTTTGCTCTAAGGAAATTAGTTTTGTTAAAAAAAGATTGAAAGCCAATGATGTAGTATTGTTAAAAGAAGATAAAGGTGGCCAGTTTGTATTGTTAAATAATATTGATTTTAAAAGTAAAGTTTCTTTAGAATTAAATAATGGAAAATATGCTATTTTAGATTCTGATCCTGGTAAAAAAATAAAATCTAAATTAATTAAGATTATGAAAGTTATGGAAAATAAAAAGATTTTTGATAGAGCTACTTATTTAAATTGTTACCCTAGTGATTTTGTGGCTCCAAAGGTTTTCTTTAATTTGAAGTCTCATAAAGATAATTTTCCTTTGAGATGTATTTTTTATTTTACAGGAGGAATTGTTGATAAAATATCAAAATTTATTATAAGATATTTTAAGGATTATATAAAATTGGGTCAATTTTGTGTTTCTTCTTCTTTTGAGGCTTTTAAGAAAATAAATGGTTTTGTTTTGGATGATGATTGTGTTTTTGGTAGTTTAGACATTGAAAATATGTATCAATCGGTTAATAGATTAAAAAGTATTGATGTTTTTCTTTCAATTTTAAAAAAATTAGAATGTTTTTCTGCAGATAAGATTAAGGTTTTACATGATTTGCTTTTGCTGTTAGAGGATTCAATGTATTTTATGTCTAATGATGTGTTTTATAAGATTAGAGAAGGTTGGGTTATTGGTTATGTCATTTCTCCATTGATGTGTGTTGTCTATATTGATTATTTGGAGTGTAGTATTATTAATATGTTTTCATGTTCTATTAAATTATTTGTTAGGTATGTTGATGATTGTTTGTTTGTTATTCAGAAAGAGAAATTAGAAGAGTTTTTATGTGCATTGAATGGTTTTGATTCTAGTATTAAGTTTACAATTGAGGGGAGTGGTTTTGATTTTGTAAAATTAAAGTTTTTAGATTTAAATGTTGAGAAGGTTAATGATGTTTTGTTTTGTAGTCATTTTATAAAACCTAAAAATTTGAGAAATATGATTAGGCCTGATAGTTATCAGCCTTTTATACATAAAAAAATGTCTTTGTTGAATTTTTGTTGTCGGAATAGAAGGCTTAATAATTTTAATAATGATGCTGATATTCAAAGAAGTCAATTTGCTGCTGAATATGTAGAATTGGGTTATAATCATGATTTTATTAAAAAAGTGGTATTTAATAATAATGTTTATAGTCATGATTTGGATGATAAGAATTTTGTTGGTAAGGATGATGATTATATGACTTTACCATTTAAAGCATAAATTTATAATTTGGTTTATAGGAATAGTCATTTGTTAGGTGGAATGAAGGTTGCATGGAGGAAAGGTTCTGATTTGAATTCATTCCTTAATGGTTCAAAGCAGTCTATTGATAGTAGGTCTATTCCTGGTATTGTTTATAAAATTCCATGTAGTTGTGGTAAATTTTATGTAGGTCAGAGTAAATTTAGCCTTAATGAAAGGGTTAAGGTTCATATAAGTAGGGTTAAACATAGGTATCTTAACTCAGCTTTATATATTCATGAATTGAATACAGGTCATAGAATATTGTTTAACAATTCTTCGGTTATTTTTTATGAAAAGAATGAGTTAAAAAGAAGAATAAAGGAGACTTTGATGATAAAACTCCTTGATTCTGAGGCTATCAATCTTATGAAGACTTCTTTTGATATTAAGGGAAGGTGGAATTTGTAGTGAATTATGGGAAGGTTTGTTTGTGTGTATATATATATATATATATATATATATATATATATATATATATATATATATATATATATATATATGTTTTCCTTTAGATTGATTTTCACTTGAGAAGGTCTATTTGTAGTAGATGAAACCATGGTTGGGTAAGGATTTTGGTAAAAATTTTAAAATTTAATCTAGTATTATATTGTTTTATGGTTTTGCATATATATATATATATATATATATATATATTCACCCTTATTGTTAAAAGAAGATGGCATTGACAATAGTTTGAGATTGTTGATTGTTATCAATATTGGATTGTCTAAACATTGACTGGTTTTTGAAGATTATATATTGTACCAGTCAAAAAAGCCACCAAAAGATGTGCAAGTCAGATCCAAACTCAGGCGGTTCAAAACTGAATTCCAACCCAACTCAAGCTCAGATTAGTAGAACTCGATGGCACAGTGCCATGCGCCAAGAAACTAGCTCAATGATTGGTGAGGATTAGAGACCCCTGAACTGACACTAATATTGGATAATCAATTAACTAAGATAATTTTTATATCGAATTATATGTATATGTTCAGGTTGCCAACACAGACAGTGAGTATTAACATTAAAATAATTATGAAAGAATTAAGAACTAAGAAACCAAGTGTATTTAGAAAATATTTAATAATAATAATTTGTTTAGTTTGAATTTTAAATAAAGATTAAATTAATTAATTATAGTCCTTAAACAAAGTTTATAATTATAATATGAGTGGTGGTCCTTATTATATGCCAATGAATATTATGCAATATTTGAAAGTCTATGTCTATGCCCCCAACAAGAAATAACATGCAGATAAAGATATTCATTAGTAAAGGAAATTATTACTCTAATTTTATACGAAAGAATGTGATATTTATTTTCACATTCACAAATCCATTCATGAAGAGCAAGATACGTATTTTAGGGCATAACTTTAATCTTTATTAGAGAACTTATTTTGAGGTATAATGGAGAATTTGTTGGACTTTAATTTAAATCACTTCATCATGAATTATGAGCATCAGAGCGGGCTTTACCGGAACAGAGAGGCAACAGTGCTGATGAATTATGAGCTATAAAATGAAATTGAAAGACGATAGCTAGTCGATAATTGAAGTCCTATGGTGGCTTGCGTCTGACAAGTCTTATGCCCTTTGACTAATATGAACAGGAGAGGAAGTGCTTTCTTCCTCGATAATTTAAAATAACAGAAATATGATCACTGACCAGCCTAACGGAGCGGAAGATTGCCCTATGTAAGCAATGTTCAAAGATGATGACTTGATGGTAATCGTTTGAATACTAAAACCCATATAGAATGCTCTACATGATGACTTGATCAGTTAATTAAAGTCAAACGAGCTTTTAACGAAAACTATTTTAAAGTATTTGTAAATCATATTAATTATGCCCCAATCACTGTGCCCTTCCTGAATCTTAATAGCAAGTAACAGAAATTTGAATTAGAATATATTTGATTCCTTTATCGGCCCTTTTGCAATAAAAACATTTTAAGATTATATATATGAATAAATAAATATTAGTGAAACGAGAAAATAGTGGTCGCATAGATTAGAAGTGGAGCTAAAAATTTATTATTTGCCAATGATAAAAATAACAGTTATTTAATAATTTCTTTCAACTCGATGATTGATCAAACTGTATAAATCTAGTTCTAATGGGTGAGAATTAACTATCAGAATTAATCTTGTATTACTTGTATAAGGCAAACGAAATGAAGGAGATCATCGAGTCGACGGATTATTGGCATATAATTAAAAATAATAACATTAATAAATTTACTCAATAAATATACATAGTAAAATAAATAAACCGCCACATAAGAAAGGAAAGTTAAAGACTAGAGGTTGAGAAAATTACGATATAATAGCATAAATAAAAGTAAGTTTACACAGAGATTATTACATTTATAGAATGAAAAGAGCTCTTAAAGGGAGTGTAAAGTAAAGTTCAGAACTGGCCAGAAAGTTTAAGGTTCATTATGGAAATATATTACCCATTTCTTCTGGGCTGGATCCTTAGGCTACATGGCCGAGTTGGTAAAAACATAGGCACCATTTGATTGATTACTTGAACAGCATTTTATTTGATTTTGGTGGCCTGATTTGTCCGGAAAGAATTTAGCAGCTTCATTAAAGATTCTCAAAGGGCTTCAGGAACCGTAGCCAGATTCCTGACGTTTAGCCCCTTACCATGATAGAAACAATTTTTGAATTCATGATTTTGAACAGCACATAGTTTACTGGCACCTTTCTACAACAAAGATGGCTTCCCCTTCTCCAAACTTTTCAGAGCTATATATATACTGTCCTCTGATGCCTTCAGGCTAGCACTTCTTTCATTATCAATGTTTTTAGATTTACTGGTTGTTTTTAGATACATTCCTTTGATAAGGCTTTCAAACTCATTAACTTGAATTCATTTTTTTAATTAGAAAATGAATTCTTAAAATCAGAAAATGATTTTAATTAGGAAATCCTTATCTTTTTTTCTAATTAATAAAACTTTAACTGTTGTTTTTGGAAACGGAAAATCTGAAAGCTTATCGAAAGAATGTAGCTTTTAATCATTAAAACTTTAACAAATTATTTAAAAGTAAAAAAACAAATAGTCCTGACACAATGAAACTTTCGAACAATTATATATATTTAAATATTTACAAATATATACGCACAATCCACGCAGTTGTAATATATATAAATTCATGAATAATTTTATCATGAATTTATTAATAGAATTGATCAATTTAAATCTGAAAGAATTAATTTTAATACGCATTTATAAAATAAGTTTCCTTTATGGAAATTAGCATGGATTGAACATATAAAGCCCAATTGCATCGGAAATTTAAGCTTAGTACTAGGAATTGAAGTGGGCTTATGGGTAGATGTCATGAAGCTAGGATCGAACTCAGATCCAACTGCTTCAATGTATATAGTCAAAATTACCCCAAATTCTAAACTCAACCAGACTAGCCAAAGAAAATAAATTCTAAAACATAATCAATGAGTTGTGAATTTGGGTAATTTTAATTATTTTATTGATTAGTTTAGCTTTAGGTGTTTAAGGTTTACATATATATGTTGATACAAAGATTTTCATAAGCTGCATATACAAAAGGCATATTTTGCTGGTTCATCTATGTTAAAAAATTTAAATATTGGTATACCAACATTTTGACTTGATCACACAAGTCATCTATTGGGTGATAAAAGGTAGAAAGATGGCTGTAGAGGCGCTACAATCACTGATTTGAAAAAAAGCGTTAAAGTTCCACCAATAGCAAAAATGTTAAATTAAGAATGTTTTTTAATAAAATCCTTCCAAATAGGAGGAAGTTTGCATGTATCATCTCACTTATTGATACAATCTGGCCTTTTAAGATCATACTACATATTTGGAAAAAACAACAAAGGCCATTATTAATAAATCGCCTATTGAAACAGAGATAAAAAATAAAATAATCTCTCATAAAAAATCATGTGTCTGCCCAAAATTTTATGGACTTCCAAAAATTCACAAACCATATAACCCCCTTCATCCAGTAATAAGTGCAATAGGATCTCCAACTCATATTTTAGCTAGATATTTATCGGATTTCATTAAACCTACAATCCCATCTATTAAATCATACATTAAAAACTCTTTTCATTTTATTTCTGTTTTAAAAAATTAAAAAATTAATGCTAGTAACATTCTGGTCAGTTTTGATGTCATGTCTTTGTTTACAAACATTCCAATTGATGAATCTTTAAATATAATTTCACAATGTTGCAATTTACCAGACCATATTATTGCTTTGATTAAACATTGTCTCTTGAGCACATATTTTGTATACAATGGACAACATTGCAGACAAGTTTTTGGTACTCGTATGGGCTCACCTATCTCAGGAATAATAGCTGTCTTATTCATGGAAAATATAGAAACTCGTGTTTTAGAATCATCATCTTTAAAACCTTTCATTTGGCTTAGATACATAGATGACACTTTTATTATAGGGCAACATGAAAAAAATTAATTAGATCATTTTTTCTTACATTTAAATAATATGCATCCTCATATTAAATTTACAATGGAGATGGAGTCTGATGGAAAACTCCCTTTTCTTGATGTTCTAGTCACCAGAACACCAAATAGTTTAACTTTTTCGATTTTCAGAAAGAATACACACAGAAACATATATTTGCATTTACATTCTTATCATCACCCAACTCAGATAACTTCTGTAGCCAAAACTCATTTAAATAGAGCAATTAACTTTTCAGATAAGTCACATCTGAAAGAAAAAATAAATCATATTAATAGATTTTTATTATCAAATAGTTATGATTATAAATTTATTAAAAAAGCCTTATTTCAAGCCCAAAATGGGCAACATAGAAAACAAAAAGATGATAAATCAGCTATTAGAATTTGTGTTCCATATGTAAAAAAACTACAGACAGTATTGAAGTACATTAAAATGCTATAATATAAATACAGCATTTTCTACTCATCAAAAGATCAGCAATATAATAAAACAAGCCTAAAGATTCAATCCCTCTTGAATCTCATGGTGTTTATCTAATCTCATGTGAAAATTGTAAAGCTTCTTACATAGGTGTGAGTAATCATCACATCAGTGTTAGGAGAGATGAGCATGCTAATGCGGTTAAACAACACTCATTATCATTGGCACTCTCACTCGATACTATAGATTCAGGTCATAAAATTGATTTTTCTAATACCAGGATCATATCCAGATGTAATAATCTCTACCAGTGCAAAATTAGAGAAGCCATTGAGATAGTTAAAAGGTCAGATTGTATCAATAAGTGAGATGATATATGAAAACTTTCTCCTATTTCGAAAGATTTTTTTAAAAAACATTTTTAATTTAACATTTTTGCTATTGGTGGAACTTTAACATTTTTTTAAAATAAGTGATCATAGCACCTCTACAACCATCTGTCTTCCTTTTATCACCCAGTAGATGACTTGTGTGATCAAGTTGAAACATTGGTATATCAATATTTAAATTTTTTAACATGGATGAACCTGCAAAATATGTCTTTTATATATATATATATATATATATATATATATATATATATATATATATATATATATATATATATATATGTATATATATATATATATATATATATTATAATTTGATGTCTGTATTTCTTCAAAGAAATGTATGTATTTATATAATTAAATATTTATAAATACAATAATAAGATATATTTTAAAAATTTTACCCAATTAGGAGCACTGTCAACTTTCCTCATAGTTTTTTTCAACTAACAATTTGAAAGGCTAACTTTCCCACAATTCTGTGATCTTAATGTTTGCTGTCTGCCTATTAACTAAGTCATGTTTGTATTTGTGTATTAGCATAGCTTTTCATTTCTGGATTCTTTTTAACAACAGAAAGTGCTCTTTAGTTCTTTTTTCCAACATACATCTCAATTCACTTATATATCCACTGTCACACCTATATATTTATAAATTATACAATTTTTATTTATAAATGAAGTTTTATCTTTAGAATAATTTATTGATTTGTTTAATGTAGGAGATATGTAAAATGTAATACCACATATACCTTTATAAAGCTTCTTTATAAAACTTACTTGATTATTCGATATATATGGTATTGATATCCATAGTTTTTGTTAGCAGGAAGAATCAATATTATTACTAAAATTTTTATTCTTATATCTTGTATTAAAATTCCTAATAATATTTTATATATACTTATAATTGTAACCAACATTTAACATTTCATTTGAATATATTTCAATATTTTTGCCTTTATATGATGACTATTTGCAAAGACTTATTTCTAAATAACAAAGACTTCAAACCTGACATTTTATGTGACTTGGCACTTTTGATTTATATGGAATATAATCTCTTTTTACTATTGGTTTAATGGTCATACAGTAATTCAGAAAACATTGATTTCTAGTTATTTTAAGATCAAGAAACTGAATACACATTAAATTTTCATCTGTCTTTATTCATTTTAAGCCATTTGAATTATTTAATTCTTTGAACAACTCTTTGATTGTATTTTGCCTGTCACATACAAAAACATCATCAACATATTGGTAATATCCAGTAATATTTTTGAGAATGTTTCTTTTTTAGAATATTTTCTTCATATGTAGAAATTACAAAATTACATATTTGAGCTTAAGCAATAGTAAGTAAACCCATTGGTCACCCATTGCCCATTTTATAAAAATCCTTAAAACTGCATATTTTTGTCAATAAAGCTCAACATTTCAGTTATAAATTTTATTATTTTCACATTAACATTTTTTAACTTAACACATTTGAAATAATTTCAATAGATGCTGTTCAATCAATTGATCCATACATTTCACTTATATTGAGAGTACATATTATATCATTAACATCAATCATAACATTATAGATTTTACTAACAAAATCAAATGATCAACATATTGTATATTTACCAAAACCAAAAATTTGTTGTAGCATTTTTTCAATTAAATGACATGTTTCATAATAAAATGCCTCCAATCACACATTAAACATAATGGTTCATTGTCTTTGTGCAGTTTTATATTTGAAAAAATCTTGGTACATATTGCAGCAGAAGAATAAATCTTATATTAAGTACTATTATCAAACACATTATTTTTAGCCTTTTTAAAAATGTTATTAATAAATTGAATATGTAAATTTTCTATATTTACTTTACAAACTTTCATAAAATTAAGATTATTTATCTGAGTAATAATTTTGTCTTCATAATCAGATTTTAGTAATAAACACATTCTTAGTCCTTTATCTTCTTTTATACAAACTAAATTATTATCAGATGTAAATTTTTTAAATTTAGATATTTGTACATTCCATTCATAATTCATTTTATAAATAATTTTTTTTCTGTTACTCTTTTTACTAAATCTTTACAAACTTTTAAATCACATTTAATTATGCTTAAGGAATTTTCCACGAAAGATTTCAAATTTAGATCACTGTCTTCCTACTGATCACCAACATATTTTGCATCAAGATATCAATTAAATAACACTTGATAGTTACTTTTAAAATTAAACCAATTATCTCAGTTATTCGAATCAATTAAATGATTTAAACTTTTTAAATATCACCTTTTATCAAATATCATATATTTGCATGTAGAAATTCTACTTTGTAATACAATCATTTTCATATAACATATCATATTCATAAACAACTTGCACGACTTATTAACTTTTATTTGACAACAATTTGGATATATTTTTCATCTTTTACAGTTATATAAAAACTGCAATCTACATTTTAAGGCAATTATTTTGAAAATTACCTTACTCCATTCTTTGATAATCCATGTTTCATTTCTCGTATTAAATTCCAGTGATATATTTGTAATAATATTATAATTCAATGTCTGTATTTTTCAAAACAATATATGTAATTATAAAATTAAATATTTATAAATAAAGTAATCAGATATATTGTAATAATTTTGTCCACTTAGGAGAGCTTTTGACTATCCTCACAATATTTGTCAACTAACACTTTGAAAGGCTAACCTTTCCACAATTCTGTGATCTTAATGTTTGTTGCCTATCTGTAAATTAAGTCATGTTTGTATTTGTATATTAGCATAACTTCTTTTATTTTTTTGTTATATTTTTCAATTTGCAATATTTTAACAATATTGTAATTGAAGTTAAAACTATAAGTACATGAATTATTATGACCATGAAAAACGGATGCTGAAACATTATTATCTACTTTGCAAGTGATCTTTAGTTTTTTTTTTTCCAATGTACATCTCAATTCACCTATATATTTACTTCCACACCTACATATCCATTTATAAATGATACAATTTTTATTTATAAATGAGGTTTCATCTTTAGAATTATTTATTAATTTGTTTAATGTAGGAGGTGTGTAAAATGCAATATCACACATACTTTTATAAATCTTTTTTATAAAACATATTCAAAATATATGATATTGATATCCATAGTTTTTTGTTAGCAGGAAGATCAATATTATTATTAAAATTTTTATTCTTATATCTCATATTAAAATCCCTAATAATATTATATATGTGATTATAATTATAACCAATATTTAACAATTCATTCAAATATATTTAAATATTTTGCCTTTATCCAATGAAAATTTGCAAAGACTGTTATTTCTAAATAAGAAAGACTTCAAACCTGATATTTTATGTGACATTGGCAGTCTTGATTTATATGGAATATAACCTCTTTTTACTATTGGTTTAATGGACATACAGTAATCCAGCATACATTGATTTCTAGTTATTTTAAGATCAAGAAACTGAATGCACGTTAAATTTTCATCTGCTTTTATCCATTTTAAGCCATTTAAATTATTTAATTCCTTAAACATCTCTTTAATTGTATTTGGCCTGCCATATATAAAAACATCATCAACATATCAGTAATATACAGTAATATTTTTTTGATAATGTTCCTTTTTTAGAATATTTCTTTATATGTAAAAATTACAAAATTACATATTTGAGCAACAGTAGGTAAACCCATTGACCAGTCATTGCCCATTTTATAAAAGTCCTCCTTTAAAAACTGCATAAATATTTTTGTTGATAAAGCTTAATGTTTCAGTTATAATTTTTTTTTATTTTCATGTTAACATTATTTAACTTAACGCATTTGAAATAATTTTAATAGACACTATTCAATCAATTAATCCATACATTTCACTTATGTCAAGAGTATATATTACATCATTAACTTCAATCATCATGTTAGAGATTTTACTAACAAAATCAAATGATGAACATATTGTATATTTACCAAAACCAAGAATTTCTTGTAGCATATTCTCAATTAAACAACAAATTTCATAATAAACCCCCCCCCAATCAATTATTAAACGTAATGGTTCATTCTCTTTGTGCAGTTTTATATTTGAAAAAATCTTGGGACATATTGCAGCAGAAGGATATATAGGTGACTCAAGATGTATGTTGGAAAAAAAACTAACAAACACTTGCTGTTGTTAAAAAGAGTTCAGAAATCAAATCAAAATTGCAAAGTAGATAATGTTTCAGCATCTGTATTTCATGACCATAATAATTCATGTACTTATGATTTTAACTTCAATTACAATAATATTAAAATATTGCAAATTGACAAAAATAACAACAAAAGAAAAATAAAAGAAGCTATGCTAATATAACTGGCAGGCAGCAAATGTTAAGATCACAGTACTGTGAAAAGGTTAGCCTTTCAAAGTGTTAGTTGACAAAAACTATGTATGAGGATAGTTGAAAGTGCTCCTAATTGGATAAAATGTTTAAAATATATCTGATTTCTATATTTATAAATATTTAATTATATATATATATATATATATATATATATATATATATAATATATATATTATAAATATAGAAATCAGATATATATATATATATATATATGCTGTTAATTGGAGGAAGACCCTTTAATTTCTATTGAAGCTCCCACAGGAATTGAGAAGGGCAAATTCTTATTGTCCACTCCATATGTTCTTGTCATTGCAACTGTTATGATTATATGATTATTCATATAGTATATGAACATGAATGAGCCGCTCATCAACATGCATTAGCCTTCTTGGTGAATCTATTGGGTTTTTTTCCTCTGAGTTTAGGATCAAGAAAATATCATGGTCTTGCTTCTCAGTTGTCTAAGATAATCTTAACAGGAATCATCTGAGTTTTTTTAGAAGTCAAAATGAATGTGTGTGTGAATGAATATTTTTTTTCACTAAATATGTATAATCATAACAGACAAAACTAAATGCTTGTTCTAATTGCCAGGAGGCTGTAAACTTGCCAGCAAAAACAATAAGTGATCACCAAAGAATGAGGGTGCCAAGAGTATCTTGGTTGCAGATTTAAGCTACAATTTGATGATATTTTATTTAGGTATTTATAATTGAAGATCACTTTCAAATAAATTAAGAATGCAAGAATTGGAAGATGAACTGTCTCATATTGAATGGAGCATTATTGGGCTTTGTGAAGTTTGAAAAAAAGGTTATGAGATAATTGATTTAAAAAGTAGGTATGTATTATACTACAAGGGTACAAACATTGGAAGTACAAGTGAAGTAAGATTCATTATAAATAAAAAGTGGAAGAACAACAATTGTGAAGATTAATGATATATCAGACAGATTTGCAAGATTAGTTATTCAATGTAATAGCAGATATTAAATGCAGATTAGTTCTCATTATATGACAAAGTAGAGGTTTTTTATATGGATATACAAAAAATCTTTTGATCAGACAAACAATATTTTAAAATTGTCATGGGATACTTTAATGCTAGAACTGGTAAACAATTAAAAGATGAAAATGATGTAGGTAAATTTGGTTATGATGATAGAAATGAGATAAGTAATAAACTTGTGAAGTATTCAGAAAAAGAAAAACTTTATATTATGAATTTTTTTTTTTTTTTGATAAAAATATTAAATGGAGCTGGACATGGACACATCCAAATGAAGGTGAAATAAAATTGGATTATGTTTTGACTAACAGAAAATATGTATTTTAAGATTGTAATTTTTTACAAAAATTCACACAGGAAGTGATCATCAATTAACAAGATGTAAGATACATGTTAATGCAAAAATAGAATTGCAAAAATTTACTAAAATAAACTCCATTTTCACTGTTGATATTCCTAATCTTCAGAAACATTCCAATGAATTTACATTAGATTTTGCAAATTATTTTCAAGTATTAATAGATTTTGAACATTATTCAAATGTAAACTAATTTAAAAGGAAGTTAATTGATACACTTTTAAAAACAACAACAAAGATAGTACAAAAAGGCAGCGTTTGACCAGTAAAATTTCTTTTGAGACAGTTTATATAAAAAAGAAGAAATATGAAAATATATAAAAACAATGCATTAAAAAGGATTGAATATCTCAAATTTTGTAAAATGATGTAAAAAAGGGTCGATAATGATATAAGACATTATAATTGTGAACTAGCATAGAAAGCTATAGAAAAGGATAAAAGTCTCAAGAGTGTAAAACAACATCTTAGTATTGGTAGGAAACATTTATGCAATAAAAAAAGATGGAACTATTACTAAAAAGAAAGATGACATCATGAAATGTGTAGAAAAGTTCTCTAAAGAATTATATAGCAATAAAGAACAAAAAAAAATTACCTACCATAACCAGAGACATTATAATTTATGCATGTTTATTTGGCTTTACTCTATTTACAAAGTAAATCTCCTTATTAGTTTCTCCCTCTGATGTCATATTCAGTAACTAAAATAAATCAAAATATTTATTCACATCTATGAGCTTGCTCATATGTTGAATATGATATTGTTTTTACCATACATATTAGAGATATCTTATTAAAAATAATTTTTTTAAAATAATAACATTGTTAAGCTTATATACATACATAATTTTATTTAAATTTATTTTAATATGATTTATTTAAAATTGGAAGTTCTGAGTTAATTAATTAAATTCTAATTGTTTCTCAAATTTGTTATTCGGTTAAAAAAACTTCATGCAGATATCAAAATTACAGGTGATAATAAATGGTGCATCACATACACATTTTAGACACACACACAAATATAATGCATTTTAATATCTATACACAATATATATTTACGTATGTACAATTTAAATTAAAATTAAACATACAATTTAAATTTAAATTAAACATTAGTGCATAGATAAAAATAATTAATAAACAGTATAATACCGTTATATATGTTAACATCTGCACTACTGATATTTTTAATGTTTATATAAAAAATGGTAATAAAAATTTGATTAAAAAATTATATTTATTAAGACATCATTCTTTAAATTATATGTATTAGAAATATGCATAATTTGTATTTACTGATGCAGCATTTTTAGCATACATGGCATTCGAACAAAGTAATATGTGTAAAAATGAAAATTTTTTATAGCAATCACCTAGATTTTAAAAATTATTTAAAATAGTAGATATAATTTTAAAAAGCACAAACTCTTTTACAACTCTTTTTATTACTAAAAACAATAAAGTAATGCTGTTTATCACCTGCATATATAAAAACAATTTAAATTTACACCATAAATGGATTAAATATTATATATGTTAAATAAAAAATACAGTTTTAGCCTCCTTTGCAACTTATATCTCTATATAATTGCTTAAATTTTTCAAACTTTTCAACAGGAATGTTAATATATTTTAAATTAAATATTAGTAATTAAAGAGGATTTGAACCCAGACTTTCAAGTAATTATTAGTAATTAGGCATTAAGTAGTACAGTTGCAAATATAATACTATCAACCTACTTTTTTTTTTTTTTAAATTCTTATGATAATAAATTATTGATGAAATATTAAAAAATAGGATGGTTAAGAAATAATGAATTTTTAAATTCCAGATATTGTGCATGCCTGAAAAAATGTATCAGTAGGTATTTTTAGAATAAAATTTATGAACATAGCAACAGAAATATTGCATTTTGAATTAATGAAATTAAAATGTAAAAAAAAAATTGTTAAGTATTATTTATTTAATACTTTTGTAAACATGATTTACTGATTCTGTTGTTATTAAAAATGGAGACATAATAGTTAATGTATATTTATGCAGTCATAAATTTGACACCAGTTTTATAATATTACACACATAGCACACACATATATATAATGAGTAGAAATGAGGAGATATGTATTTAATAGTATCTCATCATTTCTATTCATTATTATACTATCGATCCATGAAAATATTTAATTCAATATATATAATTTTGACAAAGATGTTCTACATTTAAAGCATCTCTGAGCAGTTATAAATTTAATATATATATATATGAGCTGTAATATTTGCATTTTAATGACTTAAACACATTATTATTTTAAATTTATAATTGAAGAAATATATATTACAGCTGAGATTGTAAAGTCTTGAGGTCTATTAATAAGACTTAATATGACCAATGATTACAAAACTATCTATTTCTGGAGAATAAAATCGAGGCTTCATATAATGGCTTTTGTAATTATTTTAGCTAACAGTGTTGCTTAGGCATTTAAATTTAGGCAAGATACGACAGTTATCCACTTATTATTTTTTAAAATCACTTATTATTTTTCTATATTGTACATTATTTGCATTATACAATAATTATAATGATTTATATTAATGTTTATTTTGTTTACAATATATTATTGATAGTATTTATATTTAATAGAAAATTATATCTAACAAAATCAGATCATAAATTGCAATTAAATATTATGAGTATGCTAAACTTGTAAAATCTTAAGTCACCATCTTTGCTTTTATCAGTAAAGAATTTCCAGAATTATGGATATATGTTTTCCAGAGTTTTAAAATTACATTCTCATGCAAGCTGCATATTATTATATTTATTAATATACATTTGGAAATCAACAACATTTTAATCTTATAAAAGTAAATAAAGATTTATTTATGAAAATATAATGGTGCAGAATGTGGTAAATGTAATGGATGATATTAAAAACCTGTTCTATATCTTGAAACTCTATTCCAGAAATTAGATTCATTTTATACTAATAATATGTCAAGTGTTGTTAGCCGGGAGCTCATCGCAGTCGCCTTGCAAACAAGTAGTTGGTTGCAGACGGCTGTGGGTTTGTGCCCTGGCCGATGCTATGACATATAATATATATACAATTCATAAAAAAATTCTGCTACAAGTGTGTTTATTTTGAATATTTTTAAAAGGAAAATAAAAATAACAGTTTACATTGCAAAAAAAAATATTATAAATGATGGTGATGACATTAACTTATCTTTATCTATCAGCCATTTTGGCACAAAATCTCCCCCCAAAAATAGCTAATAAATTTGCAATTAAATATGGCTCTGTTATTACTGAAACTTTATTAATGTATATAAACTCCAACCCTTTCAATAAGAATAGCTAAACAGAACTTAAAAAAATTGAAGGTAACATAACTTGTTTGAAATAGATATTAACAAAAGATTATTATTTCCTTCTTTTCTGAATATCTGAACAGATCATACTTACTAGACAGTAATAGTGTTTTTTCATTAAAAATTATAGACTAGTGTCCCACATAAATGTTAAGAGACTCAAGAAAATGTCTTTAAGTGAATAGTGGAATTATGCTTGCAAAAAAAAGTACTCTTAATCAAAATTTAAACATGGCAAATCTTTATTTCACCAGCAATATATATATATATAAATTTAATATTTTTAATGGTTAATATATATGTAAATTAATTAGTAAATAGGATGACCATTATATATATGAAATTTTGAGCCAGACGTTTTGATGTGGAGCAAAACAATAGCAACCCTGTTCAAGCTAACACTAACCAAAAGGTGTTAGTGATAGCAGTGGACAAGTTTGCTATTATTTACATTTAGCCTTCAGAAATGTGTCTGATTGGCTGTTGCCCATAACTATACTTTACTGTGAATTTAACTTCTGTGTATATAACAGTCATCCTATTTATTAATTAATTAACATATATGTGAATACATACACACACAGATATATATATAACATTGTTACTTTGATGACAGATGAAATACATTTAATGTTTTTAAAAGTAAATTATCATTTTGGGATAGGGATTTTTTTTCTATTAGGGGTAGTACATTTACATTTAAATTTATAATAGATGTCACTTTTGTCAATTTATTTTTTTAAGGTCATTATCATTAATTTGTGTGACGAGAAAATACAATAATATTTATGAAATAATCATCTTCAAATATGCATATTATAATAATCCTTTAAAACTCAGACGTTGAGAACCATTTTTTAATAAATTATCACAAATAATGGTCTCTTGTTCCAGTAATTCATTTTTCATTTAATTAGTGGATTAAATTATTATGTAAGTCATTAGTTTCAAATTTATGAAAAATATTTCTAGAAAGTTTGAGTTGTAAAGCTTATAATATGACACGCAGATTTGAAGATTATTGCTTTATAAATATTGTGTGTGTGCATATACTGGTATATATGTATAGGGTCAGATGATAACCCACCATGTTTAACAATATTTTATAATAGGAAAATAATCATTTTCCATTGTATTTTAAATCTTTTTTATAGAGTAATGCAAACCAGCATTAATCAGAACGTAATCTTAAATCAGCCTATATATTTTGCATGTAAATTTCTTTTGATAGAACTGATATTAATTTTATAGAATAAAGATGTTTCATTTATTTTTAAAACATTATATTAGATACATACTATATGTAGAAAAATATTTTTATACTGAATAAATAGAGAGGACATAGACTTGTAGAATTTGCAGAAAAGGAAAAACTTTATATTATGAATTATTTTTTGAGAAAAATGTTAAAAACAAATGGACATGGAAGCATCTAAATGAAGGTACAACAGAATTGGATTATATTTTGACTAACAGAAAATATATATTTCAAGATTGTAATGTTCTTAATAAATTTAACACAGGAAATGATGTGTTAATGCAAAATTAGAAAGTCAAAAATTATTTAAAAAAACAATATTTATAGTTGATATTCCTAATCTTAAGTAACATTCTAATGAATTTAAATTAGAACTTACAAATCGGTTTCAAGTATTAGTAGATTTTGAACATGATACAGATTTGAATGAAATTAATATAAAAATAACTGATACACTTCTAAAAACTGCAACAAAGATAGCTGGTAGAAAAAAGCAGCAATTAACAAATAAAATTTCTACTGAGACTATAGAATTTATGAAGAAAAGAAGGAATATGAAGATATACAAAAATGATGCATTAAAAAAGATTGAATATTTTGAATTTTGTAAATGATGTGGAAAAGAGTTGAAAATGATATAAGAAAGTATAATCGTGAACTAGCAAGGAAAGCTGTAGAAGAGAATAAAAGTCTCAAGAGTCTAAAACAACATTTTGGTATTGGTAGAAAATTTATAGCTACAATAAGAAAAAAAAGATGGAATTATCACTAAAAAGAGAGATGACATCATGTAATGGATAAAAGACTTTTATCAAGAATTATATAATAATAAAGAACAAGTACCTCCTATATCTATTATATCTTCTGAATTACCCAGAATTTTAAATAAAGAAGTGAGACATGCAATTAAATGTATGAAGAAAGAAAAGTTTCCACGTAAGGATGAAATTATAATTGATATATTAAAAGAAGCAGGTGAAGAAATATAATTTTTTTTAGCAAAGTTATATACCAAATGTCTAAATGATAAAGATTTACTAGATGATTGGAAGAATGCAGTATTAATATTAATATTTAAAAAGGTGATAAAGAAGATATTGGAAATTACAGATCTATCAGCCTTTTGTCAGTTTTATACAATTTTTTACCAAGATAATTACAACTCGTCTACAGAAAACATTGGATTTTCACCAACCAAAAGAACAAGCTGGATTTGAAAGTGGTTTTAGTACAGTAGATCATTTCCAGGTATTGTGAGAAGTTATAGAAAGGACAAATGAATATGAGTTGCCATTTTATGTTTTGGATTTGTAGATTATGAAACGACATTTGATTCTATAAACATTTTTTCAGTGATTAAAGCATTGGATCATCAAAGTATACATCCAGGATATTGTCATATTTTAAAAATTATTTATAAAAATTCAACAGCAACAATTAAATTACATAATCATACTGGGAAAGTCAACATTGAAAAGAGTGTAAGACAGGGTAATTCCATATCTCCAAAACTTTTTACCACAGTACTGAAAGAAGTATTTTCTGCATTAAAATGGACAGCTAAAGGAGTGAAAGTAAATGGAGATTATTTAAGTCATTTAGATTTTGCAGGTGATATAGTTGTTTTTGCAAATAATGCTGTAGAGCTGCAGGAAATGTTGTGGGAGTTATCAGATGAAAGTAGGATTAACGATAAATGTTAAAAAGACTAAAGTAATGTTTAATGGATTTTCTCAAAATATGAAAATAAAGATTGATTATGATGAGTTAGAAGTTAACAGTTACAAATACCTTGGTACAATTATTAATGCAGATGGAAACATAATGGATGAAATTAATCATAGAATTAAACTTGGTTGAAGTGCTTTTGGTAGAAATAACTTGATACTAAAAGGAAACTATATGTTTAAAAAGGACGGTTTTTAATAAATGTGTTTTACCAGTTCTTACTTATGGATATGAGACTTGGACACTTAATAGAAGAGCAATACAGAGACATCAGACCACTCAAAGAAGTATGGAGAGATGCATGTTAGTGTAAGAAGAAGAGAATGAAAATGCAATATATGGGTGAGAGAACAAACAGGTGTTACTGACCTCATTGAAAAAATTAAAAGACTGAAGTGGAGTTGGACTGGACATATTTCTAAAAGAGATAATAATAGAAGGACAATTGAAACCTTAAACTGGATTTTAAGAGATTGTAAAAGACTCAGAAAGAGACCATATAAAAGATGGATGGATGAAATAGAAAAGTATGCAGGGGTGATGTGGAGAAGAGAAGATAAATTGAACTTTGATAGACCTTCATATTGCAATGGATTATAATGATTGATGATGATAATGATGATGAATAATTACAAATTCTACTTTAATTAATATTTAGACTGTTCTCTAGATTTCATGTTCAATAAATTTTTACAAGAGGAAAATAACCGCTTCCCATTGTATTTTGAACGTTTTTTTTTTTTTTTAAGTTATCCAGAAAACAATAACATTTAAATTATCCAGATCAGCAACAATATAAGAGCTTGGATAACTTTATATAAAAAATCTAAAATATTATGGAAAATGATCTCTTCTACTGCAAAAAAGTTATTGAACATGGCAGCTAAAAGGAAGTTCAAATATTAATTAAAATAGAATTAGCAATTGTCACTAATCACTATTTATTTAATATAAAAATATTACTTATCAGTACATATATCAGACATGATTAATTTATTATAATTTTAAAAATAAGTGAAGTATCTCTATTTTATAAAATTAATATCAATTCTTTCAAAAGCGATTTACATTAAAATACATAAGCTATCTGTTTGATGTTGTTCAGGATAACTCTATATAAAAAGCTTTAAGAAATAATGATAAATAATTATTTTTTATTGCAAAAGGTTGTTAAACAAGGGATGCTAGAGACAATTTAAATATTAAATAAAATACAAACTGCAATTATCATATGATGCTACATTAATTCTACATTAAAATATGTATTATATATATTCTAATCTATCCGTTTGCATATTCACTTCCGGGCAATATAATATTAAATAAAAAATGAGTTAGCTCAGTTACAGGTTAAGTTTAGTTCAATGCAAATAATTAATAAATAAAATATTCTGCATTAATACTAAATGTTCCACTAGTTCAAATCCAAAAATAAGAATAAGATTCAGTTTATAAAATAAAATAAATAAATATTTATTATTTCATGAGACTTGGAAGTGAAAATACAGGTGACAAGAAAGATTACATTGAGCTAATATCCCATAGGATACTACCTCAATGGCATAAAAACACTATCCCTTCTATTATTATCTCAAATAATAAACTTATAGTATTCTTACAACTTTAATAAATCCTACTCATTAAAATTAAACTAATAATTAAATCTTAATCTTTTATTCATAATAATTTAGCTCAATAACATCTCAGGTTCATAAAATTATTCTAAAATAATCAAATCATGGTAGTAAAACATGAGAAGGGATTTTATGTCATACTCTACTACACTTAAACTAATAATAATAAATAATAATAATAATAATATTCTTCATTGTACGAACTAATTCTGTATATCTTTTTCTTCACTATAATTTTATTACTATAATAAAATACTATGATATAATCTTTTATTTCCATATAATAATGTAAGAAAATGTGGTAGCATTTATAAACTGACAAATAAAGGTGTGTGGCAGTGGATAGCATATCATTAAATGTATCATTATAACTGATTTATAACCATAAGATAATGTAAAATATGATTACTTAATTAATTGAATACCAAGAAAATATTCGAATTCTTAAAATAATTCTTTATTTATCTTTGTGCAAAATTATATGTTCATTTCTATTATTCTGGGTGTATTGTGTGGTCTCATGCAGTGTAGTGGGAGAAACAAACAATCTAGACACACAAATTTTTGAAAACAAAATTAACAAAGTTTATTATTAATAATAAAATAAAATAAACAATTTATTTACAATATTTTCATCGGATATCCTCACTTTACACCGTTTTACATTTTTTATTACTTAGTTATTAAAAAAACAATTTTAGAATTATTTTATGTCTTCATTCTGACTTAAAACAATAATAATAAAATAATACCATTTTATTTATCTCTTTCTAATTAAACTTATAATAAATTACATTTATTTATTTTTATTAAAAAATATATTCTATCCTTAAATATTGTTTTTAATTATACCTTTCTTTCTAAGAAACATCCATAGAAACATACTATGGAAAACATAAAAAATAACATTATCATAAAAGTATGGATCTTTAAAAAATAAACAATTTTCATCCTGCAATGTCAAAAGATGTCACATAAAATATCTATATAATAATTTATTACCAGATTTTATGGATATCATTTACTACACTACGTTTATTAAATATAACATATTCTCATTTAGCATTACTTTAATACTATATAGTTGTAATTACTGATATGTTCCTATTATTTGATAAATACAAAATTATACCTATGCTTATCGTTTATATCGTTTTACTTTATAACATTATATTTTTTAAAATTTGCAATACTTATTTTAAAGACAAAATAAGGCATTTAAAAGTTATTTAACATTTTGAAGAACAACTTTGTTTTATATACTTTATTCTTGAAATTTTATTTTACTTCCAAAATAAATTCCAAAACATATTTTATGATTCTTTTCCTCTTTAGAATCCATTGGATTTTCAATTCCAATTTATACAAATTCTACTTCTTCTAAGTAAATGAACTTATCTCATTCAAATGATAGCATATCTTAAACTCTAAATTATCTATTATTTATTTCCAAATATATCATACTGAACAATGTAGTTACATTGGAAATTTAGATAGCAAATAGATGTGTAGGATTTAGGGAAGAAAAACTCAAGTATAACTCATAGCATATATCAAAATATATCATGGCACAGTGTATCTATAAGAAATAGTGGCCTGACCTATTTTATTCAAAGACCTCCAATATTATTAATGATGTCAAGCCATTCCTTCAGCTTTATTAAAACATCAATTCTTAAAGAAAATAGACACTGTCCAAAATAAATATATCAGTTACAGGGCACTGTTAACTGTACTGTATATCTGTGAAGAATATAAAATATTATTCATATTCCCTCATCACATCCTATTATAACATCATCTTGGGTTCATGTTTACCATATTACTACCAAGCCATTATCTTATCATTATTTTCTAAAGATTTATCACATCTTATATCGACAAAATAATTATCTTGCATATTCAAAACAATAAATAAAATTCATTTATAATTAGAGCGTCCTCACTGATCCTCAAGAAAAGTTTGCTTACTTCCTTATTCTATATTCTAAAATATATACAAACTAATCATATAAATACTTTGAACATCCAATAATATGAAAGTTTTAAAAGAATCACATAAATATTTATTATCATGTTGGGTTATATTACTAGTATAAAATTATAGTATGCATATTCCTAAAATAAATCTTAATCCCATAATGTTTAAAGTGTTGTACAAAATGCATTTACATATAATTAAAACATTTATACTTCCATTCATTATAATTCATAGGCAATCTAAAAAAATATATACATCATAAAATATTCATTAACTATTATCTGATATTATCTGGTCATCACTTTTTGCAATCTTCTTTTCCATCCACTAGATATAGCATTGCACACATGAAAATACATTTATACTTCTACTTACATGTTTTTATTTAAACTATTAAATTATTATATTATAGGATTTTAATATTATCAATAGATTAATGTTCATGTTCCTACTCTTATAAACTAGAAACTTTACATTTAAAATAAATAGTAATAAATGAAAATCATATTTACATAAACTTCAGCTGAAACGAATGTTTCTTTTTTATAAGTCCAAATATTTCCATTTTCTTTCTCAAAAGATTTTTTTTTTAAAAAAAAAAGTTCTCTTTAAGAGTAATTCTACAACCTCCCCCATTGCTATGATGACAAACAAGACAATACATTTCCTGCAGTAAATGTCGTCTGAACTTCCAGTACAAAAATCCCAGGTTTAAAAAAAATGAATAATAAAAATAATATTACGACGTCTTAAAATCTTGAAAAATTAAATCAAATAATCATCAATCGATTCTGGAATAGTTAATAGAATAATAGTTTATGACTTCTATAGTCCAGAATGATAATTATTAAAATTATAATACTAAAAAATAATTCCGTGAAGCTTCTATACTATAGTATTCCATATCAGCTTAGCTTGAACTATCCGGATAAATTATTTGCACAATATAAAAATATTTTTATAATTCCATACTTTCATTTATTCACATATTCATTTTTTTGTAGGTTTCTTCTTTTAGTAAAATTTATTACCAGTCACTATCCATTTACAGTTGTTTCATCATTGTTTAAAATATCAACTTTAAAATAATTTTCACAAATGCATATAACCTATATATCATTCAGATCTTAATAACATATGCTTTTTCCAGAATACCTTCATTAACTTTACTTAAGATAATTTTCTTGCAAGTATTTTAAAATGTTACCTTCAAAAAGGATATAACATTTACTCTTATAACATGATATTTTCATAAATTTATTATATACTATACTTGTTCTATTACTTATTAATCTCGGACAAGGCTATATTGCTATATAAAAGAATGCATCTTTACTTTTAATTGGCAAAAAGTTTTTCTAATAAGTTCCCCATACAATGTCCACAATAATTCACTTATCAGAATAGTTCTCTTGTTCAATATTATTGAAACTGCATTAATAAATATTATACTCATTTTTAAAATATTATAAGTTGAATACGTTTTACTTATTGGTATATCCATTTTATTATTGCGAAGTTATATATTAGGTTTTGATGAATACTACTGGCAAAAGACTTTTAAAATTAGTAAGGCATATTAAATGAAATTATTATTAATATTTTTATTGTACACTCTCTTTTTGCAAATACTTTTAAAATACTAATAACCTATTAACTTTGCAAATAGAATTGCACGAGAGCACTAAAAATTGACTAAAATAATAAAATTAAAAAATACTATATCACCTTGATAGCTTCTACACTTGATCACTAATACATTTGATCATCTCTAATACATTTTTAATCATCCCTGATACCCCCTGTGCAATCGGTATTTATATCATAGAAAATACGTCATTCTATTGGTTGATTCTTACTTTTGGTTTGATACCAAATTTGCATAATGTTAGAAACTTACACAATTAAATTTCAAAATAAAAATATGATGTATTAAAACTTTAAAAATATTATTTAAAATATTACTTTTAAATCAATTATTACTTTACTAAATTAATTAAACATTTAAATGATTTATAAAAATAATATTTAATAATTTATCCCACCTTTAATATTTAATTTATCTAGTTTATTTTAAAACAAAATATTTAACTTTTATAACTGTCTTCGTCTTTATTACATTATTTAAAACATTTTATATGATAGTTAACTTAATATTTAATATTTGCTTTTATGATAGGTAATAATTATATTCAATTCTATAATGCAATTTTACAATATTTTAAACTTTACAAATCTAAATACAAGCAAGCACATGTGTATAACCATATAGTACACAAATCACATGACTAATATAACTAAGACAGACTGGATCCGATTTTCTGTCTGGGAATAAATAAATTGCTACACTTGTATTAAATAAAATAATACAATTATATAAAATTTGGAAGAATAATTTAGAAAATATAGAATTGAATACAATTTTCACTACCATAAAACTTATTTTTAAAATATATGACATTAATTATAATTATTAAATATAATTTATAATTCTAAATATAACATTTACTTAACTATAAGTTTAAAACTATTAAATTTGAACTTTTTAAACCTACTTTTAAATATTTATAGCTGAGTTATTTATTATGACCAGCTTTTGCAACCATATGTAATAATATTTTTAACTTTACTTAACTATTTTAAGTGATTTATCATAATTTTATGCATTACATATTTTATTTAGCTTCAAATCATACTTTTAAGATAATATTAATACAATATAATCAACACATCAAGAGAACATATTCTAAAATTTAAAATTTTTAGTAATTTACTGTGATGAGCTATTTCTGGCATATAGAAAAGGGCACAATATATATATATATATAAATATGTGCCTATATATGTGTGTGTGTTTTCAAAATGTTTTATACAAGCATCAGATATGCAAGATATATAAAAGATATATTATTCAAATTTATTGTGTAGTTAAGGAATATCATTTTTAAAATTGTGTAGAAATACTGTAAGTAGCCCATGGAAGATTATCTTTTTATTAATTTCAGAAGCTAAGAAGAGTGATAATGATTGTTTTATTTTATTCACTCCAACACAGTTATGATCTAATGTTACTTTAGTAATAATATGATAATATTAACAACTTACTATTAAAGAAAGGTTATTTATATTTTAGTTTTGTATAAATATGACAGGAATTCAAACAGGATCTCACATAGGCAATGAGAATTTTTATGCTATGTTTGTGAAGAAGAATATAATTTTTAATTAATTTGAAATTTACTTTTTACATTTCAAATATGTTTTCATTTATTTAAATGATAGTTTCATTAATAAAAATAAAATCCATTCAATTTTTATATGCAGTAATATTTTTATTAATTCTTTAAGATATTGTTGCCTTTGTTTAGCCTTGAGACTATTTAGATTACATTCAACATTTACTTTCAAATTAAATCTTTATTCTATTTTATAAATCAATAAATTATATCTTGATTTGTTAGATATATAAAATTACACATAAAACAGATTATTAATTTAATGTTTAAACTCTATAAATAAAAAAAATATTAAATAAAAATACATAATTAAAACAATAGCTCATTTGTTATTGGATGATTGCCATAATATGAAAATAAATAAATAAATAAATAAATATTTGATATTTTAATTTTATTTTTAAAATCCAAACAAATTACTGTTAGATCACAATAAAGCAATAAAATTTACTCTATAAATAAAATTGCTTTTATAATTATTAAAATAGCACAGAATTTCCTTTTACAATTTGTAATTATAAATTTATTAAACGCTCACTATTATTTCAGTAATAGTTTTAACAAGGCTGTAAACCTTAGCAATGAGCGTCTGAAAAAATCGTCACTAGGGATGTGTTTTAAAGACCTACAGAGGTCCCTAGTGACGATTTTTTCAGACGCTCATTGCTAAGGTTTACAGCCTTGTTAAAACTTTTACAATTTGTGAAAATGGGATGAATAATAATTATGTTTTTACCATTAGTATATGTTTTTGATGTCTTTTTAAAAGATACATTTTCAAATAAAATTTAATTAATAATACTCTAATTCATTGAAGTCAAAGTATTCCAATATAACAATTTGTTTAGGCGAGCATTTTCAGCATTTCATTACTCCATAATGATAGCCTTGTATATTGTCAATGTAATAGTATGCAAATATATACAAAAATATATATATTTTTATATATTATCCATTTTCTGGAAATGGCAAAGTAAGGTCTTTTCTATTTATAGAGTTGGTGTAATAATGAATGTGTTTGCTTTTAAATAAATAATATACAAATAATTTGCAGTAATAATCACAAATATTAAAAAAAATATGATAAATATACAATTTTTTTTGTATGAAGTAATACAATAGGAGTAAACTTGTAAGTATTCTTGCAAGTACTTTTGAAGTTTAAAATAAAATAATCTACCAATTACATCAGTGTCATCTTATTTATATTTTTTCTCTGTACAATAATATAATCTTCAGATGGTTTAAAACTAATACATCAATATATATATATTTTTTCCTGTTTTGGACCATCAAACAAACACAAAATCAATAAAATAGCCTAGTGCTGGAAGCTAAAAGAATTTTCAGTACCATCTCTATACAAAGTACTTTTTTTTGTATCTTTATATGAGTTTGTGAGATAAAAACCAATCATGTGACAAAAGGCAGAAAAATCAGTATAAATTGGAAATTCACATGTGTGTTTTTTTCCTCAATATAAATTAATGATTTAATAAGTAAATTTAATCTTGTTCTATTTACTGATTGCAATACCTCTGCAATTTTTTAAAAATATCATTTCTTAATCAAGTAGTGACAGATAATCCAACCATGTTTAATAAAATAAAACTAAAACATTAATATTTCAAAATAGAATTTGTCTTCAACTGGGTGAAAAAAACAATAATCATGTGGTTATTTCATTTTAACAAAAATATTTAATATTTATATATATTTAAAGCACTAATGATTGTAACAAATCACTTATTAGGCTAAATATTGTTATATCAATTTAAAACCTCAAACTTAATACAAAAATGTTGGAAGTAAGTGTAGAAAGATGAACATTTTATCTATATATAAATCAATCTGAGATAAATAAATGCTTTTTGCATATGTTATATGCTGGCTATTTACTTTATTTTAATCTTTATCATAACAAATCTTTATTTTATTTTAAACAAAATTGATGAAATAAAATCTCTGAAAAAAAAAACTGCTGGTCAGACTAAACTATGGTCAAGTAGAAAATAAAATATAGTTTGCAAAAGTTATTAGAAAAAGAAGAATTAATTTATTTGTTTTACAAAATTAATCAAAACATAAAAGAGATATAAGATAAAAAAGAATAAAATTCTTCATAAAGTTGATAGAAAAATAAGTATGTCTGAAACAACTCAGCAATAACAATACATAAAAGTAAAAAGCAAAGATAAGACCAATTAGAAATATTAAAAAGAAAAGAATGACTGCCTTAGAGATTTTGAAAATAAAAAAAATTGAAAAGGTAAGGTTAGCAATAAAGAAGTGTTTAAAAAGAAATTTTAAAAATGACTTAATTAAAAAAAATATGAAGGAAAAGAGAAATTGAATTGGTTTAATAAATTTAGAGTAGAGACAGGGTGAAAAACAAATTGAACAAGAAAGCAGCGAATAAAAGGGTAGATAGATATAAAAGTATTAAGAATAGAACGAAGAGAAGAAAAGTTTGAAAAAGAGTCTATAATAAAGTCTGTATTTTGTCAGATAAATAGAATAATAAGTACCTAATTTTAAAAGCTACTTAGCAATTTACTGCATATGAAAGTATGTCAATAAAAGTAGATGTCAATATTCGTTCTTCATGATCAAGTGTAAATTAGAAGATAATGTTCAGCCTGTTATTTAAAAAACAATGAACAACATTAGTATGCATTATTTAATAATAATTAATTAATTAAACACTACATAAATGTATATTATAATTATTAACATTAATTACTAAAGACCGCATAGCTAAATATATATATATGTGCGTGCGCATGTGAATGAGTTTTAAAATTTTATATATAGAACATATATACTGTGTCTGTGCCTAAATCCAAAACTTTATTTTACAAATCTTAATGAACTTGAGAAAAATCTATTTTTTTTTTATTCTATTAAAGTAAAAAGTACCAATCCCTTGGTATTCTCTTGATTGGTACTAATAACAAAGAATTTCTTTCTTTGACATTCTTCTAACTTGATTCAAGATGTTATGTACTTGAATATAAAAAGAATAGATGAATTCAGTTCTGAGAGCACTGAAAGTGACCGCGGTCCATTCAGCACTATTGCTGTCTTTTATGATGTATGATTGTGTCCATCAACTTATTATCCCTAAAGGAAGTCTATTGAAAGAAACTTGGCCAGAGGAGCTTTATAAAAGCTAGTCCACACAAAGGCTATCAATTGTGTTGGGAAGTTGAGGAGATTGAAGTCTTTACCTCTTCTTGTGTAGAATCTGCCTAGGCAGAATAGCTTTTCTAAGAGTAATCAGACACAAGGCAAAGGTGAACTTCACTCAGATGACCTGAAAAACTCTCAAATAAGATCAACTTTAGCAAATGTTTATAAATGTTTTGTGAAATTCTCTTCTTAGAAGAATTACCTCTGTGAACATCAAACTTTGAATTGAAAAAATTGTGAGGATATAAAGTAAAGGCATAAATAAACTTTGTTAAAGAAATTAAACAAGAAAAGAAGGAAATAAATTCACAATTTACCGTTCAAATGTGAATTAAAATAATTTAAAAACAAAACCCAAATAATAATAATGTTCGATTTTTAAAACAAATATAAATGTTTGATATAAATATATACACACACATTCGCCACACAAGATTGCACTATATGTAAAACGCGTGAGTTCGATATACAAGTATATATATATTTAAATAAAATGAAATGTCCGTTATAGAATAAGTATTGTAATAAAATTATAATAAGAATAATAAAATATAACAGTGATAATGTATTTTATAAATAATTGTAATAAACCGCGGAAAGTGCTTTCATTTGAAGAACGTTAAAAAATTAATTGAAAGTATTTCTGAGATTTATTATAATTATTTATAAATATTAATTCTTATTAAGCGCAATGTCAGCACGTAATACTTAAATAAGGCTATAACCTTAGTACATGCGCCTAATATATTTATAAAATATATTATCACCGTTATACTTTGTTATTTTTATTTCATTTAATTTCCTAACCTTGTTATTATCATTATTTTTCATTATTACATATTTATACAGATTGTTACTACCATCATACTTTATTATAAGAATATTTATTACATATTTATATAGATAAAAAAACAACAACTTTTAGTCCCTTACAAGTCAAAACCTTCTCCAACATATTTCTAAAAACAAAAAACAAGTATTCACAATATCTGCCGACAGTCTGATGAGTGTTTTAAAGATTTTCATCTTATTTTTTCTCTATCTTCGAAATACTAGATATCCATATAAGCTAACTACATTGACCATGGATCAATTAATTAAAAAAAATAATCCAGTATTTGAAGCGTGCTTACACATAACATATGTATGTATATGTTTATAAATAGTAAAACATTCATGTAATTAGAAAAAGTATGCATTTTTTAGGCTAATAATTAAAAATATTGAAACTAATACAATCAGTTTGTGCAATCAACACAACTGGTTTATATTAATATAAAATACAAATATTATTTTATCATTATTAATTTTAATATTGGTAAATATCAATTATTTTTAAATATTGCTACATAAATAATAATGAGTTTCAACATATTAAAAGATTTGTTTTTAAACTTTAAAAATTATTTGATCATTAATTAGTAATAACAACTACTTGTAAACATCTTGTGATGCTGTTTTTAACTTTGGAGATAAACTTCACTTTTATTCAACATCTTGTCTAATTAAACTCTTCTTGCACTCTATCATCTATCATATTTCCCCAATAAAAACAATCAATAGTTCACTGCCTCTAAATTGTCATTGAGATAATATTTATAATGCAAATGGAATATTTCTTTTCAATAAAAAAATCATACTCAAATTTATTATATATCTATATAAATATTTTATTATAGTCAAATGCCCCAGGTCAAGAGTGAAAGTAAAATTGTCAGCTATATAGAAAGACTACTACAATCATAGTATGACATTTTGGAAATTGAAGAGCATATTGATGAATATTATGATGTTGCCATTATATTTTAGAATTTATAAAGTGTTCTTAAGTAGTATTTACTAAGGCTGTAACCTCAAGAATAAGTGCATAAAATGTGATAGTAGGGACCTCTACTGGTCTTAACCACAAACTTACATTTTGGAAGAAAAGAAGGGAACCCTTTTTTACTTCAACCTACTTTCTATATAAATAGGTAAAGCTGAAGCGGTTAGAACTGAGAGCGTGAAGCTATTCAATACTTTAGTGATTAAGTCCACATTTCTTATTACACATCAATCTTTTGATTTACAAGTAAACTTTATTAATGTAGCTCTCACTTTTAAGGAACAAACTGGTCATAATTTCAGCCTTATGTGGAATTAATTTGGTTGCCATATTTATATTATTATGATAAAATATTTTATTAAAGTTATTAAATGAAACAATTTTTCTGTCAATAAATTATCAAGATATTTAAATTGATTCAAATTCTTAAGTTGATGATACATCCAAGCTAAAATTTATTTAAAATTTTCTTTTACCACATAAGCAACTTTAATGCCATATAAGATGGTAGACTCTGAAAGTCAAAAACCATAGATTGTAGCTTGTCTCTTTCATTTCCCATGAACAAACCTTTTATGAACACAGGAGAAATAAGTCATTTATTTAATATTACAAGTTATCTTGAAATGCCCAGTAGATAAGTCATCGGTAAATTGTTGAGCACTGGGACCAGGAATTGCAGCAGTGTAGGAAAAATGTGATTTAGGTCCAAGATTTTGGCGATTATCAATTCTATTATAATTGTAATTGGAAGTGGGTCTGTTAGAATGAGATTGAGATGGGGGCAGTCTGTTCTTATATGCACTTTTATGATATTTATGGTGTATTTCTCCGTATTGAGTGCACATGTGGTCTTGGCATTCCTTCATGATATGCCCTCTTTGTTGGCAATGAAAACATTGAGGAGGGACACCATGGAGGATGATTATAATGAAACATTCCTGATACTCAATCAATCCTGGAATAAACAAGGGAGAAATGCTCTTATTGAGGACAATTTTGAATATTGCCGCATTAGTGAGTACATGTGTTTGAGCATGAGGTATGAGTTTGTAGTCAAAGGAGATGATTTTTCTATAGGGACCAAAATCTTTTGTAGGTCAGTTCTATCAAAATCAGCTAGGCAGTTTTGCACTGTTCCATCCAAATATAGAGGACAATTAGCATCTATGGTGACTAGATAATGATTAGCGAGTGATTTGAAGTTGTTTCTGAAGGCTTCTTTTGAAACAACATTATGGAATTTCACAATGAGATATTGTTTATTCAGATGGAATAAGATCTTATATATTGATCCCCATAGATTGTGATCTTTGAACCAGGCAAATAGTGATTTGACAGGAAAATTATACAAATTAAGATCGTTATCAGTAGTTGAGAGAATGATTGCATTTTCATTTTTGTACTTTTGAAAGGTTTTATGGAGGAGAGCAGGGATAGATTTATTGAATTAATATTTATATTTGTGGTTTAATTAGCTGAATTTTATTACACAGTATTTATTTATGTTAATAAATATAATACACACTTTTTATCTAAATTTTCTTATATATAATCAATATATAATGTAAATTGGAAAAAATAATCTCTAAAATAAAGTAAAAAAAAAACTCAGTATATAATATGTAAAGATATGTTTTTTGTGTTTTAATCAATGCATCTCTCATCTCATCTCCACTATATCACAACTATCCATTAATATAGAAACTCAGACCATCTCTCACTATACATACCTTTTACAAACATGTCCATATTAATATTTTGAAAATTTTCTACTGCAACATTTTCATGTATCATAAAAACTAATTTCTATTCATTTTACTGGGTGACTCATCATTTCACTTCAGAAATAGTGCATTTATCATTTCAATACATAAAATTACAAACACCATCAGTGCAAAAACTCAGATCATTCTCTCAATGACATGCCTTTTGTGAACAATCTTTTATTTTTGGGATGAGCTAGAAGTATCAAACTACTGAATCCCAATAAAATTTTGGTAGTATATTAATTTTTATATTCAACTCCCATATAAGGTAGGTAGGTATTGGTTGGTTTCTAGTTTTTATATAATGTAACAAAAAGCAGATTTATTCTAAAGCAAGAGTTGGCAAACCATGCCACTTTGATCCCAATCTCATGGCTTCTCTTATCATGATAAACATAAACATAATTTTTTATTTCCTTTTGTAATATGTAAATAAATATTATGACATTATTAGAGGAAAAATTCACTTTACAACATTGTTTTTTAAATTCAGCCTTATTGTATATGATGAATGCTTAAACATTAGAAATTTGTGAATAAAATTAATCAAAATAATTTTTGTTTGTTTATTTTTTAAGAGAATTTTTATTTTCGTTAGGATTTATACAATTTCTACTATTTTTAAAATAAATGTTAATTTGTATCCACATTAAAAAAAAAGACTTTTCATATTAAAAGTTGGCCTAATCCGGGCCTAAAATATGACTTTATGCATGCCTCTAATACCAGTTTTTAATAGTTTCTAAATAAAATGTGATAAACTCAATCTAAATGTATCTTTAAAAAGGATTTCTGATAATTGTAGGTATATTATCTTTTGATTAGTTGCATTGCAGAGTTGTTTTAAATTATATTCCTATAATAAATATTGTTAAAGAGAGAGACAATTAATAGTAACATTATATTATAAAGTAATGCTGCCATAAATTAAGAGAAAAAAAAGATATATTTAATCATTGCTGTAACACTCAGATTTCAAATAGAATTTAGCTTAAAATTGTCATTCTCAGCAAATTTTTTTTTTTTTTTCAAAATAGAACTGTATTATACCACAATTCTGTTACATATGTTGATAAAATATGTTTAAATCATTGAAGTCCAAAGTTCAGCCCATGGTCAATTCTGTTCAGATAATTTTAATTGGGATGTACAGCATACTAAATGTCCAAATGAATCCCCCATAGGATTATGATCTCGATAAGAGATTGTAAGTCTTTATTTCTTAAATTTCTCAATCTCTTTCAAGAGTTATTCATTGATTGATTTTTGTCCTTCTTTTTTCCTTTGATCAAAATCCAGTACATCTACTATAAATTGATTATCAAAAAAACTCTGACAACTGTTTTTGTTATATGGCTTCATCTTTATCAACTGAATATATAATGCCACATCACCCCTTACATACCAATAAGTTTTATCAGCAACAACTGTACCCAGAGAGTACCTTCAATAAGAACTTTTTCTTTTACTGTGCATTTTAGATATTTCTGTTTAACATCATATTTTATATCTTCATTAGATGCTCGTTTGGGAGTGTTGATGTGAAGATGTACTTCACCCTCCATCTGCCACTACAAACCCTCTGTTAAGTCCTTATTTTGATCAAAGTAAGCCATTGGTTTCCCAAAATCTGGATCAGACTCACCCTAAGAGTGAGCCTCCAGTATTTCCATGTAATTCTGTCTGGAGTACTCTTCTCAGCTATTTTCACTTTGTCTGTGAGCTCAGCCTCTAGAACATCAGAGAGCCCAGAGCTAAAAAATTCTTGTTGTTGATTTTTTTCCCTGCCCGCCATTTACCATATTTAATTCAGTTTTATTTTTTTATTGGCTTTTTTTTTGGGTGTTTTAAATTGTGAGACAATCAGGGAATTTCTTTCTGGCTTATTTTCTGGAGCTATATCTGGCATCTGTTCTGCTGCCATGTCACTTATCAGAATGTTGTTTTCCATTTTTGTAATCATTGGCCAACTCTTTGTTGCTCTTCTGTTTCACCTCTAAGCTAATTTTAGGAGGTTGATCTTGCATTTTCATAGGCACACACTGGTGCAACTTGGTATTTTTTGCATTACATACCTAACACATTTTTGCAGGGCAGTCCTTCACTGGATGAGTTCTGTGTCTACAGTAGAAACATTGCACAGCTACTCCTCAGAATTAAATCACCAGTGGAGACTTCTCCAAAGCATAAATTGATGGGATTCAAAGTGGTGATACATCTTTTTTATTAATTTGAGCTCAAAAGTTGCTGTAGTTGTCAACACTGGAACTTCGGCATTTTTTCTAAGAGATGTCTAAAGTTTCCTACAATTCCAAAATTTGTTAGTAGCATTTGTAGATCTTGTTCCTTAAAATTAATGTAGCAGTTTTTAATCTGCCCTGCCAAGGTTATTGGTTTGTCCATGTTAATCATACACAATATTTTATTCTTTAGAGTAAATATACTTTTTTTGAAGAATTCTTTTTGTGAGCTATTGTGGAACTCAACTATAAGACATCTTCTGTTTGGATGGGTAAGTATTTTATACACCATTCCCCAAAGTTTTTTATTCTTCTAGTTTTTCTTCATAAAACATCTACACAGGAAACCTAAATAGTTGAACTGGCATGTTTGTTACTGCTAGAATTATAGATAAATCTATTACCATGAAAGTTTTTAAATGATCTTAATAGATGGTTAGGAATAGATGCATTAAATGCATCATTTAAGCTTTTGTTACAATTTCTGTCTTTGTTGTTTTCCACTATTCTGTTACTTTCTATATCCCCCTTTTGTAAAACCATTGATTGTTCATCTTCAATTAAATTTAATATATTAACACAGGTCCCATGCTTAACCTTATTTAACTCCACATCTCTATTCCCTTTTGCTTTTACTATTTTTGCATAGCTATCCTTTTTTGATTGTAATGCCTTTTCATTCTTGACTTCTTGGTCATTAGTATTAAGTAATCTATTTGAAACTTATTTTTCATAAGTTTTAGACTTAAATTTTTTCATTTTATTTTTGAAATTGATTTAGCTTTTTCAATAATGTTATTTTTAACATTTAGCATTTCAAGGCCTTCATCAATGTTCTCTTCCTCTTTCACTCTCCCTAGTGTTGATATTTTGGATGAAATACAGACCAAATCACCTGATGTTACTTTTTGTTAACTAGTTTTTCTTCTTCCATCAATTGTTTATTTGTACTGCTGTTTTCTTGACTAGCTTTTCTCCCTCTATTTTGCACTTGACTTGAAACATTCTCAGCCATCTTTGTTTTCACAATGACATCAGTTAAATCATTATTGCTTTTAGAAAAACTAAAAAAAATTTCATTTTGATAATAACACTTAATGGTAAACAACTTACCCTCAGTTTGACTTCAAAATAATTCAGTGAAACCTCCTTCTTTTTATTTAAGTCCACCTAATATAGGGAACCTGAAATGAACATTGTATGCCTAATAAATGCTATCTAGTGCCTAAAAAATATTTTGTGAAAGAAATAGATCTGAAATTAAAAAACTAAAACTCTAGACATGCTCAAGTAATGTAAATTTTTGCAGACTCTTCTATTACTATAGAGAAAAACAATATATAGTTTATACCAAATTACTTTACTGTATAAAGCAAAAGGGATTAACCAAGAAAATCATAAGTCTGATCTCCCATTTAATTTATTTTGTAATGACTTATTACCAAGTTTATGAATAATAATGATTAACATAACATTTTATTTAACAGAGTCAATGGATCTTTATTAAACAAATTATGGATTGGAAGTCATAACCATAATATGAAGTGGAAAAAAATATACTAAGTTACAATGTTAATTATTCCAAGATAGATTGGAATAATTAAAATTATTGCATTCAAATATCTAGGAAAATAATACTAAACAGATAATTATTTATATGACATAAAGATACTCAAATAAATTGTCACAACACATCTGTTGAATCAGGATCTCTATTCTTTTTATAAGTTTAAAAATAAACTTACATCAAGTACAACAGTTCTGAATACCATTAAAAATTTTAAAAAGTGCAAATAATAGCTACTAATACTGATTACATAAGTAGTTACATTATATTTTTTAATGCTATTCACTATCTTATTTTCTTTTATTTATTAGTCAAATGTAATATAGTCAAAGTTTTAAGTACATGCACACACTCACCAGATATTATAATCTTTATTGAAAAATTTATATGTTTATTTAAATGCCTTTCTATCTTCTTTAAAAATTTCATAAATGTTTGTTTAATATTTTCTAATACCATTTATTATATCATATTTACTTTTATTTGTTAATTCAATATAAATAATAGGAATAACATGTATAGTAAGAAAAGCTTATTTAATACTTCAAAATAAAAATGTTAAATATATCAACATGCTGAGCATGCTTCTACTAACTACTATATTTTTATTTTCTACAAATATGCCATGTTTTCAAGACAACTTTAAACAAAACAGCCTGCATGGCAGAAAAGTCTTTTTTGTGTGAACTAGGTATTGGAAATTATAGGAAGTATGAGTGGCTTTTGATGATCCTTAACTTTTACCAGGATCTTAATTTATGGAATTGTAAGGTTAGAAAGAGCTAGAGGTTAAGCATGGTTTTTGCCTGCAAATTGTATGCTTTGGAATAGGGTATGGTATCAGGTGGTCCAAATAATGATGTGAAATGCACTGTAGATTTGTAACCTCTCTTTGAAATATTGCTATATAGGATTAATCATGTTATAGCCTACACACATATTACCAGCAACTTAGAGTGTCATATAGACTTTTAGAGTAGATGAAAGCTGGCTCAATGAGTGTTGGTGAGTAAAACAAATCCTTCTTTACCATCAACTTAGAGTGTCATATGGACTTTTAGGGTAGATGGAAGCTGGCTCAATGGGTGTTGGTGAGAAAACAAATCCTTCTATCAATGGTAAGATATTCTGTATGTTGATCAGAGGCTTTTTGAAAAGCCTAGGAAAACATGTTGACTGTTGATGTATGTGATATGCAGGCTTGATTAATATAATCCATGTATGCAACTTATTGATTAATGCCAGAAGTTGGGAAGGGAGATGAATTGCATGTGAAATGTTGAATATTGAATTATATTACATGTGTAAAGGCAATGTACTTTTGGACTGGATCAAGTTCTATTTGTTCCAATTTCCACAACATAATATATGTTTCAGAGAATAAGAATATATGAGGATAGAAGAACTCAAATGGTTTTATCAAATGAATGGCTGTGATGTGTAATTTATTGAGATTCAGGATAAGAAATTGTTCAGAGTGATCAGAGAAAAGAGTAGGATTAAGATTAAGCTAAATTAAATGATGTAGCATTGGCAAGTAAAAAGAAAGATCTGTGAGTGGGGTATGCTGATTATTATGGAACATGACAGAGTTAGAAGGAAGAAATCCTTGACCATTCATAAATGGAAAGGTTATTAGACAAAGCTATTTTGATATGAATGATTTTCCCATTGACACCATTGAATGGGGCAAAAAGGCAAGCAAAGAGTTAATTGTCAGAATAATGGTTGAAATAACAGTAGGACCAGAAAGAATATGTACAAATATAATATTTAATGTTGTAATATTGTTGTGAAAGGTTGTGATTAAAATATTCAAGTCTATATAAATAATCTTGAAAGATAAGAATGGGCAGCCAGTAGTGGTAACAATATTAATTCCAGATATGATGGTGCAGATGTGTCCCTAGAGCAGGCATAAAAACCCTGTTCATTAAGATAAGCAGCAGAGTCAATATAAAATCTATAGTATATTTTGGTCTCAAGCTATCTAAGCACATAAGGTTGTTTACTACTTATCCATTTTTTAATTGAAAAAGTTTAGATACCCAGTTGATACCTCAAACATTAAATGCAGTAATTTTTAAGTTTATTTATCAGATTGTTTTAGGTAATCAATTCTAGTCATCAGTGGGAATGGATATAAACTCTTATGTTTTTAGAAAGGTCCAATTACATAATTATGAGTTTATAAAAATGGTCAATAAGTAGATAACAAGGTTTGCAGCTCAGCTGGTGAGTGTATTTGTTGTTGATTTGAGATAGGGATAGATTATTCTATTGAATTAGATAAGGGGCATTGAGTTTTCATTGAGAGTATACATGGGTTTCTACAGAATCCATATCTTGCATTAACAAAGTCAATCTTTTTTTTTTACTTTTTAAGTTGCCAAGCCTTTTTGTGGCATCCAGGCTTTCTTTTTGTTTCAGTAAAAGTGTGGATGGGGAGAGGGGCTGATATAGTAGGTGCCAAACATGGGGAAAATTGCTCCATGATATGAATTGAGATTTTATTATGAATAGTATGGTCATTGTGATGTGGCTGATTGTAAATAAAAGTTTCTGGGCGGGGGGGGTGTAATCTTGTTTGCAACAGCTGGCTTCAGTAGTTGCATTGAGAGGAGTTTTGGAAACAATATTATCTGAGTCAGGGCACTTTGTTTAGAAATTAAGTTGGGCAAGATTATTATTTTCTTCCTCATGGAGTGTCAAATTAATAGGTGGTGGATCAATGTTGAGAGTGAGTGTATAGGATAGTTAGTATGTGCATGGATACACTTTTGACTATTGATATATTTAATCATGGAAGGATTTATTGTTGATTGTTCTTTTTAGACTTGGGGATTTAGATGATTAGATAGCTTTCCTGAAAGTGAAGTCTGGGGATCAGCACATTGTACACATAAATGACACAATCGGCCACAGGAGTAAACTGGGATTTCAATCATCTGGTATATAGATATAGGGTGGCTTCTTGATCAAGCATCTGGGATGGAATTATGTTTGGATCAATGCCATGGTACAGTTGTAATTTGAAATTATAGTCATTACTAGAGATGAGTATAGGGGTATCCTTCAGGTATATGGGTTAAAAAATTGTAACTATGTCAAATGGTTGCATCATACACTAGAAATATTGAAGGGTGTATCCCAATAATACAGTTGTAGCAATTTGAATTCACTGTAATTAAGACAAACTTTCTAAGTAATTTTATTTGAAGTTGAAATTGGTCTCTCTCTTGTCTGAAAAAACTCAATTATTAAATATTTGGGATTTGGATGTTCAGCAATATGTGTAATGATATCCTACAGTCCATGCAAGGATATTGCATCAAATAATAATTGCCTAAGAAATTTATATAGAAAAATGTTAATTTCTGTAGGAGATAGAATTATGGACAGAGTGGAAGAAAATCTTTTAAAAATGGCAAATAAACCTGCTGGGATCAAATTATTGTACTTTTCATTGGTTATCATATCTGTGTTCCAAACTGTAGAGAGGGGGATTGTGTTTTTTGAGTATTAAGATCTAGCTCTCTAATGTCACAAGTGGCTGGTTTTAGGACATTGTGAAGCTGGCTTGGGGATAATTGAAAATATTGTTACTTTTGTTATTAACACCTACTGGACTATTATTACTTTTGCTATTGATCTGTTAAGAGTTATTTTTAATAACATTAGCATAATGTTTGTATTATCTTTGAACTTTGGAATTCTGTGTTAGTGAAGTTAGAAATTATTGAAATATTGTCACTTTTGTCATTGATGACTATTGGACTTGATGTTTTAAGGATTATTTTTAGTAACATCATCATATGCTTGCATTATCTTTGAACTTTGTAACTCATTGTTAGTGAAATTGGAGCCAGCCACTTGCTCATGTGACAACTCAATAACTATATTAAATAGCAACTTATTGCTAGAGAAATTAATTATTATATAAATTCTGAATGACAAATTTAAACAAATTTGATAAATGAATTATCAAGCGATTGAAGACAAACAATTGTAATAAGACATGAGAGTTTTATCTTGTCAGATGAAAGTTTTAAATGAATTTTAAATAAACAAAACTAGAGCTTTTTAGGATTGTTGGCAGGTGAAAGGCTGCCGAGCTTCTGCTCATTATTATTATTATTATCATCATCATCATCATTATTATGCTATCCTTTTATATATTTCTTCTTGAAGATGGAATGATCATATTCGTTTGCGAGATTGTTACCGATTATGATATATGTATACACATACACCTTACATGTTCAGATTATATACTATAATAAAGTATTTTTCTTTTATTCATTATAAAACTTTTATTGAGCATATTTTAAGAGTATTTATTATTACAATTCTTTTATAAATAATTAAATATAAAAGTTGGAATAAAAACTACAGCATTATTATGTTTTCGCTTTTAAATTCAATGTTTATTAAAAATATGATAAAATTCTAATTATTTTAATGTTTTTTTTTTCTTTCTCTAATATTAGTTTCCTACTATTTTTCTGTTGTTATTTTGAATATCTATACAAACTGCAAGTATAATAAATAATAATGATAAAAAAAAAAAAAATCTTTTTCACTTATTTAATTTTAAATTATGTTGTTCCTATTTTTATGAAAAATCATTTGTATTTCATGCATTTATCTTTTTATTTAAATATAGATTCATTTTATATTAATTTTCAATTAAATTGCCTTTTTTTTATTTATTTATTTTATGTATTCATTTTCTATTGAAATAATTTAGGTTTTGAATATTTAATTTTTATTCGTTATGAAAAATAAACTCTATTAAATAAAGTTAACTGTAAAATAGTTAAAAACTCGTATATACATGTACACACACATAATAGAATGAACTAAATTAAAGTAAATGTAAGAAAAGGGTTTAACAACCAAAATAATAAGACACCTTACTTTTGTTCCATAGAATATGTTACTCTTAGTTAATTATAGTTATCACATAGACCCTCATTTAACTAACTAGGTATAACCTAGACCTTTTATTCTATCAACACCTTTACATGGTTTCATATATGCTTACACATAAGTTTCCAAGAGCAGTTATATTCACTTTATTCTAGAATTATCTGTTGTAAACTTCAGTAATCAATGGATCCCAAAATAGTATAGTGCTATAATGTCTATATTGCTATGCAAATAAGTTTAGTCTGCTTTGAAACTGTAGGATTTTTAAAATTCATGCTAACAATTTGAATAATATAAATAAGCAAAAAGTAACTGCTAAATGTATAAAGTATTTCCGGCTTTGAATTTCAATCTCCACTGTTGAAAATGAAAGACAAAAACTGATCAATATAAATATAGGGATTTTATAGCAATATACCACCTGGAATCCATTCATTAAGTTTTCAAAAGATGTCTATAAAATAAATTAAAAATAACTTGTGTTATTTTTTTTATTCTATGACTAAGAATAGTAAGATATTCATTTACTGACTAATAATTGGATGACTTTCTATGTTTCTATAGACTAATCATAAAATATTGGATAGATTAGAAGGTCTTGTCTATATAAAAAAAATTTCAAAATAACCCCAGATTCAAAACTCAGATTCTGGTTGATGATAAGTGAGCTAAATCTTATTCTATACGAACTTAAATAAATTGTATAGTTATATGTAAACAATCTGTGTTATAATATAATCATTCCAAATCATTATTAAATTTTGCAAAGACTGTTTGTCTTAAAAGCACTTCTTGATAATGACCATTTGAAATGAATGATTAAAATTAGTGATAACATTTTCCAAATCTTCATTAAAAATTATTTTAGTATTATTACTCAAGAGTTTTTATAATTGTCACTTATCTTAATATCATAATTTGTTTAAATATAAAGAGCTCTGTGGCAATATTCATTTAATATTCACTCAACTTGCTTACAATTTTGGATTCAAATTAGACAGAGGTTTGAATTTTTAAACATAGCTCATACTTTTCCAGATAGATTTTAGATTTCTTTTGATAGTTTGTCCACATCTTATTCAGTTAACTATTCATTGCTGGTCAGTAAATGGATATTTCGTTTTTTTAACAGAGGTGTAAAATCTCAATAATCTAATTAATCCAGTAAAGTAATTCTAAATGAAATATATTGTGATAATATAATATATATCACTGTTAGTAAAAAGGCCACACACCTACAGGTGCTGAATCCACAATTATCTTCAATTTTTGGAGATTTAAATATCATCAGGTAAAATAATTTAGTAAGTGGGAACAATATTGTTATTGGTTAATATTTTCTCAAAGTCTAGTTTCTTTAGTCGGTATATGAACAAAAAATATTAAGCTATATTATTTAGAAAATGACATTTCAGTCATTTATTAAGATAAGAAATGCAAGTGATGTAGCCATCAAGTCCATGACTAGTCTAGGATTTATTTTGGAATTCATCAATAATTGCATCATTATTACTAATTTTAGTATTATATTTTGGAAAATAGATTATTTTGTAGTGTTTTATTTATGCAAGGGAGTGCATTATTAATGATACAACTTTATATTTGACATGCTGAACTAAATTATATTAAGAAGTTGGCATGCCATATCAACTTATTATTGTAGTATTCTGCTACTTATTCACTTCAACTTCTTTTAAAACAAAGAAATTAGCATGGATAAACTGTTTATAATCTACTTTAGCACCAAAGGTGATTAACGTTAACTGTAAAATAAATTGCTACTGTTGTCATCAATATATATCATACTAATCTTTTTTTAAAGACTATCTTTTATTCCCAAAAATTTATTTTTCTTTTTAAAATCATCAATCATGTTTTTTTTTGCTCCTACATCTTCTATGATACTGTATTTCAACTACATTTTTTGTAATTACATTTAAGCATACGCCAATCCAATCCTTTTTCTTTCTCATAATTCCTTTTAAAATTCTCTCCTACCCACCATTATTATTTTCAACACTTATCAAATGCTAATTTCATTATGCTAAATTATATTTTTTTCTCATTTTTTTTTTAAATTTTCACATTATTACTTCAAATAATGTTATACTTCAAATATAACATTTAATTAGCCTTTGTTTTAGAAGTATTGTTAACATTACACACAATAAACTTCTATATTTATTAAAATCCTGCTTATCCTTCCAATTATTTTTAATTTCTTAATTGCTACTTCTGTCACTATTAATTAATTAAATTTTCAAATATTTGAAAGCACTGATATGCTTTATAATCTCTTGTCACAAGCTGGATATAGCTTTTATTTATTTGTTTATATTTATTGATATATTGAAATTTGTAGAGTCAAGGCCAATGTTTAGTAAATATTAATTTTTTGTACTAGGTTAGCATTCTGACAGATTTCTTAGTTCTCATTTACTTTAAGCTTTCAACTTTCACATTAATATTAAACCATTATTATTTATCACAATATAATAAATTTGACCTCATTTGGTAGATATTTTTGTTTAGAAACTAATAAATTTTAAAAAATCACATTTGATTTTCAGAATTATTTTAAATATTAGATATTTCATGTGGAACAGTTCAATTTGCAAAATGAATGAAATCTTCTTTGATGTTTGTTTTAAAAATCTGAATAAATTACTTTTAATATCTAATAAATCTATCAATTTATGCTTTAAAATTTTTAATTTTTTTAGTAATTTATATGATATAACTAAATGTTATAACAGACTGTTGAGTGGCATCATTTTTAGAGATTTGTATTTCCTGCAGTGGTAATCTCTATGGTAACAATATTCAGAAGAATATATTCTTTTACATTTAAAAATAAAACATTTCTGTAAAAAAATTATGTTATAATATATATTTTGATTTCCAATAATTATTACCCCATTACTATACAAATATAATAATAAACTTTCCAAAAAAAATCAAGTTTTTTGATTATCATAATATTTTCTCAAAGTAATCTCACAAAGTTTGAGATTGTTAACCACATACTAGGCACCCATCAACTTACACTTTGAAGACCTTTTTATTTGATTATCCTAAAATTTTTTGAATTTTTTTGAAATTAAAATTTTAGAGAAATAATACATGTGAATTTTAAAGTTGTAAAAAAACGATTCACAAAATTTCTCAGCAGAAGATAAAAAATGCACATCCTGGCCTGAAAAGGTTTTGTAATTAAAAACCCATTGGTTAATGTTGTCTGATAATTATATATATATATATATATATATATATATCAGATATATATAATTATCAGATATTTAACTATATATATATATATATATATATATATATATATATATATAGTTAAAACTTAACTGAAGATATATGAAAAAGGTTTTATATTTTCAAATGTCATTGTATATTTCAAGAATGTATAGTGGAATGGAAGTTTTAAGTATAGTTAGATTGCTAACCACATAATAGGCACCCATCGACTTACACTTTGAAGACCTTCTTATTTGATTATCCTAACATTTTTTGAATTTTTTTGAAATTAAAATTTTAGAAAAATAATATATGTGAATTTTAAAGTTGTAAAAAAAAGATTCACAAAATTTCTCAGCAGATGATGAAAAATGCAAATCCTGGCCTGAGAAGGTTTTGTAATTAAAAACGCATTGGTTAATGTTGTCTGATATTATATATATATATATATATATATATATATATATATATATATATAGTTAAAACTTAACTGAAGATATATGAAAAAGATTTTATATTTTCAAATGTCTTTGTATATTTCAAGAATGTATAGTGGAATGGAAGTTTTAAATGTAGTTAAAAAAGATACTATATATAGAAAAGTGGGCTGATTTATTCCATGTTTTTGTATTTAATTAAAAAAGGGATATTTTAATCTTTAACAGAGGTTTGAAAATTTTATCTTGACTTAGAATAATATTTCTAGCATAATAAATGATTAATAAGTTGTGAGTGCAGAAGCTTTAAGGTTTATAAACAAATCGTAGTAAAATATTAATAGTAATAATAGTAGTGTTAGTGGTAGTTATAGAGGTACCAGTGGTAGTAACATAGTGGTAGCAGTGGCACTGATGGCCACAATGATATTAATAATAATATACATAATAGATAGGCTGGAAACATAGTTGGCTACTGATCAACCATCATTATAAATTGATAATTATATAACTAGACCTTCCAGAAAACATTAAAGTTTATTCCCATCCTGACTGATGACTAGAATTAATTATTCTTAAAAATCTTGACAAACGAAGTTAAAAATTACTGCACTTAATGTTTGAGGTACCAACTCAGTGTCTAAACTTTTTCAATTAAAAAAGTGGATAAGCAATATCAACCTCACATTGCTTGAAATAAAAATATACAACAAATCCCATATTAACTCTGCTGCATTTCTGAATAGACATGGCTTCTGTGTCTTCTCCAAGAACACATCTTCACTATCAGTTGGAACTTGTATTGTTATCACTCACAGCTGCCCATTCTCATCATTCAAGATTATGTATATAGACTCAAATCTCTCATTTTTCAGTCATATTACAACACTAAATATTATGTTTTTATATATTCCTCCAGTACTACTCTTATTTCAACCATTATTTTGACAATTAAATCTTTGATTGACTCTTTCCCCTTCCAACTGTTTTAAAAGGGGATTTTAATTTTGATTATCAATCATTCATGTCAAAATTGTTTCATTTAATACCCTTTCCACTTATGAGTAGTCAAAGCTATTTGCCTTCCAACTCTGTCACATTCCACATTAAGTGGCATGCCTCACTTATTGATCTTTACTTTTACTCGCCACTTCTACATCACTTAATTCAACTTGACCTCAATAATACTCCTTTCCCTGACTATTCTAGACAAGCTCTCACCTTGAACTTTTGTGAACTACACATCACAGTCATTTATTTGCATAAAACCATTTATTATAGCCCCCATATATCCCAGAGTTCTTATTCTCTGAAATATATTATGCTGCAAAAATTTGAACAAATAGACCTTGATCCAGTCCAATGATACATCATCTTTATATATATAATATCATTCAATATCTAACATCTCTCACATGAATTCACCACGACCTTTCTGATTTCAGGCATTGGTCAATGAGTATCATACAAAGATTATACTAATGAAGCCTGCATATCATAATCCCCAGTAGTTACACACACTTTACCAGGCCAATCAAAAAACCACCAACCCACTTAAAGAATATCTTGCCATTAAGAAAAGAAGAATTTTTCTCATCAACATACATAAACTTAGGGACATTTTCTCTAGGCTCTGGGTTACCCATCCACACTAAAAATTCCTATGGGACTCCAAGTTGACAATAATATGTATGCAGGCTATAATATAATTCATCTTATATACCATTATTTCAAGCAGAGATTATAAATGCACTGCATTCACACTACCTTTAGACTTATTTGGACCTCCAGATACCAATACACCATCCCAAAACATACAATTTGCAGACAAGCTTTCCACCATAAATAACTCATGTCATCCAGATTCCAATAAAATCCCTGCTTTTGTTTTTGTCCACCTTAGCCACAATACTGCATTATACCTCTAACCTGGCAATTTATCTGTACCAAAGGATATATATCATCAAAGATCTACATCCAATTAGAATTATACCATTTACCAAAAAACTAGGCTCAACATCTACTCTTACCAACCTTTGTCCATTTTTTATGGGACCACTGGGAATTAAAATACTAGAAAAAATTGTGAGAGTATCATCTAGAGTGACACATATTTTATCTCATTTTCAATATGCAGTTTGCAAAATAAGACTAGCTGCTCTTATGTTTAAAGCAGTCTTGACATCGTGATTGCAGTTCATTTAGATATAGAGTCTACATTTGACTCTGTCTCTATTCTCACTCTGATTGAGATGTTAGCTAACACTACCATTCCAAATACCCTTTACTTAGTTACTAACTTACTGCAGAGCAGATGGATACATATTACTATAACAGAAAAATGTTCACCATCATTCACTCCATCAACCCATTTTCCATGGTTCAGCTCTTAGTGCACTGTTTCTCTATTTTCAGCATAAATCCCCTATTAGAGCATATATCTTTTCAGTTATATGGCTTGTACATACCCACTAGTAAATTTCATGTATAGCATACATAAATGAGGTCACTGTCTTTCTGCCAACCTGTAAGTATCTCCCACATTTGCAAAGCATCCTCAGTCAATATAATGCCATGTATAAACTTAGATTTAACATGAGTAAAACAACAACAAGGTTTATATACACCAACAAAACATACACTCAAATATTTCAGAGAAAGGCAACCCCTTTATTAGGCTTTCCATTTTACAGGGGCTCACTTTCAATGAAAATTACCTTACAAAACAATAAAAAACATGTCATACCGAATACTAACTCTCTTTTCAAAGCTTAGCTCTACTTTTATGCTGCAATTTGCCTATTTAATATACTCATAACAACTAAGATTACATTTTATTTGCCTATCATTAAATTTTCAAAGCCATTTAATTCTGCCACATCATCTCTCTGCAATAAGTTAATGTGGAGCAGTAACATGATTTTAATCTCAGCTAAGAGACTTAGCTGCCCACCCATTAATAATGAAATGGACTTCCACAGTACTTGTGTGTTTTATATTCAAAAAGCCATAAATTCAATCACATCAATTGTTCAAATTTTCCAGCATTACAATTGCTGTTACATGTTCCCTTTTAATAGTCTTTCCCCCTATCAGCTTCCTTTTCCACCACCCTTTCTAGCTTATCAACATTCAACTGATCAACATTTACCATGATTAATAAATATGCTTACTGGCAAACATATGTTGTACTATATCAAGAAGCTCCTACTCTGCTCCTTCAAAAGATGGCAACTGGAGCCTACATTTTTTGATTTTTTTTTTAGTTCATCTGAACCTACCTGCATTGACAACATCTCATTTTCTTCAGTATCATGTATATTAAAATATAAATCCATTCTGTACTTTCTATCATGTGGCTATGAAAACTCAATAACATCTATTCCAGCAGTGTCAAGCCTTTAATCAAATTAGAACTATTATGCTAAATACTTAGAGATGACCAGTTGCATTTATACAACAGCTAATTCAATGCTATCAGTAGATACCCCTGCCTACAGCATATGTAACAACTTTCAGCCTGTATGCCTTCTGGTGCACTTAGTGCATTTTCACCATTGGTAAAATACCAGAAAAAATCTATCTATATCCACCAATAAGCCCCAACAAATCAAGGCCCAGGACAACAATACTGTACCCCCAGACATTTTTGCTATCACTTGATCACTATTAAAACAACCATCCAATCTATAAAATTTCATAGTTCATCAATAATTACATTGAATAGCATTCAATGGTACCATCCATTTTCTCAACATATCTCATCTGCATTGATTGCCTTGATCACAATCTACCATTAGACTATAGAATTTACTCCCCATTTATTGCAATCCACCAGATGTCACCATATGTAATTCTACTCTGAATTGACTTTGTTCTTCATACAGCACCCTTAGCTTGATTAATAAGGTAACTCTCTATTGCCCAAGGCTAACAATTAAAAGTACAATAATTAATATTAATTTAGTGACTGTAAATAACTTTAAATGTGCATACACATTAATTTATTTATAACAAAAAGTTAAAGATTACTTGCAAAATTTGGATTAAGTATTCTACTAGTATTATAAACAAAGGTGTTATTTATAAATTGTTTTTTTTATTATTTCAGTCAAAGAAATTAATTCACTTAATTACAGATGTTTATGGTATTCTTTAAAAATAGCTGATTGTATAGAAATTTATTCACATTATTCAGCTGTTAGGTGATAATATGAAATCAATTTATTATTGGTGATAAAAATTTTAAAGTCTTTAAAATAAAAACTGGAGCTAATGAAAATATATATATATATATATTTTTGCATAATAATAATTTATGGAATAATTTATACTCAGCCATATGCTGAGGTACCAGAACATCAAATAGTGTTTGTTAAGTGGATTTTTAATTTGAACTGATTAAAAACAAAAATAAGAATATCCATCTCCATTTCTACATTTTCAGAATGCTATTTTTTTGTTTTTGTTTTTATAGGTGCATTGTCTCATCTCAATTCCATGAATATCACAACCATCTACCATTGCATAAACTGAGATCACTTCCTCTCACTAAGCATGCATTTTTTAGTATTGCAACATAAATATATTATAAAATTTATTTAAACATGAGATTATCATAGATTAGTGTATATTAATTAAAAGGATTTAAATAAATTTTAAAATTTTATGAAAATATAATGGGAAGATCATAAAGTGCTGTATTTTATAGCTTTCTGAATAATAATGCTATTTAATTTACAATTGTAAAAACCCAAGTTCATTGGATGGGATATGTAAAAATGATGATGAATAATGAACTATTTAAAAAGTTTTTTAGAATGAACATTAACCTTATTCCATTTACGATTTAAATGTTATTTTAAAATTACCGTAAAGAAATGAATTAACAATTGATTTCATTGGTAAAAAATGAATAAGGTTAGAATGAAATATAGAGAGCTCAGTTTAAGAAAGTTGTTGAAACTGTCAAAAAAGATTTGTTGTGGAAAAGATTAAAAGATAATAAGAGCATCACCTCAAAACTATGTATATAGACAACATAAAAAAAGTAATTAAAATGATTTATTACTTGGTAATTCATAAGAAAATTCACACATGCAAATCATTAGAGCATGGTTGTGATCAATGGATGTTGAATTCCAGCATCATCTCTATCATTTCACAAAATCATACAGAATAAATAATCATATATTATAACACAACAAATATACAATCATTATTCTCTTTAAAATATATATGTTCTCCAATAACATCAACAAATTTAAAAAAAAAAATCCTTCTCCTTTTTCTTTTCAAAAACTTTATTTTTTTATATTAATACTGAACATATACATAATACAATCACCAACGTTTCAACTGTTTTATATTCTTACAATTTAGTATTAATATAAAAAAATAAAGTTTTCGAAAAGAAAAAGGAGAAGGATTTTTTTTTAATTTGTTGAGGATCAATAATCCAATAGTTTATTATTTAAGAATTTTTAAGAAGCATATATTTGTGATTTACAGATTATATTATAAAATTATTGAAGTATTTATTTTCAACTTTTTGTTTTCATTGTCTTTCTTTTCCTTCTGGAGTTAAGATGACAATCAGGTGTGTCTGGTTACTAAGCATGAGGGTACTGTAGCACCCCCAGAAAAAAATTAATTATTAAATTTGTGCTTAAAACTATCAATAATAAAACAATCATTCAATATTTTGCATAATTATTATTTAAATACAACCAATTAAACTTTTTTTTAAAAAAAAATATTTTGAGTGATGTTTGAGATTTTATTCAAAAATGCTGCTAATTATGGCAGTACAATAAATATTATATTCAATGAATTTCAGCAAATTTCACCAATAATCACGTGCTTTTATCAATGTTTATAACTAGCACCATTGGAGCTGCTCACTATGGCAGCATTAATAATTATTAGAACAGGCTAAATTTATTCTGATTTCTTTTCAGAGCATACATTTTTGCTTTTAATTAGGATTAGGAATAAATTATCTCTGCTTTTATCTTGTAATTAACATTTATAAATTAACATAGAAATATTTCTTAAACCACTAAATATCACATGATCACCATTTCTTATGCTTGCTCAAAACTGTTATTCAAACAGGCATAACTCTCCATACAGTAGTGCCACTCAGAAACTAGTCTGGGGATATTGGATGAGTAGACACTAGATAGGGATTTTATGCACAAGGTTTGTGGCATCCATTGATTACTCTGGATTACACTGTGTGGCACTACTGTATGGAGAGTTTTGCCTGTTTTAATAAATATTTCTTACAGAAAAACATAATAAAAGAAAAATTATTTTAAATATTTATCATGATGGGTGTTATATAAAAATTATATTTTCCCATTTGTCAAAAAGTAAAGTACAGCTCAATCTACTCCAGATATTAATATTTATCAAACAGTAGTTAGGAAAAATAAACACTATATTAGATCTTTTAACAATGATTGGTATGGAAAGTTAAAAAGATTGTGTGGTTGTGAAATTAAAAATGCTCGTTTTGTTTTCCTTGCTTTCTTTTTGGTGGCAGTACTGTAATAGCATTCCTGCTTAAAAATTTTATGGTCCACCATTGACAAGAATATTCTTTTATGGTGGCTGCTTATTATAAAAATGGTAAATCTACATATAGGATTTTCTTAATGTAATGCGCAGTGCATCTACATGAATTGGTTATGATAGGGGATTATATCTGAATACACAAAAACTTTTCAGGTAGTCAAAGAACTACGGATAAGTTAAGTAATTTTTATTTGAGTGGACAAATCAAAGTCAGATAATCTAGCCATATAATTATGAGATGAAAATCTAAATATTCTTAGGAAATAATATTAGAAAGAGAAACTGCAAAAATATTTACCAACCACCAATTGTCTACCTTGGCAAGGCAAACTTCTAGCACTATTTGTCTAAAGATGAAAGAGATGATTTTGTCCGTTGATTGATAGTTTTATTAAAAGAAAAAACATTTTTTGATAAATAGTCCACTGCCTGACAAAGGCATCACCAATAACTCTTCATAAACAAATGGTGATTGAGATCAGAACTTTAGAAGTCTTGCCATTCTAATGTCTTCAAACTTTTGATCAGAATCCTTTGTTACTTCTCTGTCATTAATATCAAATACTTCTACTCTTTCATTTAATTTTTCTATATCATTTTGAGCAAAAGAGAGAAACTAGATATTGCTAGTAATCATTTGTGTAATGCAGCCCAAGATTGATGGCAATCTTTATTTATAAAACACCACATTTATAGTAATTATAAGCACCTAATCATAACAAGTTTTTGAGGAGAAAATTGCCAAGATAACATATGTTACCAGGTTTATCAAGAGACGTATATAGACAACAATGGCAGATATACTCACTGTTTATGGAAATAAACTATAAAATAAAAAATGAATAATCTTCGCTTTGACTGGTTATCAGATACTGTGAATAATATATCATAATCTGCCAAAATATACTGAGCAGATTTTAATAAATAGCTACTATTGAAGAGGGAACTGAAATCCTCAATTCATTAGAAACCAATAAAAGGTCATATGAGAGCAGATAAAATCACCATAAAGAACAAGCTAATTATACTCTCAAATGTTAATGTATCTTTTCAGAATATAAATAGTTATAAAAGTAGTAAAATAAATAGGCAAAATTCACATATCAATACCCATTATAATAAAGATAGAGGAAGGATTTCATTTGCAATGTAGAAGCGTAACCTAAAGATGAATTTAAAAATATGTCCGTTAATGTAATTGAGGCTAGACCAAATGCTAGTTCTTCAAATAATAGCGATTATAACATACTAAGATAGTGAGTTGACTTATTTTGACTAGAAAACTTATTAAAATAATTGAGATTGATAATTTTGAAGATGTAAAGATAGTTATTAATTTAAATTTTTTTTTTTCTCTTATCTTTTTACTAATTCTTAAAATCTATTTGCATTCAATACCAGCATTAGTAATTTAGTTATTTTATAGTTTATATAATTGAAAACCAATAAATTTTTTACCCTTGTTCGACATTATGCATAATGATATCTAAACACTCATTTATTGATTAAAATCAAATGGTTAGGTAGTTGGCTATATTTATATGCATATAAATTGAAAAAAAAAAAAAAACAATCATATATATATATAAAGCAGTAAATAAATAGAAGATAAATACATATATATTGATAGACAGACGAATAAAAAAACAAATCAACAAATAATTGAGTACATTGATGTAATATATTATTGATCTCATCTAAAATCAAATTTATGCTATTAACTAATAATATAAAGTTCCAATTTTCGGGGAATAAGGAAATAATTAATTTAATATTAATTCTAAGTTTCTTATAATTTATTTAATATTTTGATTAATGTTTTAACACATTAAATGTTTATACATCTTTTAGTCATTACTTTATCATTTCTTTCATGAAATAAAAATTATATATGTATAGAATATAAAATATCTCTAAAAATTTAAAATATATATTTTTAGTAACTATTGTGAGAAACAAATGATTTAGTCCAACAAACTTTAAAAAATATTAAAAATGTTCTAGTCGTTATATTTTATTTTTTTGTAAGATGAGTGATAAAAATGACAAGAAAGTGATAATGGTAATATTACTCGTCATTATGAGTCGAAACGAATAAACATAAAAATAATGTTACTATATAAATAATGTATAATAGGCAGTAGTAAAAGAAAAAGAAGACATAACTTTTATTATAGTTAATAAAACTTTAATTAAAAATGGAAAAATATATATAATAATATGTTTTACATTTAACAAATCAATTATTTTTATTCACGTTTTTACATTTATAATTGTAAATATTAAATATATATTTATCTTGATATTTTGGGAAGGAGTTTGTGCAAAAATTTACCAATTTAATATCATTCAACAAAAGAGTAGAGTCATCTCAAATATTACGTTTTCAATAGGATAGCTGCATTTATTTATTTAAGCAGCAATCTAAAATTAATCTTTAAATCTTCCAATGGTTTGAGAAAAATACATGGAAACTCATCATAAAATGAATGAAAACATATATGGTCTGCGGAGTTGGAGTTTGTGCTAGATTAATATATAATTGTATATAAATTGGTCCTATTTGGTAAAAAGGATTATAGTTTTCATGGTTGTTTTACTGTCTGTGTGTTACTTAAGTTGCATGTGAAAAACCTGAGTTTTTAGATACAATTTGATACATGAGATTACATATGCAATGAGGGTTTACAATTTTGCTTACGATTCAAAAAAGGTGATTTACAGTAGTTGGAAATATAATAATTGCTGAATAATAAAGTATATATTTTAAATTAGGTTTACATAAATTTTACAAAAGCATTATAAAATAAATACATGAAAGCATAAGCTGATATTTGTTAATACATATAGAAAGTTTGAGTGTAATTAAGTGTTCCATTGGTATATGGTTGTACATAAATTATGCTTATTAGTTGGTGAGTACTATAGATGTCAAGACTAAATCTTATTATTTACATGATGTGCATTTAAAGTTCATTTGAGATAAATTGATGAAGAGATCTTGTAAACTTCTTTGGATAAGTGAGTTGATGAGATGGGTGTATTGTGTAACTCTCAAGTGAAGCTGTATTTATTCCACATCTCACCCTGGTGTGATATTGGAGCTAAGAGTTTATGTATGGTAGGTATTTGAGCTGGTTGGGGTTCCAGAGAGTGGGGTGGAAGTGATATAAAAAGCAATTGGAATCTGTAGCTGATGTAATGATGAAAGGAAATTGTCATAAATGATGCAAAATATCTCCTGTGGCATGGTAATAATAAATTTTGACAAGTTGTAGTCAACTTGTCAGATACCCACACCCTGGAAGGGGAGTGGTTACAATCTTCTGTTTTTAAGTCTAGGTTTTATTTGTTGTTTACATTGGTTGTCCTAAAATTTCAAATTGACTTATTCATTAATGGGCTTGAAATATCTTTGCTATTCTGAAATAGAAATGGTTCTTAGGATGCTGACATACAATTTTTCATGCGGTAAAACTGGCAATATGGTAGAATAGGTTTTGGTACCAACCAATTGATCATGTGGTTGTATGGAGCCATTTTGATTGGCTTTAATGATTTAAAAATGTTATTTTAAAAAAAAAGCTTTTGCAAATTCAAAACTATTTTATGAAGGATGTATGGCATAGTTAACTGTTAATAACTGGTTCAATATATGTTACATTTACTTGAAATATTGCAGATTTTGAGTGGTCTTTACCCAGAAATGTTTCCTTGTTGCCAGCAATACTAAGGTTTGCTGTGGCTAATAAATTATTTTTTATTGTCAGTTATCCATTACACACAAGGATTTTTTTTCTTAACTAAAGTGTTATCTAATTAAATCAAGTCCAGTCTTTGTGAGGACTTGAAATTTACCTTTAAAAAAACTAACATTATGCAAATGCTTAGAATCTGAAACAGAAGCTCTTGAAATGAACATAGTCCCATAAGTAAGATTAACTGCAGAACTGTTTATTATTATTATCATTATTTTTTACAATTGTAATATATTTCTGTATTCATATATATGATATTTTTGTTTTTGTAATATTATGTTCTGTAATTAGACTTTTTTTAAATATATGTCTGTAGAATGTATTTATTTAAATAAATTGAATTATTATTATTATTATTATTATTATTATTATTATTATTATTATTATTATTATTATTATTATTATCATCATCATCATCATCATCATCTTATGATCACCTTTGTCTTATGCTTATACAAGCACAAAAAAGGGTGATCATAAGATATTTCAATGATTTAATATCATTCTAGCCAAGAAATAATGGTGATTATGATATTAAAAACCAAAAACATTAAAATATATGGATACTGAACTGGATTGAGATTTAAATGACTATACAAATGAATTAGCGATTGCTGGGTTTTGAGTTTGGACTGTTTTATAGTCAACCAAAAAGATAAAAAGTGGGTGTTGAAAGGATGCATTAAATAAAGAAGTAAATGTACTGTTTCTAGATCAAAGACTCATCACTGATGGATGCCATAAGCTAAAAGCAAATCTGGAAATATACGGTATGTAGGTACTGGATAGGGATTATAATGCACAATCTTCTAACACCTATTTATTATTAGAACATGCATTATTTGGCACTATTGTGTGGAAAAAATATTATTTTTATATCTACTTCTATTGCTTAGGTAAACAATCTTTTAAACATGTTAATACTGAAAGATTTGGAAAGACAGACTATTTTTATTGGAACTTTTACATTGAAAAAAGCAATCTATAAATAAAGCTTTATGAGTATGAGATTCTTTTTCTGAGTCAAAATTCTATGCTACATTCAGTTCCAAGTCAGCCATTTTTGATTATATTGTCTTATGTAAGATCATATGGGCTAATGATCTTTTATCTGCCACTATTTATCATTTTCTTGAGATAGATATTTTTGCATTCTTACTTACTCAAACATAGTTGATACAAAATTTGAATTAGAGTTGCTATACATGTAATACCAACAATTATGTGCTTTTACACTTGTTAGAGAAGCTATGTCTATCAATATTTATTTACACTTAGCACTTGCAAAGCTCCATGGCTTCATACTCATAGCTGAGTGCAGTTGATAGTAATGAGGGGGAGTATTCCAATTTATACTAATTGGTTAGGTGCTGTGTTTTAGTAATTAAATGAAAATATGTTATCACAATCTCCTTGCTATATTTCATGAAAATTTTATAACAAGTGCAGAAAAATTTACAGTAATCAGATCTTTTACAAATTTGCACAACTGATGACTAAATTAAAAGAAAAATTTAAAAAATGAACATAAAAGCAAACAGATAAAGTAACTTCATTTATATTGCAAAATTTTAGAAAAAAATATATCTCCCAGGATATCAGAAAAAACTTTTGGTTAGACATTGTTTCTAATTATTTCCAATCCTTGTGCACGGTTGGCCTGTAACAAAAGTGACAAACTTGGGAGCTAGAATTCTTTTTACTTGAATCCATCTTAAATTAGAAAATAAATACTTTTAGCATCTAAATTGAATTTTTATATTTAGCCTGTAGTGTATGACCACTGCAGAAACTTTGCATAGTAGAAATAAAATTAATAACATTTAGAAATATATGTAAACTAACTTCTAAAGTTGTTAATTTATTTAATAGCATATTTAAAATACTTGGTTTGGGAATCCAAATTTATTTAATAAAATGAATTTATATGATTCTTCCTAGATAGGCTGCTGGACAGATACTTTAAGGTGTTATTTTTCAGCATTTTGGCATATTTGGGGTGTTACAGTGACATAGTAATTGAAATAGGCAAAACTCTCCATACAGTGCCAGAGTAACCAATGGATGCCAGAAGGCTTGTACACAAAATCCCTATCTAATGCCTATTCATCCAATATCCCCAGATTAGTTTCTAGCTTGTGGCTTTCATCAGTGAGTGGAGTTTTACCTGTTTTAATAATAGTTATGAGCAAGTATAAGAAATGGTGATTATGTGATGTTTAGTGGTTTGACATTGTGATTGCAATATTTTTTCTTCATTACTTTGAACCTATAATAGCCTTAGATTTTTACCGTGAAAATCATTTTAAAATTATTAATTGATAAAAAATGAAGATATCAACATCAGATAGACCTCTAAGAAATTACCATATGTAGTTTGCATTACCTCAATAGAAATAACATTTTCTTATTGGAGTGTGTTTAGCCTGAAATCAAATAGCCAAAAATTTTATTTGAAAAGAAAATTATAATTTTCAGTAATTTGTTTACATATTACACTTTATGTAATATTTTTGTAAAATAGTAATTTTAAACCAAAACCTTACCTGACTATAATTAGATTTTATTTGAAAATATTTATTTAAAAAACAGACAAGTACATCAAAGTAGAAGTAGTTTTTACTGGGTAACAAACATGACTCATTGTCAATACCAGTAAAGAAATTTCTTTAAAAATTTTAATAACTTTAATTTTAAATATATATTTTTATTTAATGATAACTAAGCCTAAATTTCTTTTGAATTACAAATGGATTCTGTATTTTTATGATATATTATTTATATGTTGGCATTGCAAAGAAATTACTTAATCAATGAAATATGCCATGATTTGTGGTGCTCAAGTTAATTAGGTGTCTTAGTGATGATTTTCAAATATTATTATTAATATTTACACTTAGTATTTATATATTCTTTAAGGTAATAAATCTATACTTGCTGTTTTGACTTTTGTTCATGTGGTTATTGTAAATCTATATGATCAGAATCCATACCATATCTGCCGGTTCCAATTATTATTACATTGAGTGGATTGATATTTTTCTGAACACATTTAGCTTTATATTAATATGTAGAACCAATTAAATTATGGATGGATATTATTGTATTACTTGGTCCAGGATAAAATATTTGAATATTTTAGAGATGAATATTATATATGTGTGTGTTTCACCAAATTAGATTATTGATTCCATTGGCCTATTAAGATTAAATTCTGATTTTAATTGTACAGGTTTTATAAATGTTGAATTGTATGAAGATATTTATAAAACTAAACATCAATAATTAATTAATTTTATGTTAAAATATTGAATTAAATCATAATTAATTTGTAAGAAATATTCAATTTATTTATTTGTAATCAGAAGTTTGTCTTGTCAATTCATCTTTACCAAGATCATTCAGAATATTTGTTATTAGAGATTAAAGAAAAAGTGACAATTCGTTTTATTGTGGGAAACTAACAGGAATTTTAGAGTTTTCTTAGATGTAAGAAATATAAATGTGGATGCTGATGATAATTAAGAAACAGTATATGATTGTAGTTAAATAAGATTTTCCAGGTGATTTCAAATTTCTTAAACAAATTTATTAAAATATATAAAAATAAAAACAGCCTTTAAAAATATTCCATTAAAAAAATTAAAACTTTTATAATAGCTCTCATAGAAAAGCCATAAATGAGAAGACAGTACTCATCAGTTTACCAATTGCTAGGTAGTGAAGGTGTTTTAACAATTTTTCAAATTTTTGTCATTCTCCAAGAATAGCCAGATATCCATTTATTTTCCAATATGGATTCAGTCTTTTGATTTTTTTTAAATTGATTGAAGTAAGATAAAAAAATATATCTTTTTATCTGATGAAACAGATTGACATTACAAAAAGTTAAGGCATATTTACCATTTATCTTTAAAAAAATACTTCATTTGATTCCCCTATAATACATCCTAATGGATTTGAATATGTTTGTTTGAAATAGCTTTATATTCCTAACATAACATTTGATCCACTATAAAATCCTTTATATGTTAATTAAAATCATTAGTGTTATATCTATATTAAAGAAATCAATGATATAATATAAAATATCTTTATATTATAGCAATCATATATATAATAATAATCATATACAAAAAAGCTGTAATATAAAAATATTTTATATTATGTCATTGATTTATTTAAATGTATGTAAAAGCAGCATAATGGATTAAACTTTTTTTTAATTTTTTGATGATATATCTATATTTATTTATAAATAATTTTATTGAAAAAACCATATGTAATAATGATACAAATGTAAATCAAAAATAATAGTTATCCATGTTAGTCAGGCAACCAAATGTTCTGATGTGGTTACTGGTGTTGTTAATCCAGCTTAATCAGGCTCCACGTGTTGTCAAATAAAAATCTGGAAGAGATTATTCTGTCCTTATGGCGAAATTCCTTTAGCTTGGAAATGAATGTGTCTTCAGGCTTGGGATGAGGAAAGGTAAACTTGTTGCGACATCTGGCCAACCAGATGGCATAAGTCAGAAAGGTTGAGAGTCTTGTGGTGACATAATCCCTGGACAGGAAGCAGCATTTAATATTTAAGATTTTGTTCAGGGAAATGTGGCAGTGGTAAGTAATGAAAGTTCTGATTTTGTCATATGCTGGGCAATCATTTATCATATGATCAAAGGTTTCACAGGTTCTATGGCAGTTGTGACACATAGGATCTATATTCTTGAGGAATCTCCTGTAGTGCAGGAACCAGTTTGTCTGGAGTGAATTCAGGTTGATTTTTACGAGAAAGTCCAGGAACCTTGGCTCCAGCTTGAGATGCTTGAAAAACCTGGTGACCACATGATTGTTACCACCGAGGTAAGGAATGGTAGAGTTTTGTGTGGGAAATAGCAGGCCATGAGCATCCCAAATGGAGATTTTTGTCTGAATACTAGGGAAGAGTGGCCATTGTGAGCAAAAAGGTAGTCAAGCATCTGATTTAGCCAGCTTATCTTTGAAGGTGGAGGTCTGTCAGATGGAATGACTGGTTGTTCCGCTACAATCTGGGGAAATTTCTTTTGTAGAATGTGGATCAGAGAGTGGCACTTTTGGTAATATATAGAAAATGTAGCATGCAACGACATCCCATTATTTTTACTATGTCGCTGCATGCGTTCAATTCCTATGGCCGCTGTTTTATCATTCCACAACAGCCGTGCACAGATTCGGTTGATTTTTGTATTGAAAGCCTTTGTCATGTTAATTATGGGTAGATAGTAGCTAATCTTTGCCATTACCTTGATATTGAGGAGAGAGATTTTCCCTTGCAGTGATAAATAAACCTTGGCAAGGTTTTTAACTGTGTTGGTGGCGACTTCAATGATAGAATTCTGTATTTGTATCGACATGGCTTGCGGTGACTTGTATATGGGAAACCCCAAAAAGTTTTGGGGGTCAGCTGAGAAAGGCAATGATATCTTCTTGCCGGTGTTGATTTTCCAGGCCGATGACTTGTTGAGGTTGAAGGAAAGTTTGGAGGATTCTGAAAATTTGTTGATTATTTGTATGAGAGGTTTTAGATATTTTTGGGAAGGTAAGGTGACAAGGACATCATCCATGTAGGCAAATGCTTTACAGTGTTTCTTCAGCTGGGGTATATAGATTCCTGGAAGTTCTGCCTCAATCTGTTTAAGAAGGGGGTTTAAATAGAGTATAAATAGGAGACCGCTAAGTGGAGATCCTTGGGGTATGGATTTTGAAGGAATAAAACCATCTGTAAAGAAACCATTCAGGGAAATGTGGACCAATGTCCAATATCTGAATGATTTGAGTAGGAATGTCTAGTTCTGAGTGGCAATTGAGCAGGATGTTGACATCTACTGAATCAAATGCTTCAGAGATGTCTAGCTGAACGGCAATGGGTTTGTATAGATTCTTGGATCTGATATGATCACAGAGAATTTTTACCTCCCCTATTGCAGAGAGTGTGGATGAGCCCTTCTTTGCAAATTGCAACTGGGATATGTTGTCCAGAATAACATCTTGTATTTTTTCCTTGATCACACCTTCAATGACCTTTAACAGGATTGGGGTCATGGAGATTGGTCTTATGCTAGATAGAGCAGATGCATCCCGGTTTTTCTTAACAAAGGGGACCATCGCTATGGGATAAAGTTTGGGGATGATTTTTTTGCTGTTTGCAAGATGGTTAATTAGTTTTAATACTATGGGAGCTGTGAAATTCTCAAGGTGCATAAGTATGAACTTTGGAATGCTGTGTAGTCCTGGATGGACATTGGACAGTAGGGTGGCCAAGCGGTTTTTGATGTTTGATATTGTTATTCCATGTTCATTGTTTTGTGATGTCTCATGCACTGATTTGTGGGGTAGGTAACAGAGTTTGATAGGCGGTTTTTGAAATATGACTCTATTTGAATGAGCATTTGGTTGCCAGAGGTATGGCTACCACCGATGAGGAGGGACAAAGGAGTTTTTTGTTTCTTCCTTGCCACTAGAGCCCATCTGAGATAGCCACGTGTCCAGCAGTGTTGGCCAGGTAAGTATAACCTAGCATTCTTTGTTGCTATTATTTCAGCAATCGCAGCTTGTTTCTGCTTGTACTGTGTTTTAAGTAATAGGAGGTTGTCTGTAGTACCATCACTTGAGAAATTTTTAATCCTATGGTGAAGCAAATCAAGCTCATTCATCAGGGTTGTTGACCCTTTATGTTTTTTGGTGTGCTGTATGATTATGGTTTGGAGGATGCCTGTGAAGGCGAACCAGGCTTCCTCAGGATTTATGTTAAGAATGTTAATTTTTTCAAAGAGTATGTAGGCATCTGAGAAGACAGCTTCCATGGCAGTAGCTTTAGTTATGATTCTGATTGTTTTATTGTAGTCTATGGGAGTGTAGGAGTCCAGATCTAGAGACGCTATCAGGGCAAGATGGTCTGAGAAGGGAACGGGTTGAAGCTTGGCTTCCAAACCATAGTGCAGCTCTAAGGTGTAAAACATTAGGTCAATCAGTATTCTACAGCTCTTCGTATAGAATGAGTATGCATCCGCAGGGAAGAAACCTCTGCCATTTATGAAACCCCTGGCTAAGAGATGGAGGTATTTCCATGTGAACACATCATATTGCAGGTTGAAGTCCCCCAAGAGGATTGTAGGGCCTGTGTTGTTTGCAGTGATGAGATTTATGGTGTGTATTATTCTAGAATAAGTCAATGGGTTTTCTGGCAGTATACGTATATTGCAATGAATTCACTAGATTGGTATATAAGCTTGATTGCAATGAGATTGGCATCATGGTAAAGCACTTTATAGGAAGAAGGTGGTTTCCTGTTATTAATGATGATTCCTACCCCTCCAGCAGCTGATGTATTAGTAGACAGAAGAGTGAAGCCCAGTTTTGAAAGTTCGAGAATTATGTGAGGGTTGGAGTTTAGGTGATATTTGGTCTCTCCTAAGAATAAAATATGAGGAGATGTAAGAAGGAAAAAATGCCTAATCGCATATAAACGGTCAGTAGAATTAATTCCCCTGATGTTAAGACCAATGATTTGGCACTTGATCCTATCCATAAAGATTATTGCTGCTTGGTTTTACCGCCAGCGGAATCTTTGATTGAAGGTTGTAATGGTCCTTGTGATCACTGAATTTCTGATCTGCCAAGGATGGCCTGTGGAAATCAGCTCTAAAGAGCTCAGTTTCATTGTGTGATTCATGACTGAGAGAGTTTTTTGGTGTGCTTTGTACCTTCCTCTTGTTTTTTCCCAGAATAGAATTTACACTGTAGGGAAAGGAGAACTTTAGGTAGTTTGGCTTGGAAGCAGGAGATAGGTGTGAGTCCTGTTCTTCAGAGTAGGCCTTTGAAAGTTTGGAAGATTTTTGTTTATTATTAGCATTAGGGGGTAGGTTGAGATCCATGTCTGAGACATAGTCAGAGATGGGTGGTGAAGATCTATTTTTTGTAGGTGTGGGAGCTTTCATATGGGATGAATTTGTATAGGATATTGATAGTTTCGATGCGTCCATTATAGATTTAGTGTTAGAAACTGCAGGTTTTGATCTTAGAGGTCTTGGGGTTTCGAGTGCATTGTTATGGTCTTGATGGTCCATGCTGAGAGGTGGATCATCTGTATTGTCAGAAGAGATTGTTAGATTTTTGTGTCTAGAGGCATTATTTGGTCCTTTTGGTTTTGAGCCTTTTGGTAAGTTGTCTGGTTTCTGTGAGTTATCTCTGGGCTTGGAGCCATTTGGGTTTTGATATGCTATTTGTATCTGTTTGCTGTCATTGGATGGTTTTCCCTTGAGTTTATTAGGATTCATAAAGTCTTTGGTGTTGGTTACTCTACTGTAGGATTCAACTTCAGCTTCAACAGTATGTAGGCCTGGAGTGTTTGTGGTTAGCATTTCATTATGTGTGACATTAGCAGGTGTGAGTGTATGAGGTGCTTTACATTTGTGAAACTTATTTTCCTTTTGACCACAAGAGGTGCATATTTTTGCTGGGGATTCTTTTATGAGATGTGTTCTTAGGCCACAATGAAAACATTGCGGCCTGACGCCAACGAAGGAAAGTATCATTGGACAACCTTTTGCTTTAATGGTAGTTGGTATGTCAGTGGGTCCTAGGCCTTTTCTTAGTTGAATTTGAAATGATGCAGTGTTGGATAGGATGGACTTGATCGTCTTGTCTACTGGCAGATATGAGAAATTCTGGATTTTCCCGTAAGGTAAAAGGATTTCTTGGAGGAGATTATTGTCAAGGCCCATGATACAATTCTTGAGGGTTCCGATAAGGGTAGCAGGTCTGTTTGTATCAACATATATAAGGAATTTGTTGTCTAGTTTTTTGAAATTTGATTTAAATTCATTTTGGAAGGCCCAAGTGGCAAATTCGACAGCAATGTATCTGTCGTTTGGGTGAGTGAGGATCTGGTGTATGCCCTCTGTTAATTTGTATTGTTTTATTAATTTGTATAGTGCTGTAATGGGGAATTTATGGAGTGAGCAATTTGGTTCTGTCACTGCCAGAACAACACTTTTATCATTGTGGTAGTTTACTAAGGATTTGAGGAGGGTTGGAGGTATTGTTTGGTTGAAGTCAACACAGAGGCCTTGGTATTGTTTCTCAGTGAAGTCATTTATGGAGAATTCATCAGTCTCAAGCCCCAAGGTGGTTTGATTTTCCTGTTGTAGATTTTTTAGTTTTAGTATATCTAACATGGTAAGGTCGTGATTAATTTTACTTGCTGTTCTGGGTATGGAGCAGGTTTCGTTGTATGAATTAGTTTTTAAGTTGTTGGTATTTTGTATAGACTTAGATGGACTTGTAGTACCAATTTTTGCTATGTTAGCATATGATATGTGGCTCCTAGATGAACTGTTAGCCATTGTATTACAGTTTTTTGCAATAGGTGTTATGTGAGGAAGGTAATTTAAATCACTCTGTGTCAAATCTAGTGTTGGGTTTGTCTGCTTGATTGTTGAATAGTTTCCCTTATGACCGGTATGGAAAATTTTATTTTGATCTTCTTCTCTCTGGTAGTTGAGATTCTGAGAGTAAGAGGGAAGAGTTGGGAATTCATCTATAGAAAGTGGCATGCTTTGTAAGGAAGTATTTTGAACACTAGTTGTATTGGTATGTTTTAATATGGGTTCCGGTATTGTATTACGCGTGTGTGTTGTTTCAGAACTATATTTATTTATAGTATCAGTTTTGGGCAAGTTTGAATTAGTTAAAAAGTTGTTTTCAGATGGTAAATTATTCGCGGGGTTAATTTTTTGTTGAGTCTCACGTTTATTCCTAGTTGAATGCGTCGATACAGGAAGTGGCGCTATTGTGTTATTTTCTGTTGAATCTTCAGATATTAGTGTAGTATTATCATTAATATATGAGCTGCAGCTATTTGTTTCTGTGTATTTTTTAGTTTTGGTGCCTTTATTATTTAATTTATGTGCCGGTTCAGGCCAATGGATTACGTCCGTATTAAAATTTTTTCTTTAGTACCTTGTTTATCCGCTATGAGTGACGGGCCAGTAGAAGTGTAGCCTGTTGAACAGTATTCGTCGTTATTCACTGTAGCGTCTGAAAACTCGTGGATCATTTCTGAGATTGTTTGTTTGGAGGTCTTTATTTTAGGTATATTATGATGTGAATTTTGTTTATTATTACTATTACAGTTAAAATCTATATTATTTTTATCATTTATTTCCGTAGATATTTCGTTGGTTTTAGAATCGCTAATGACATGGCTTTCCGGTATTAACTGAGGCTGGTAAGAATATTTTTTATGTTTATTATCAGTAATATTTGTGACGTTGAGGTTAGCTGTTGTATTATGCTTGGTCTCATGTACCTTAATTAGCATCTTGTGTGTACAATTGGTTTCACAAAGCTTACATAAAAACTTCCATTGTATTTACGCTGTCTTCGTTTTTGTTTGCGTCATCGGATGTCGTTGCGATTTTTTGCTTTCCATATTTTTCTATAGCACTTGAATTATCAGAGGCCGGATTTTGGTTATTAGTGCTAGAAGGTTTATTTCCTTTTATGATTTGAGAGTTCATTTTAAGCGAGTTTGTGATATTTTTTCAACTTGAATGCAACCTTCAGAGTTTTGATTGGGTGTTATGCTGTTGTCTAAAGTATATTCCACCGCATTGGCAATTACGTTAACATTTGAAACATTTGCATGCACTTCGGGAATGGTAGGGCCTATGCTAGAAACATTGTTGGCTTTCAGTATTTTCAGCAGCCTAAGGTTAGTATTCCAGTATTTAGGCACGCTATGTGAATAAAATTTCTTAGTATTAATGGTAACGTTGGAACTCTGTGAGTTTTCAGCACTGTTGTTTAAGTCATATCCTATGCCTAGGTCTATGTTACCCTTCAGGCTCTGGATAACGTTCAAATTCACGGAGTACTCTGTGATTTCAGATTTTGTTGTTTTAACTCTATTGCAATTATCAGATTCATTTACATTTTTATTTTTTATTAGATCTTGGGAATACATATAGTCATGATTATTATCATTGTAATTAAGCATTGTATGATAAGTATCAACTTTACTCTGATCTTTCGGCAGGTTTACTGTTTCTTTATTAGATTCTAGACCCTTTATGATGTTTCTAAATAATTTCTTTTTTTTTAGATGTCTGTTGCATTTTTTTGATATTTTTAGTTTATATAATGCTTGACTCTTTTTTGGCTTCGAATTAACGAAGCTAATTCTTTTAGATTTATCATTTATTCTGGGAGATCTTTTTTTATTTTTTATTGCGATTTTATCACTGTTAATTGTGCTATCAAGAGGTTCAAAACATATCCCATATTTCGGATTGTGGGCTAAATTTCCCATATCCATCAGAACTATATTAATAAAACCCTTACCTTAACCAATAAAGAAGAGATTTTTTGGATGGCTGGTGTTCTAAGGCTTTTGAATTAAAATTCTTCGCAGAGCTGAGGTAGATGGATGCCAACTTAGTCAAACGTAGGTGAAATATATCTATATTAATATTTGAAACAATAAACTGCTTTGAGTAATATAAAAACAAAGATCACCACTAATTTAAAGTTTCAACTTTTTTGGAGTGCCAATTTACAATATTATAAACCAAAGATCAGACAAAATAAATATTCTTTTGTTTGACAAAATAGACTAGCATTAATATTACAAAAAATAGGTGTATTTACAGTTTATTTTAAAAATCAATTCATTGGAATCTGCTGTAAAGTATCCTAATTCTGTGAACTGGATTCATATATTTATGTATATAAGAATTGCACATCAAACTCAATTGCTTATTCTTAACCTCCAGTACTTTTGGTTTTTGGGTCAAATGAAGTGAAAACATTGGTGTAAAATTTAGCTTTGTTATATTACACCTTTGTACATCTTTTTCTTTTCATTCTCACTTTCATATCCTGAAAAGTATATCATATGTAGTATTCTATTTTCAACTTCTTTCCCATTATTGTGGATAATATGCATTAGGTTTTTATATTCCCATTTGTAGTTTTCATTATTCTGTTATTCAGTTGGTTTTTAAAAATCTACTTTTTCAATATTTGCTTACTCCAATTAAGTTTTACAAATCTGTCTTCTTTGATATCTATTTTTTGATATCTTGTTTATGATATTTTAGATTCACATAGAACAATGCTGTATGTTAGTGAATTATTCATATTAATCCAAAGTTAATATTTTGCTTTATTGACAGTAAAAAAATTTAAACTTACCAATTGTTATTAATGATATATGAATTCAATACAATTTTTAAACTATAGTTGGTATCAATTTAATTACAAAAGAAATTAAAAAATTAACTCATTTTTCACCTGTTGACTAGTAAGCCAATTTAAATAATGTTCTAATAGCATTTTGGCTTATTTAAATTTTACACTGGTTGTCATCATTGTTTATTCTGTCTGTTTATTTAAGAACATAGACAACAGATAAAAAGTGGATTGATTTTATTTTCAGTTTCATTATTAAACTTGATACCAGATGGTGTGAATACTTGTACTTGATTGAAAAAAGTATTAATATTAATTAATTGCGGAAGATTGTGTAAGATCTAGATTCTGATATAGCAAAGATCTTAATATCACAAAATATGTAAAAAAAAATTATAGTTAAATATTAATAAATTTTTTTATGTAACAAAATTAAATTAATTTTCAAATTTAATATTAAATAGTAAGCTTATATTAAATTTTAAAAAAAACTTGCATTATATTTTACACTCATAGTTCGAACACAATAATCACACAATTGATTTTTAAATATGAGAATGTAAAATAAATTAAACATAGTTAATAAACATTTATATACATATTTTATTTTTTTAATAATAACTTCGTTTTATTTTTAAATTGTAGGTATAAAAAGTGAACAAAAGTATTCGAATTTATTTTTTCATTTAAATATATAATGTCTTCCTCCAAATAAATTTTTATTAGTATAAACATTAAATTAATATAAATACAATTATGCAAAGATATAAAATTAAAATATTTAATAATATGAATACAAATTATTTTAAATAGTAATAAACCTTCAAAGATTTTGTTTATAAATATTTTTTTTTATATAAGCATTTGTGGTCGTGTATAAAAAAACTATAGTGATATTTTAGGCCTCAAGTAATTGCTTAAACATTAATAAAAGAGGATTAGGACATAATACCGGTCTATAATGTTGGTTGTGAATTTAATTCAACATCATGTGAAATTTATTTTATCAATAGTTATGTAAAGTTCACCATTTACAGTATTTGGAAATCTATTAATAGCTTGCCTATTTATTTGACTTATCTTGACTAAAAAAAAACTATTAAGGCTCTTCATACAAGTATTGGAATTTTGACTGGTTATATAATTGATTTGTCTTTCTCTTTATATATAGCTTTCTTTATATATATATAACGAGAGATTTGAAATATGAGTACAGTATTAGGGTAACGAACACACATTTGTTTTTGACCTTTTTAATGCTAATAATCCTGACAGACCAGATTTGTTATCAAATTGTATATCAAAAAATAAATAAAAAACATTGAGCTTCAGAATTATATAGATTGATCAAAAAATTTAACCAAATAGAAACTCTATTCGCATCTGAATACCATTAAAAAATTGGCTTCACAAACTTTCCAGTTATGATCCTAGATTGTAATTAACTAAATAAAAAAGTGTCACAAGATCACTATTCTCTATACATTTCAATGCAAGCCAGAATAATCAATGGATGCAGGAAGGTTTGTGCATAAAATTCCTATCTAGTGCCTTACTCATACAATATTCCCAGACTAGTTTCTAGCTTGTGGCTATCATCAGTGAGGTGCAGTCCTCTCAGATCCAAGGCTCCTCACTGCAAAGACACAAGCTAGAAACTAATCTGGTGATATTGGATGAGTAGGCAGTAGATAAAGATTTTATGCACAAACCTTCCTGCAGTAATTGATTACTCTAGCTTGCATTGGAGTGTCACTACTGTATGGAGAGTTTTACCTCTGTGAAAATAAGAAAAACATTTTAATTTATAACTGTCTAAGGATTTAACTGTGAAAAACCATGGAATATATAGGTGGGAAAGAATAAAGAGAAATTTGTTTTACAATAAGGTTATTATAGTAATGGGACTTAAATATGTTGAATACGATATACAATGAAATTTGAACAATTAATTAAAAAAATAAAGAAATTAGTTATAAAAAATTTAGATAAAAATAAGTTATAAGATATCAAGATATTCCTCATATTGTGGTTGTTGTTGATACTTTGCAAAACATTGCATTAAACTCTTTTGCATCTAGTCCTTGTGAGGCATCATGCCATTTTATCATAAGGAATATGTTTGCTTTTTGCGTGATATTGAAAAGTACAGTAAATTAAATTATAATAGTTTTTCATAAAATCTGATCTCAATTATTACATTCCATATATACAAAATATAATGATGCTAAACTTTTCAGATAAACCTGCAAAACATCATATATTTATATAACATTTAAATACAAGTATAGTATATATATACGTTTAAGCTAGATGCAATTTGAGAAGATTTGAACCAAGATTTTTAAGCTCCCATTAATCATCCACTCCACCTTATACAACTGATACACTTGACCACTTACATGCAAAAAAGATACATAATCTCCAATAAACATATTTTGTGGCTTAACAGTTGTATTGGATCATCATCTCCCACACACATATATAATCAGAGCTTAGGCTTCAAGAGTCTTTATTCTCCAACTTTTCAGTCATCAATATCACTGAAAATCTGATGACGGCATGTTCAAAGCCCTTGTTTACCAATTTTGTTGTCAAACCCATGTTGACTGTAAGTCATTTTGACCTTTCATATCATTTATCCTTTTTTAAAAATGTATAATGCATTGTACAAACATATACTTTAAATTTTATTTACCAATACTTCACCCAAATTCAATTCTATTAATTTTATTCACTATACTTCATTTTGTATTAATAATCTGATCAAATATTTAAATTTGTTAACTTCATTTCATTCATTACTATTAAGTTGTTGTCTTTTATATTGAAAGCCATTTAATATGCTTTACACTTTTCAGCTTTAACTTAGTATTAGTTTCTTGTTTTGGTCCAATAGCTTTTGTAATATTTCTTGAAGTTTAAAGCATTATTAAATAAAAAAAAAAAACAATGATATCATTTGCAAAATCTTTTTAATATAAGGAATATTCATTTATTTTTATTTTCATCTGTAAAATACTTTTCATAACCAATACTATAAAACGTTATGGAGAGATAGAATTTCCTGCCTACATTTTTACCAATTTTTATTTTTATACCCTGATTGCAGTTAGATAATCCACATCTATGTTTCAATATTTAAAATCATTAATAATTACAAAAATGTTTGTAGCCTCAAATGCTTTTTTCATAATTTACAAATCTAAACATTGTTGTTTTTTATATGATATATAACACTATAATCACTTTTAAATTCTAATTTAAAATAAATTATTTACAATTTTAAAAGCTGTGTTTTTAAAAATAATGTAATAGAATACAAAACTTATCAAAGCAAATTACATAAATATAAAATAGAATTTAAATAACACATCATAAGATAAAAACCTCTCTAATAGCCCTTTATAAAGATTTAATGATAAAAAACATCATTTATTATGCTTGCCGATGGGTGAATGTGAAGAATTTATGGGTTTTTATTTTTGTTTTGCTCTAAGTCAGCATTTCTCAACTGTGGGTTGTGACCCCTTTGAGGGTTGAACAACTCTTTCACAGGCACTGCCTAACTATTGAAAAGCATATTTTTGATTCATGACAGTAGACAAATTACAGGTTGGGAATCACCACAACATCTTAAAGGATCACAGCATTAGGGAGGTTGAGAGCTACTGCTCTAAGTGAATATACCCAGTTATGTTGTTATTATTTAAAAAGTGAAAAGCATTTTCATCTGATTACAAATGCTTTCTGATTTATTAAATTTTAAGTTATGACACACAACTTTCACAATATTTTTTTGAAAAGTTTGAGCATTATAGGAACAAAATTACAGTGAATGGAAGGTAGTATAGTATACTTATATACTATTTAAAAAGTATTAAAGCATTTTCCATATCATAAACTGTGTTAAAAATACTATGTATAAGTGCATTTTGAATTAAAGTGAAGCTTAATCTTAACTAAATCAATGTTTTAAAACCATATTTTATAATATTAAATAACAAATTTAATTGTATTTAAGAGTTTTGAAGTACACTTTGCAATTTTGTGTGATTTTGCTACTGATTTCTAACACTCTAAGTTAAGTATTGCTTAATACTTCTCTTGTCATATTTTATTTTATTAAGGTAATAATTGATAGTTTCATGGGATCTTCAGAACTCTAATTTGGTGTAAATAAAAAGATGGTTTGACTTAAATAAAAAAAACCTAAATTATGCATTTTCTTTAAAAAAAAGAGGCCATATAATCAATCACAGATAATGAATCTGAAATTATTAAACACTTCCCAATATATTTTATTGTTTAATATATTTTTTTGCATTATTTTCTGTTCGTAAAGACAATGCATTGTTGCTATATCCATGTCTGTTTGCCCTTAGTCATTTTCTTCATATTTTTATATTAACTACAATCAATTTTAATGATCGCACTAACTTTCTTCTAAAATCCTTAAAAATATTTATAGATCTTGAAAAATGCAGTCCAGGTATTTTATTTTCCTCAAGTTTATCATATTCAATAGTTTTCTTTCTTATTGATTTCTTTTTCATCCATTTTTTTAAAGTAAAGCCACAAATAAACAAGGCCAAACTCTCTATACAGTAGTGCCACCCTGTGCCAACCAGAGTAATCAATGGATGCCAGAAGGCTTGTGCATAAAATCCCTATCTAATGCCTACTCATCCAATATTCCCAGACTAGTTTCTGGCTTGTGGCCTTCATCAGTGAGGAGATTTGGATCTGAGAGCACTGCACTTCGATCATAGAATCTAATGCAACCCTCCAGCAACCACCTTTTATCTCTACTTAACTATAAAACTATGAGAATGAAATTGAAAACACAAAAATATTTTCAATCTAAGCTCAATAGTTTACATAGTAAATTTAACACCAATCCTGCCTAATAGGATAGTGGTGGCTATGGTTGTTAAAGAGCCAAAGACACCAAAATGTATGGGTGCTGAACTGAGTTCAGACCCATATGACTACATAAGCTATTGAGCTTAGATTGAAAATATTTTTGTGTTTTCAATTTTATTCTCATTGTTTTATAGTTAAGTAGAGATAAAAGGTGTTTGCTGGAGGGTCGCATTAGATCCTAAGATCTAAGTGCAGTGCTCTCAGATCCACAGCTCCTCACTGACAAAGGCCACAAGCCAGAAACTAATCTAGGGATATTGGATGAGTAGGCATTAGATAGGGATTTTATGCACAAGCCTTCTGGCATCCAGTGATTACTCTGGTTGAAACAGGGTGGCACTACTGTATAGAGAGTTTTGCCTTGTTTATAAACAATTATGTGCTAGTATAAAAGATGGTGATCATGTGATGTGTAATGGTTTAAAACCACAAATCTATAACTTCTAGTCTCACATTTCTTTCTCACACTTTTTTCTTGTGTTTACTTTAATCTTACAAACTTTTACATGCATTATAGTTTTGTGACATCTATATATATTCAAAATTAAACTTTTATCCATCAAATCAGTATCTGCATTCTTTATCATTTGAAACAATTTTCAATTCACTGTGTCAAAAGCCTTTTTCAAGTCAATAAAAGCTACAAAAGATTTCACATTCATTTCCAATATTGATATCATTATTTATTTTTGTGATTCCCTTTCCAAATATAGATTGATCATCATTCAAATTTCCACCTAAATTCTATTGTACTCTAAATATTTTAGGTGTATAATTTAAGAAGTCATTTGATTTTCCTTTTCTCAAAAATGCAACAGTTTTAGTAGTCAAAATTCACAGAATCATTCCTTCTTCAAAACACATTATTAAATCAAGCAAACCATGTTTTTGTAAATCACTATAATTTTTAAAAGTGTCATATAATGCCATTTATACCAATTTCTTTTCATTATCGGGCCTTCCTCATCCTCCTTAACCATATTTTCAACTTCTATATTATCTCTCATTTTCAAATTTTTCTTTCTTTAAACACTTCCTGTTCCTAAAAAGTGTCTTTCCTTTTTAATTTTTTACAATATTACTTAATATTCGTTTTTTTTTTAAAACTTAACATTTGAATCCATTCACACATTTTTTTTATGATTTGTAATTTATGTATTCTTAATTTCTTTTCTAATATTGTTTATTCATCTTTCTTTATTGACTTTACATTTTATTGTTATTAAAATTTTAATTACTTTATATTCATAAAAGTTTTTTATTCTAATCTTATTCCTTATTTCAATCCAATATTTCTCAAATCATCCATTCTTTCATAGATATTGAAAATATTTTTCCCTTCAACACCTTTATGGATTATATTAAACCATTAAGCATCACATGGTAGCTATGGCTGTTAAAGAGCCAAAGACACCAAAATGTATGGGTTCTGAACTGAGTTCAGACCCATATGACCATATAAGCTATTGAGCTTAGATTGAAAATATTATGTTTTTAATTTCATTCTCATAGTTTTATAGTTAAGTAGAGATAAAAGGTGGTTACTGGAGGGTGGCATTAGACCCTAAGATCTAGGTGCAGTGTTCTCAGATCCAAAGCTCCTCACTGATGAAGGCCACAAGCCAGAAACTAGTCTGGAGATATTGGATGAGTAGGCATTAGATAGGGATTTTATGCACAAGCCTTCTGGCATTCGTTGATTACTCTGGTTGGCACAGGGTGGCACTACTGTATGGAGAGTTTTGCCTTATTTATGGATTATATTATTATGACCTTTTTTATAGCATTTCATCTCATATCATTATCCCACAAAACAGTTTTATCATTAAGTTTCTTCACTATATTTGGATCCTGCAACCTATTCCAGTATCTTCTTTTTTAAATAGATGCCTCTTTTTTTTTTCTCAATGTAATATTACATTTTGCGTTTTACAAAAAAACATAAAGCATAGAAATAGAATAGATTAGTAAAAACAAATTGTATTATACATAGATATCATATTGTATCCTCATACTTCCAGAACTTTCCTATGAATTTCAATCTTGGATTTACCATGTGTCTATTCATAATCGATAAATAGTTTGTACTTCACTTATATAGCATCCCATGAAGACTACTCTTTCCGCTATCAGCTTTAGTTCTGAGGTGAGCAATTGTGATAAAATCTTGTTGACTGTCATTATCAAAATAAATTTGAAGCTAAATTTCTGTAATAAAATCACTATTGACAACTCTCAAAAGAAATAGAATCATTTAATAAATGATGAGAATTTAAAGACTTTCATCCAATTAATGAAATCAATCTGAAAGATTTTTCATCAATTTAATTATAGTACTATAATTACGAAGTAATACTTAATTGCCTGCATTATTCTTAACATGATTTATTCTAACCCTAGAGCCAATTTTAGAACTGTCATATGAAAAACATATTGCCAGTAAGTTTTAAAAATTTCTTGAATCATCATCTTTATATATATATAAAAATACATTTGTTTTATTCTTCATGCATAACCCTATTTGTTTTTAAGTTTAATATATATAGAGAGTTTTTTTTTTAAAAAAAAAAAAAAAGCATCCCTCTTTTAATCCAGTCCTGAAACGATTTGTCTTTATTCGTTGAATTATCAGTGAACCTTAAAAGTCATTTATTTTAAGCAGTTAAATAAAGTCGTTGTCATTTTATATTTTTTCTCCTCCTCATTTTACCATTGACCTTTCAACTGAAAAATATGAAATCTATATTTAATCTACAACATCGTAATTGAACTTTCCCGTTTTATAACTTTATAATAAAAGGTTAGGAAATAACTCACCTGCAATCAAAGCCCAACGCATTTGTTTATTTTTATAATGTGAGCTATTTGATTACTAATGGTTTGTGAATGGATGTTAAAGTCATAATGTTGGAAACCACACAATGAGAGATGTCTAAGGCAGTACAGGTCAGCTGGTCAATTAATTTTGGTGATTGTAAAACACACCTAGCGGCTTGAAGTTACTTTTTTTCTGCACAGTAGAAAGACAAGGGTCACGTTTACTTAGTAAATGAGCAAATAATTAGATGTTATTAAACCTTGTTCTCAACGGCAGCTGTTGTAAAGTTAGAAAGGCAAAACTTGGGTTATTTGATTCATAACTGATCATTTTATTACAAAGGCAAATTATCAGAAGCTGATAAAAATAATTGCTTTACAACTATTATTAATAAATGATAAGCCTTTATTTTAATGTTTACCCATGATTAAAATTATACATATAATTTATTTCTTCCAAAGAGAAATGTAAATATAATGAATGAATCATTAATACTTTAAAATAATTATTATGGAGTAAACCGTCTTTGCTTTGTTTTTGTAACAATGAATTTAAATTATAAATACCGTTTTTTGTATAGTCTTATGGTAAAATATTACTTTATATATATAGGTTTGTTGCATCTATATTTTATGTCATTCCGCAAACTTCGAAAATTATGTTTTCTATTCGAAGTTGTTTTAAGCGATTGTAGGTGCATTACTACAACATTATTAGTTATACAAAAACTTGAAATATGTAATATTAAATGCTATTATATTTATGTGCAAATATGTTTATAAAATGTGCACTGCACAATTTGGTATATTATATTGTGACGGATTTAAGAGAATCAAAAATACCTGGAGCAAAACTCACCTCTTTCTCTTTAGATGCTTGAACGTTATGATCATTAGACTCTTCTTGGTTCTGATAGCGACATACTGATAGATCAGAGAGTTAAAGGTCTCTGAATTGAGATCAAGTTATCACTTTCAGTTCTTGAGCGTCATATGACTTCCTGAATGTCTAAATTTTCAATTATAGATTTAATGTAGAAATTAATAGAAAGATTTTAATCAATATATAAAAGTTATATATAATGTGTTGATGATAAGTACCAATATGGAGGCTCTTCATTCATTTACATTAAACATTTTCTAGCACAAATGCAAAAAGTGATGAACACAAAATTCTAAAGATCCACGGATTGTCTCTGATTAAATTATAAAACTATGCATCTGAAAAAATGACAGTGGGGACCTCTGCAAATCTTTAACACAAGATTTATTTAAAAGACAAGAGTGGCCATTCTTATCTAAACCTACTTTCTAAATAAATAGGAAAATCTAAAGCATTTTGATTTGAGAGTGTAAGGATATTCAATACCTCACTGATTAAGTCCACAAATTCTATAACACATTAGTGGACTTAATCAGTGAGGTATCGAATAGCCTTACACTCTCAAATCAAAATGCTTTAGATTTTCCCATTTATTTTGAAAGTAGGTTTAGATAAGAGTGGCTACTCTTGTTTTTTAAATAAATTTTGTCTTAAAGATTTGCAGAGGTTCCTAGACAGTCTTAAGGTTATAGTCTTAATAAATATTACTTTAAGTAACAAGTATGCATTTTAATTGATTAAATAAATCTGTTATAAGCAATCTAACACTTAAGTGCTTGAACATACATGAGCTTCACTAATAATTTTAACAATATCATGCCCAATAAAAGCATTTCTTCCATGCTAATAGTTATCTATTTTTAAAAATTGCCAATGTAATTTATTTATTTAATTTACTGCTTAGGTAATTCATGCATTCAAGAGAAAAGCTCAACATCACTTAGCTGGAAATTAATCGCAAAAGGATTTAGCTTTTGATTTCGTTGCTCTTACTAGTTTACATATCTTTTCACTAAGAGATCACTAAAATTTAGAATGTATCTAGTACTGACACCTCAGTACTAAGTTGCTACAATAAATTCTATTTGGACGATGATGATCAAATATTATTACTTGACTATATTATCCACATTCCTGATTACTTCAGCAGCTTTTAAATAGAAAGTATAATATATATATATTGAAATGGTCAGTTTCATCCATCTGCCTGTTTCACATATTTTACCCACACATCTATCCATATGCCAGGTTTAAACCCTCTTAGACTCATTTAAATAACGCTAAATTACTATGTGTGCGGAATCACATATATATATATGCGAATGATATGTCTGTAATTTAATAGTATACATATATATTACAGATATGTATATTCATTTTATAAATATTTCTAGTTTAAGAAATATTTTAGTTAAATTATTTAACCAATTTTATTGTTGTATTATTGAAATCGCATACATATTTCCTGTTATTCTGTATGTATAGTTATAAAATTAGTTTTCTACTAATTATGAAAGTAACTTTGTCAAAATAACATTTGATTTTTGTAAACAATTTTCGAAGTAGGTCGCATTGGTCCTAAAATAGTGTGGAATTGATTTTGTAAATATAAAATGTTAATAACAAAATATGCAGAAAAACCAAAATCTTAATTAGTTGTCATAATTAAAAATGTTTTTTTTTAAATAAATAAATGGGTTTTTCAGCTACGGACAAGCTCATAAAAATTAACAGGTGGCCAGAGTTTGAAAAGTATAAATACATAAAGTTTTGTCACCAAGGATGGATCATATATATATAATAAGTGAGTTGTAAGTAGAACCTACGCCCATTTTATCTTCAAAATGGTTGAGTAGAATGGCAATAACTCATCCCTCTCCTTGATCGGGAATGGAGAAGAACTTTGATCCGATAAAACCTAGTGCCATACACCAGCAAAGCAGCCTGTGGAAAATCTCTATTAACTTTAAATCATCACCAAAAATGTCAACTTACTATCCTCCCAAGTACTTTAGAACTAACTGCAATGAAAAACAACTGAATGGTAAATTTTCTCTCAGAACTCTGTTTATAAACTGTGACTTTCAATTCTTTCTTTTAAAAGCTAGCTATTTATTAAATCTGCCTTTCCCAAACACTTTTACTAAAATCTGCAAAAAAGACTATTAAATGCTAAATCTTGTCCGATTGTAAAACTTGAGTTCTCTTTTAAAATGTAAAACTAGAATTTTTTTTTAAGATGTAAAACTAGAATTTTTTTTTAAGATGTAAAACTCTAATAATCTATTTTAAATGTATAATTTCCTGTGGTCTTTTATGCCTATTTCTAAATCTATTCAATTTATTCTATGATTTTATCATTATAATATTATATGTATTTAATATGCCAAATGACTCAAAACTGCAAGTATTTATAAATATAATTTTAGCTTATCGATCTGCGAAGATAATTTCAAATCTTCGCTATAATAAATATTAAATAATTGAATTTTTTTTTTCTCACTCGCTATTGAGAGAACTTACTGATTAATTTTTGGGTATTAATATTCTAATAATCAATCATTATCTAGTTAAGATTGTAGTTTGCTTAATTTTAGTTATGAATTATAACTATTTATATATGTAACTCGTACATCACAGGAACTAGCCACAGAGATATTCTCAAAGCATATTTTAATGTTTTATTCGTAATTATCCCTCAAATATGCTTTGTCCTCCTTAGATTTATATATGTTGAGATGCAGGTGATAATATTAAACTAGGTTACTAATTAATTTAGTCCCTAAATAGTATATTTGAAATACTAAATTTGAGAACTGGATTGTATAGATATGCAAATAGACGCTATCTAATTTTAAGGCACGATAATATAATTTTACGTATTTGTATTATATATGTATAAGTTGAGGATGTGTCCTTACAAAGTATGCAATGTACAATTATCTGCTTGCTGCATGATTATTGATGAGTTGATGGCTGAGGTCACCCTCATCCACTTTAGTTTGGGTAAAGCACACACTTTTAGAACTAGGGCACAAGAACCTATATTATTCATAATGCTTATCTGATTACCTGAACTAGTGATATTCCTATTTGTAGCAAGCTGAGTGAATTTAGGGCAACCGAGTCTTTGAGACTGAAGCCCGTGAATAACGACCCATTCGCATCTTTGAGCTTTATTAATATTTTGATATGTGCCATAGAGTATATAGGTAAACCTATTATAAACCAGTTTTCTCTCCTTTTTAATTAAATGCTTATCTAGCATCAGTGTATACCCTAATCTAGGTTAACATGCTAAGCTGTGTATCTCTGAGCTTGATTATATGCTCGACTTAACTAGAACCTAGATAGACACCATAAGAGCACTATTAAGTTAGTTATATAACTTTGACTATCAAGTTCCATATGATCTAGCAGACTACATGAGAGCTAGAAATTTGGCATATTAATATAAGCATAAATTCCAATACCGCACTACACTTTATTAAACACTTATTATGAGATATGTAACATTAATCTCATTAGTTATATAATGCCTGTGAGAGTAATATCTCTCATTCTCATCACATAATTTTGTATATTTTGATTTATTATTTGTTATTGTTTTATTAAATTAATAATATTTAAAATTATAACTTGTTTTCATATTTTATTGTCTGTGAGTTCATTTTATCCAGCTCTAGATTTAATTGCACATACATCATTATATCTATAGGTGGATTATTCTATTAAATTTCATAATCAATTATTGATATATTAATTAATCACTTAGTCATAGGTGTGTATATCTGACCAAATCAATGCTAAATTAGTTAATTTACAAGTCTTTTGTTTCACGCTGAGTGACTGCTGCACCGAAGTTAAATTGAATGTCTGTGTATGTTGAGAAATGTCATCCATAGGGTGTTAAATCATTGAGCAGAGGTGAAAGAATTGAATGTTGGTCGGATTCTGGATCACAGCATCTGTATTGGATCAGCTTTGGTGTGTTTTGCCTGTGTTCTAGCTTTTGTTACGTGGAGGGACAATTCTTACCGTTACAATATATATATATAATTATTAATTATTATTGATCCAATTTGTGAACAAACTTGATATTTTATTTGATAATGTATTGATTAATATTATTATTACTTTAACTAGTTTGCAGGTTAATATTTTATGATGATCATGATAAATTAATGAAATCAGCACATCTCATGTCTTTCTCATTTGTTAATTTGAATACTTTCAGGAGCAGTTCTCTTCACTTTTCTTTAAAACTCTCTTCTGAAAACTTGAGTAATTAAATGAGCACCAGATGATATAGTACTTAAATATTGCCATTATTTATATTAGATAGATAAAAGCATTAATACCAGCTTTGAATCTTATTTTCTACTAACAAAGTCAAAAAACAAAAACTGATGGAGATAAGAATATCCCATCTAGTTTATAGTATATGACACTTGAATAAATTTATGAGAATTACTCTTTGAAATTGATAAATATTTCCTGCTGAAACTCTTGTAAATACATTATCCCCAATTATCTATAATATTTGGGCTTATGTACTTGATTTTGACAATTATAGTTAATAAAAAAATAGAGTACAAATTAACATCATAAAATGCTAAATCCTGTTTTAAGAATTTAAAAATTTTTAAGATTAGATGTTCTATACCTTCATTAAAAATCCAAATTCTATTTAAGATAAAAAAAAAAACAGATAGTTCTCATTCATTAGGTTTATTTATTTATAAGCATTAGTTGATTTTTTTTCTTTAAAAATGTGTGCAAAGTTATTTATTTATTGGGAAAGTTTAAACATTATCTTTGAAATTTTATTTTGATAATAGTAGTTTTTGAATAGTAGAAATTTGTATAAATGCTAGTTTCTCTCTATTATTTTAACATACATGTTTATGTACGTATATGTAAACAAAAAAAAAGCACATGGCTTTCTTGTTAAGGAATTCATAAGGAATTCAAGCACCAGACCTATGAGAGCAAGAATTGATCCTGGGAATCTTCCAATCCCCATGTCAGAGACTTTACCAACTGCAAATCTATTCAACATGTATACATATATTTAAACTAATGTATATTCAATATGAACAGAACATAATTAAAGTAAAGATATTTATTTTTATTAATTTCTAATTTTTTTACATTTTAGTTAGCATTTTTTCCCACTCATTGATAGAAAAGAGTGCTGCAATTTACATTTTATAACTATAGAATTTACTTAATTAAAGATTAAAAGATATTTCCTTGAAGTAATATTATTTTATATATCAGTGATTTCTCAAGTATATATTCAATCTGTATTAAGAGCAAAGCTTATTTACTTAAGAATAGATGATTTCCAAATATTTTATTGCCAATAGTTCACCAAACTAGCTTGTGGCTGCACAGCATAATAGGCACTGTAGCTAACATCTGAATCGTACATCTTTCAAAATAATGAATTAACCAGTAACTATTTTTTTAAATCATTAACTACAGATTAGCTTAAACTACAATGTAACAATGAGTAAAAAAAAATTACATTCTTAATATCTTTTTAAAACTCCAAATTTATTTACATTTGCAAATACATTCAACTGTGAGAAATAGACAAGGATTAGTATATAACATAACATTTCAAATGGTATTATTCTCATTTAAAGGTTGTTGTCTTAATCAATGACAGTACTAACATGTGAATGAAAGCAGATATCTTTATATTTATGAATGCTCTAATCATCTAAGCTATTCTGTAAAAGACAACAGTCAGTAGACATTTTTATAAATTTATATTTGAGGTCCCTCAGGATTTCTGCATTTTTTCTTAAGGGCAAGATTTAATGAGTGGTTTTCAACCCTTATGGATTACTACACTAGGTTGACATATGAGGTTATTTTTCCTTATCATAAGTTGTGATTTTAGTTACATCTTATTTTTTTTAATCATTAATTGATGTTCTTTAATTATTTTTCAATGAGTCAATGAATTTTATGGTTATATTTTTTCCCATAATCATGTGGTATTTCCTAAATGCAGTTTTTACTTTTCAACATTTTTAGCTTCAGTTTTGTTGACATTAGAATTTCTTGTAGTGTACAGCTTTGTAAAACTGGTCTTACATAATATGGATTGAAGAAGTTCTTTAGCTTATCTGCAATCTCTGGTAAGTATACAATAATACCCATAATGATTTATTTTTATATTTAACCTTTATTGTCTTTTTAATATTTCTGAATAATAGCTAAATTACAGCCATTCTTTATTAATGTTTGTTTAATGTAGGTCTTTTTTTAAACTTTTTTTTTCCATTCCATAGTGATAATATAATTCCTCATTTTGTATGACCAATAACAGACTAGTTATCAGTCATAAGATCAGATGTTTGTATTTTGAAATTATTAATAAACCCACAAATATTTGTTTAGAAAATTGAGAACAAATATGGAAGAAGAAATTATTTTTAGCTGCATAAAGTGAAAGAGTAAAAAAAAAGTCATCCCCTTTATAGAAAATATAAATATTAAAACATTAATTGAAAGTCAGATATGTTGATTTCACAGTGACATTGTCATGTATTATGTTAAAGGATGATGATTAAATTTTTTTTTTTTCATCACAAAGTCCTTATTATAAAACATAATTAATAATATATGTAATAATAGCCACAAAATATTACTATAGAATAAAAGTATTTCTGATTCCTTCACAGAGAAGAAAAAATAATCTTTGTCAGTAAAGTCAATTGCTAGTAGAGAGCATTTAAGCATCTTTCTCCTTTGTTTACCTCTCTAATTGTGTGTAACACAATGTCATGCATCTTGGTTTTGGTATTCAAGAAGCTATATTGTTAGAGTGGATTTATTACTTTTTTTTTCAATCAAATGGGGAAAAGAAACACTATCTAATTTATGTAGCATTATAATACTTGCTTTATAAAGTCATCTATAGACTGATAGAAAGGCTATTGCCATAATTAAATAGGGACAAGTTGAAACTAATTCTCACCCTATTTAATACTAATTTTCATTTTAAATGTCACCAATATTTTTCTACACATAATAATTTTTTATATTAATTCCAATAATGGAAATGAACTAAATAAACAGATCAGGTAATTTATGACATTACCATACATTATCTTGATTTACAGAATGAAATGTCTTAATCAAATCGATATATAAATCACATCAATATTAATGATACAACTGTGTATTTCTTTAAAAATAAAAATCAAATGTTTAATGTTTCTTTAAGAACTACATTTACATTTAGATAATAATTTATTTATTATTAGAGGCAATCTATTCAATAAAATCTTTAAAAATATTCATGCCATATTTGACAATGATGATATTCCATAATTATAGTCATTTTTTATCCTGGTTACTTTTATAAAACAATAGTTTATTTAAGATCAAATCTGTATATAGTCTTAGATCATATCTTAGTAAGTCCACACATGTTCCAAAGCCTAAATATTAATATAAATTATAAAATTTCAAAGGTTACATTAGAACTCAAAATATATTAATCCCATCAATTTGGATATTTCTATCTAAATCTAAGTCATACCTAAAATGCAATCATAAATACAATAATCTAAATTTTATTAAATACATGAACTCATTTTTTCTATATAAAAAAGGAACTTAAGTAATATCACTCCAGAAAATATTAGCATCTGAGAAAAAAATGATCATAGTGTTTCTTAGTTCAAAAATCTGAGAAAAAACAATTGATTCATCATATATGATGAATATCAACTTATTTATACTCAATACGTTTGTAAAGACAAAAATTTATGATTTGAAAATTTGATTTTCTTAGTTTTTTTATGATGATAAAAAAATTTAAAAATCTCCTTTTAGATAACAAGCAAATAGTTCATACTCTGTGGCTAATTATGAATCAAAATATATAAAATGCACTAACACGCACAAGCACACAAAGCTAAAAACAAATAAAGCAAATATATATTATTTTAATATCTATTCATTAAATGGCTAAGCGCTTTCAAGGTTCAAGCCCTCATAATCATAGCCGTATTACAAAATATAATAAATTGACTTGGAGTGATGCAAATTTATGCAAATGAAATAATTATGCATTCCATTTCTGGGATATATACCAGTTACGTTTTCACACACCTCCTAACTCTAACAAATGAATTAATAATACCAAAGACTGCCTTCCACCCTCACTGACACCTCAAGTGGTCTATAATATTGCCTGCCCTGAAAAATTTTGTAGATCATCATATTATGGTGAGACTAGGGCCTCTCTCTCCACTAGGCTATCGCAACACACTTATTCTTATAATAAAGCTTTGTTGGACACTGCTCATAGTTCAGTTTTTGCGCAGCACCGTGCTTCAGCTGGGCATGATTGTCAATCAGAAAATCCAGTGGTGGTACGCAGAGAGCGGCATGATCTAAAAAGAAAGATAAAAGAAACTTTCTTTATATCTAGAGATGGCGATGCCAACAATAGAAAAGACTCTTGCTACAAAATATCCAAGAAATGGAATGCATAATTATTTCATTTGCATAAATTTGCATCACTCCAAGTCAATTTATTATATTTTGTAATACGGCTATGATTATGAGGGCTTGAACCTTGAAAGCGCTTAGCCATTTAATGAATAGATATTAAAATAATATATATTTGTTTTATTTGTTTTTAGCTTTGTGTGCTTGTGCGTGTTAGCGCATTTTATATACTTTTAGATAATAATAAATTCACATATGGGTGATAATTATAATAAAAAATAAAAATCATATACAACACCTATATAAATATATATTATTAATAATTACATCTAAAAAGCACTTTTGTGACATGGTTTTGTGCCTTTTCAAATCTATGCCGTTCAAGAGATCATGATATGAATAGTGGATGAGATAGATTTGAGCTTTGATTTAAGAATTTTAATTGAAGTCTTAAGCCCATGATATCACTTTACCACTTCATTAAACTATACAGTGCAAATAGTTATGGAATGACTGGGAGAAAAACCAGTGTTTTCACATATATATTTATAAATGTAGACATACATAAATAGATATAAAAATGTGTGTGTGCAAAAAATATTCAGTTATCTATAATTTAAAAATGTAATTAAAACTTAATTAAACAATTTCTTTAATCAGTTGAAGGATTATTATAATTATTTAAAAGGATTTTTTTCTTAATTTTTAAAAATCATTATTTAAGTATATCTTCTTTTTGATCAAACTAACCAAATTAAATCAGTTTGATAAAGTAAATATACCTGCATCTTATATGAGACTGTTTCTCTCATATTTTTCCTTATGGCAGCTAATTTTCCAAGTGCTTTTAAACTTCAATATCTGATGATTATTAAAACTATTGATTAATATATTAAGAGACTTCTTGGTGAAGCTTTTGAATGCCCGTAATCAAAGCACTTAGAGGTTCTCACAAGCTGTTATGATTTTGTTCAATTAAATAATTAAAAAAAATTAATAAAATTTATCAACTAATATTATTATTCCAATTATGGAAAATAAAAGTTTGGAACAGTTTGGAAAAAGATTATAAAAGACAGCGTTAAAGTAATGATTTATTGGTTGTTAAAAGAAAAAAGTGATGAATTATTGAATAAATCTTTAAACTAAGAGAATTAATTCTGCTATATTAAATCTTTTTGAAATTAAAATATCGCATTGCTAAGTAAAATTCTATTGAGGTTTTAAGATAATCAGTTATGTTTATTCATCTGGAAATTACATCATCATGTTTAATAATAAAACAGTGTTTCTTTGCAGGCTTTATATATATTAGCAACTTATCTATTCTTTGTTTTTTAAGAAAAGTGAAAGAAATAAAGACAAATTGATTATGATACATTATAGGGTGTTACAATATAATGGTTTATATATTAATAACTTTCCGTCACTCGTGATCTAAAGTTCAAGCAAGTGCAAGCAAGGGTAAGCAGAATTTTTTCTGATGACTAAAATTTATAATTTTTTTTGAAGCAGCTAGATCATAATCAATCTAGATAGTGAGTCAATCTTGGTCAGTAAATGGATGTTTTTCTAGGGTTATTAGTTGATAAAAAATAAAAAAAGAAAACCATTTTTCAATTGCAGTTCACCTGACATTACTTTACTCCATTGGTTTTCTTGTTTACATAGTATGCTGCCCACATAAAATAAAAGATATATATACTGCATTGGTATAAAAAACCAAAAAGACATAACCCAACAGCAGTTGAGAACAAGTCTATTTAGTGTCTATATGTCTAGAGTAATGATCTGGGAAAGATCTTTACTATAGAATGGATCACTGAGAGCTGTTATTTTATAATAGGCTCATAAACTTCAAGACATATGAGAGAGCAAAACAATTTTAATACTAATATACAATGTAATACATCATCATCATCATCAGTGTTAATCATTATCGATATTTTTTTTTCTTTATACTTCTAAGGCTATTTATAGTGATATTTTGTTAGATTTTTTTTAGAAAACTAAAATGACAAAATTGCAAATTAAACAAATACTGATTCATTAATTTTAAAAAAAAATCAGAAGTCAACATGATCCAATAATCTGAAAGCAATTTAGTACAGCCAGTGTGTGTTTGTTGGGTTTAGTTTTTTGTAATCCGGTTTAGAGATCTTCAAGATTACTTGACTTTTAGAATAACAAAAAACTTGATTTTTGCCTAGTTTATTAAACCTTCATGATTATTTTTACACAATAACTGCATAATAATTATTAAAATCAAAAGTATACACGATTGCACTTTTATTTAATATATATGTTTACATTTTGAAATAGAAGTTAACAAATAGTAATAAGAAATAACAGCAGATGGCACAATGGTCACACCTTATAAAACTTATTTATTTATTTATGCAAAAGATTTGGATAAAGAATTTATATCAGTATATTTGTACAAAAGATGGGATGATTGTGTTAAGAGGATTATTGAGTGTTATAGTAGTAAGGAATGGGATAAAAGAATACATTTATTAATAAAGACTTGGGAGTTAGAGAGATGGAGAAATAGTATGGAGAATAAAAAGAGTTTAAATATATATAGAAATAAACAGAATATTAGGTGTGAGTTAATATATGATAATAGTATGGAAAGTAGTTTATTGTTTAAGGCTCGAACGGGATCTTTAGCTACAAAAGAATATACATGTAAATGGAAAAATATGGGTGATTTATTTTGTAAATTATGTAAGGAAGGAATAGAAAATATTAGGTATTTGTTAATGGAGTGTAAATGTTTGGAAACAGAAAGGGTACGTATAATGAAGTTGTGGAAAAATAAATATGAAAAGAGTGAGTATACAGAAAGTGAATTATTGGTTTTTATGCTGGGTTTGGAAAAAGATAAGGGGGATTTAGATATAAAGGTTATAGAGTTGACAAAGATTATGTTGTGGAAATGGGATAGAGCGTATTATGGGTAAATTTAGAGTGGGGAATGTAAAATAAAGTGGCTAACAGGTTTATCTGAGCATAATTGCTGAGATATTCTTGACTTCGTTTAAGGAGAAGCCATAATACATCACATCACATCACTTATTACTGACAAATTTATCATTACTGTGATAGGATCTTTGGAGATATTTTAAAAATTATAAATACAATTTTAATATTTTAAAGCAGAATCAGTGCTTCACATTCATTCATTTTCATTTTAAAAATAAATTTCAGGCAACAAAATTTTGTTGATTTTCTGGAATCATTTGCTTAGCTATTTCCATGTCTGCTATTGAATGATAACAATCCTTTATTCTTATTACATACTTTGTTTATTATTATTTTGCAATATTTGCATATGACTTTTTAGAATGTTTTTGTTTGGAAATTTTATTTCTAACAAGTGAAGTCCAAATTATTGAATTCTAACATAGAATATTGGCTCACTGCTAAAATCAAATGATGAATGATTACAAAAAGTATCACCAGAGGGATTCTGTGAAAAAGTTTAAAAAATGTTATCAATAAAGAAAATTAATATTCAAAAAAATATCTGAAAATAGTTGTATTTTGAATAAAATGATGAAATAAAAACATTGTAAGTCATAATGTAATTTTAAGATTTAAGTAGATTGTAAAAAAAAATAAGTCAGGTAACAGGAATATATATGAGTATATAAAAAATGATAAACAGAGCAAAACTCTCCATACAGTATTACCACCTGTGCTAAACAGAGTAATCAATGGATGCCAGAAGGCTTGTGCATAAAATCCCTATCTAATGCCTACTCATCCAATATCCCCAGACTAGTTTCTGGCTTGTGGCCTTCGTCAGTGAGAAGCTTTGGATCTGAGAGCACTGCATCTAGATCTTAGGATCTAATGCAACCCTCTAGCAACCACCTTTTATCTCTACTTAACTACAAAACTATGAGAATGAAATTGAAAACAAAAAATATTTTCAATCTAAGCTCAATAGCTTATATAGTCATATGGGTCTGAACTCAGTTCAGCACCCATACATTTTGGTGTCTTTGGCTCTTTTACAACCATAGCCACCACTATCCTATTAGGCAGGATTGGTGTTAAGCCATTAAGCATCACATGATCACATTTCTTATACTAGCACATTAATTGTTGATAAACAGAGCAAAACTCTCCATACAGTATTGCCACCTGTGCTAAACAGAATAATCAATGGATGCCAGAAGGCTTGTGCATAAAATCCCTATCTAATGCCTACTCATCCAATATCCCCAGACTAGTTTCTGGCTTGTGGCCTTCGTCAGTGAGGAGCTTTGGATCTGAGAGCACTGCATCTAGATCTTAGGATCTAATGCAACCCTCTAGCAACCACCTTTTATCTCTACTTAACTACAAAACTATGAGAATGAAATTGAAAACACAAAAAATATTTTCAATCTAAGCTCAATAGCTTATATAGTCATATGGGTCTGTGATCATGTGATATATAAAAAATGCACAAGAATTAAAATTATAGCTATCATGATAATCATTTTCATTTCAATTATGAATGTAAATTGTCTATGATTGTCTATTGCCTAATAATGAGATTAAAACCCTTACAGTAATCAGTAGTGATGAGAAATGCCTTTATATTTTTGAATCTTATTATATAATAGCAGTTAGGTATAAACTTTTGTTTATATTGGAGTTTAATTTCAATATTCATAGTGCTTAATTAGTAAAAATATTGTTTATAGTAGATATGGATCCAAGGCTGTACCACCTCTATAAATTATGATTAGTTTTATGAAAAGTTCATCCCACCCCACTCATGTTAACATACAGATTACATAATGGTCCAATAATATGAGGAGTTAGAATGACATAATGTCTGCATGGGTATGACTACAATATCAAATAAACAAAGTGTTTTGATTGCTCCATCATTGGTTTTTCAATGAAATAGACTGTTGAATAGTTGGAAAGGGAAGAAGTTGAAGCGTGTCCATTAATGTTTAAGGAATTGCTATTTTAATATAAACCAAGCATTGATTGTATATATGTATGAGATATTACGATCTAACCCAACGGATGAGTGGTGATTCTGCACAAAATATGTATCTTGGGAATCATCTATCTTTTTTACATGTATGTAGTCATATGTATTGGGTTGTATGAGAGGGAATAGAGGACAAATATAAACTGAAAAATTCTAAATTCAAATCCGTTAGTTACTATTATATATATATAAAGTGATTACTTTAATATTATTTATTTGTTTCGTAGAGTAATTATTTACATAATATATATAAACACCAACAAAAATTAATGTTATGTTTCAATTAGGATTAGAATTTTTTATTTTAGGCAATTAATTGTTCCATAGACAACCCATAGAACACCCAATCAATATAGGTTGACAAGTAACTAACTATTTATTTTTAGTTACATATAAAATAAAAATAGATAATTTAAAACTCTCACCAAATAGCAATTGAAATTCTTATAATTGATGTCTTTTTCATCACTCATTTTGTTTGGGATGATGATAAAAAAAATATTTACACATCAGTGGATTATTTAAAATTGTCTTATCTTACTTTACATTTATATGGATTAAATAGCCTGGATTTGAATCGAAGTTGGTTACAAGAGAAATGGATGCACAACATTTCAAAACCAGGCGAATATATCTCCCTCACAGGTGATGCATTCTGTTCACTATTGAAATCAAATTTTTGTTTTAGAATTAATATATCAAAACTTATAGCTCAATCTATATTGTCTCAAGTTACAGTTGTATATATATAATTTGTGATATTGCAATTTTAATCTTTTTGTCCGCTTTTTTTTTTTAATTCTTAAATCTATTAATGCTTTTGTCAGATTTTTTTGATAAACAACCAAATATATCCATTTAGAATTAATTTTATTCATAAGATATAAAAAAATATATAGCCATTTTACTTGAGAAGTTCATTTGAAGTAATAGCTGACATAAAATATTTTTCTTGCCATCTTTCTTTATCCTGATTCAAGATTCTTGTATAGATGCTTTAAACAGCAAGCAAGAGGGGGAAAAAAGAAATTCCATGTTAAGTTAAAATAACATTGAATTGAACTGCAGGTTGAGGAAGAGTATTCTCAATCCATAACCATTATCATTAGTACAGTATAAATTTTCTTTTGATTTGCCAGTCATTCTGGACATTAGACTTTATGTAGTTTTCAACTACGATCACTTGACAGGGAGGTATCAGCTGTCTGTTCTAAACATTATTCCAAAAAGAGATAGAATCATTTTAAAACATGGACAAAATTCATTCTGTTAAATTTAGGTCAGTTTTTACATGATTTTTTTTTTTTTTTGCACAAAAATAACTTTATTTTCAGAGTGATCAAAAGCCGAGGAGCTTTCAGGCAAAGTGGAGAGTAGAGTACATTGTGATTGGCTATAGTGGATATGGAAAAGAAAAAAAGTTTAATGGAGAGCTGAAGAAAGACCGTTGTGTGTTAGATTCCTGTGATTTGGAAATGTTTTTATACGACTGGCAAAGAAAGTTAACACATTCATCTTATTCATTAAATAAATAGAAGAAGGTCTGCTGGCGATTCAAAAAAAGAATAGATTTATTTAAAAGGAGAAATGAAAAATAGGTTGTTTTTTTATAGAGTTATTGAAATTAAAATTTGGAAAATTAATTTTTGGTGAATAAAAAAAAAGTCTTTTAAATTTTCAAAGTAATTTTTTCTTAAGAAATAATAGTTTAAAAGATGTCCGTTTTAAAAGTTTTAAGTGCAATGTTAATTTAATTAAAAGTTCTAATATAATATATGATTATTTTACATTGAATATAAAAAGTCAAATTTAAAAATAGCTAAATATATAACTAGAATTTTTAACTAGCAAGCATAAAATATGGTGACACCTAATTTGCCTTTTATTTCAATTTTTTATTAATTCGTTATTATTATTATTATTATTATTATTATTATTATTACGTGCCATCAAATCTACATCAATTTTCGGCAATCATATAAATGTCATTCGATTTATTTATAAAGATTTTCTCATGTATCGAACACAATAAAAAATCAGATTAAATATTAATTAATTTATTATATATACTAACTAAAACACACAGGCTTTTTATAATCCTGTGTTTCAGTTATTACATAAGTAGAGGATGTCTGGCCGTACGTGAGGGGTCCGATTGACCTTAGGTCAACATGGGTATGACGAGAATCTCGGCCTCAGGGTGGCCTTCGAGCATTTCATCATCAGATTTTCAATTGGATGGACGGTTGAAGAGTTGGAGTATGGAGTAGATTGAAGCCTGTCCATTAAGGTAAGAGGTTTGGCTATCTTAATATATATTTGAGCACTTATAGCATTTATGTGTGGAGATAGTAATCTGGACCAACTGATGATTGCTGGTTTAGTATGAATTACGTATATTGGTGATTATTTAACTTTTCAACATATATGTGTTTGAGTGTATCAGTGTTATAAGATAGTGTAGAGAGTGGGGGATCATGTGAAAGTCTGTGCTCATATACCCTATATATATACTGTACATGGGGTCAGTTTGACTTGTGGTCAACATGGGTAGGGCAAGAAAGTTGGCATTAATGTGGGCTTTGAACATTCTGTCATCAGATTTTCAATGAAATGAAATGGACGGCTGAAGAGTTGTGGGCTGGAGTGGTTTGAAGCCTGTCCATTAAAGTATGAAGGTTGACTATTTTAATATAAGCTGAGCTTTGCTTATATATGTGTGTGTGGAGATGATAATCTGGACCAACTGACGAGTGCTGGTTTAGCATGAAATGCAGACATTGATAATTATTTATCTTTTTGACATGTGTGATCAAGTGTATCAGCAGTATGAGATAGCATGGATGGTTGAGGCTCATGTAAAAGTCTGAGTTCAAACCCCCTATATATTGTATATATACTAAAGCAAGGTTAGATAATAATATTACATTAAGCAAATATAATAGATGTAAAAATACTTGTAAGTCAATTTAAATTAAAAGCAGTAAGAAGATAATCTAAAAGTGATCTGCCTATGGTGACTAGAAATAAATATATATGATTGAATACTATTTATATTAAGCTTCAATGATCACTATTATGCTGGAATATGACTCCTCACTACTGGCTTAAGCAAATAACACTATCATGTTTTGGAATAGACTATTTATTTGAAGGAATCTTACTATACAGGAATTTTAGTCTTTCAATTTTACTTTATCATTTGGTAGCTCCATTTGCTCAATTAACTATGCTTCTCTAATAATGGTTGATGTTTAATACATTGAATTTACAGCTAAAAATTTAATTAATGATGTTTCTATTTGTTGTTGCTAGTGGATAAGTATGTTAGAGGCTATAAGTTAAAAAGATTGTTAATTAAATAAAAAATAAATTTAAACATTGCAATTTAGCATTAATTTGGGATGAATCAAAATTATAGCATTTTGAAATCAAATAAAAGTAACAATGATACAAAACATATTTTCCATTATCAATATTATGTATTCACAACAAATTGTTTGAAAGAATGATATTAACAAGGATTATAACAATAATTAAAAGCAGTTTACTTATAGATTAGGGTGGATAAAGGCAAAAAAAAAGCTGTTAAGAACATGATTTATCTTTAACAATTTACTTTAGAAAAGACTCAAAATAAATTAAAAACTGATGATATCTAATTGATATAATTTTAGTTTATGATTTTTTTAAAAAATAGTTTTCTAAAAATTTAACAAACCATTAATTTAATTTTTACAAAATGGTCTACCAGACACTAGTTTTTTTCTGCTATTTTATTTAATATATTCATCAGTGATCTTTCAAAATCGAAATGTAGAAAATATATCTATTCTGATGATATTTATTTTATTCCATAAAAAAAATTTCTGCAGAAGTAAACAATCTGTTCATAAAGATATAAAAAATTTGAAAATCCTTATCAAAATCTGGTTTCTTATTACTAATCTGATAAAGATTATATGTTCAACTTTGTATCTAAGCAATGAAGAAACATATTCAAATATGAATATTATCTTCTATAATAATAGTCCATAGTTTGATCATCACCTAAGTTATTTTTGATCTATTAAACAAAGTTAACCTAAAACAATTTCTAAATATATCTTTAAAAATGTACTTGGCATGACTTGAAGTGGAGATGAAATTATTTAATGAATAGTTTTCTTAGTATTAGTGTATTCTATTAATGAATACAGTCTCTCTGTTTGAAGAAAAAATTTCCATTATAAACGACAGAATAATCAATTCAATATAACCATGAGAAACATTACTGGTACATTCAAGACTATCTCTTGCAATAATTTCTTGTGTTTTTCCATCTTTCTCCATGTGGGATCAGACAAAAATTTGCCTCACAGAAAATATATAAAAAGCCATCACATGATAAAAAATCAAGTCAGATGTCATATGACTTAAAGCCATTACATAAATCAGGTTTACCATATATAGACCTAATTTCACCATCTAAGACTAATCTTAAATAAAAATTCCCTGTCTGGATTTTCAAATAAAAATCTATTCAAGCAACTGAAAAACAATCAAAATAAAAAAAAAAACTTTTTATGAACTTACACGTAATTTTGTGTTCCAAGATCCATATTGGATATGAGTTTACTCAATGTTATTAAAGTCCCTTCAACAGATTCATAACAACTGTGGTCATTGCATCAATCCACTTTATAAATAAAATTTAACAACCTCAAACCTATGTTTAAGTCAGAAACCATAAAGTATAAAACAATTGTAAAATCTATGTATATATTGATAGACCATAAGGACTTATTAAGCTACTGCTCAATTTATCATCTGTTTAAAAACTTTATGGATTTTTAAATTTTATTTATTAATGTTTAAACTTTCTAAATAAATCCATAGTTAAATCATAAAATAATTTAAACAAAATTAAATGTAATTTATTAGAGAACATATTTTATTTTTAACAATTCACATTCTAAAAAATATTGTATTGTATGTATGCTTTCTTATTTGATATTGAAAGTTGTGTTGTTTCCAATAGCTGTTTTGCAAACTGGTATTTTGGGTATATTTGATAACATAAAATTGGCTTTATATTAAAAGTTTTCACCAACTTTTTTTGTTTCCATATCTTTTGAAAATAAAATTTTAGCAAGCAGTTGCAAATTTTTGTATGTCATGCACAGAAAAGAGTCAATATGCCTTATAGAAATTTATATAGCATTTGGATAATACGCTTTATGGTTTTTAATGTTTTAATACTAACTTATTTTTGTTTATATTTTTCAATCCTAAAAACATTCAAAAATAAGCTTTCATCTTATGGATTTAGAATAATGATATTTTACCTGTAATAAGAAAATACCAATTTAAATAAAAATGAATAAAATAAAATAAAAAAAAACTCTTATTTTTCTAAAAACAAAATTAATTAGATAATTCCCTGTATGTTTCAATGAAGTGCTATAGCCCCACATTATGGAGCCAAGTTCCTCAGACTTATCTCCATTCTGGCAATCCAGTGTTTGAACTCCTTATGAATTCTCAACTAAAAAGTTGTTTTATTATTATTACTAAGATAATGAGATAATTTTTTTTAAAAATATTTTGTTATTTATGTGTGCAAACCTTAATGTATTAAAATTTCGACATTATTGTGTGGATCATTAAAAAATTTCATCAGACAAAAACATCTTCTAGGTATTTATTGCTGAAACTTTGTAAAATAATATAATTTCATTGTTAAAGAGAGTGCCATGTTAGATACACTACACTCATTAGTGAAATTTAAAGATTCATTAAGTTAAAATTTTTAAGGTAATATAAATTATAGCATTGTAGAGTTACTTTCTCTGTCAAATGCAAAAATAAAAATCTCAATTTTATTATTTTTTAAAAACCTATGTAACATTATAACACCATTTACAAACTGAAATATATAAATTATCATAAGATCTTATTTGCAATATCGACAAAAAAAACATTAAATTTAGTAATGTCTTTTACCACAATAATAAAAACTCGTGTATTTCATGATTACTATGTTTGTCACACACTAATAGGATCAGCAGTTTGTCTCATTTTGTAATAAACAATGTTTAAATAACATAAACAATGACTGAGAATAAGCAAAGATAACTGAAAAAATTATGCAAATAACAGATGGTTTTTTGAAATGGAAGACTATTTAAAACTTTGACATTATATTGGTTTTTATAAGGGTAATTGCTAACCTTACATGAGTATGTGGTCTATTAGTAAAAGTAGATGTCTTGAGAATTGGGAGTTGCTGGACGGATTTTCAACAAAATTGAAAATAATATTTTAGTTTATCAAATTTAATAAATGAATTTTTGCTATGCCTAATCTGTTTTTTTAAACATTGTTAGATCTTCTGAATAATGAATTATGTGGTAAATTATTATTTTTCACTTATTTTATTATTTTTCACTTATTTTTAGTCCTGCAACATGGAGCATGTATTAGACCTACTGTGGCTGTTGACATTTGTATCAACCTTCCAATAACTTTCTAATAGTTGACTTTTGTCGAAAAAAGATCCATGTACATATTATTTTGGTCAGATCACAAGATTACAAAGTTATCAGTGGCAGATTGATAAGAATGTGAACAGGCACATAAAGATCTAATAAATGCTCCATGTTGCAGTTTTAGTACCCAAGTACCAAAATAAATCCTTGCTGTTAAAAAATATGATAGTATTATTTCAAAATAGAAAGGTATGCAATTTATATAATTTTAGGAGTGAGCTTAGATATAGAAATGCAACAAAAAAAAATTAAGGTGAATATAAAATACAATAAAAATAGACACCTAAGATCTGATATAAAGTAAATTTAAATACAATGAATAAAAAACACACAATATCCAGTATAAAAGAGTTTAAAATTGGCTGAGTGAATAAATACTCAATGTAAAATTTAAAAGGAATTTTTAAAATGTGTTAATGAATTTTTTATAATTATAAATACAAAATAGAAAGACTAAATAAATATTCATTGTAAATTATTAACAAAAAAATATTAAAGTTTATTCTCAGAATTTCTACACTTTGGATTCTTTACACACAACTGACAACATATGTTTTAACCATTTTTATTGTTTATTTAAATTAATGATAATCAAATAAAAATAAGCAAATGATATTATCTTCTTAACGTTTTTATATCAACCTAATTAGTCTTAAATAATAAATTATTAATGTGTTAGCAAAATTTTAATCTGAAGTGTGCAGTGGGTATTTATAGTTTTGAGAAAATGTTATATTTAATAAAATCAAAAAAAAATTTAAGTTTACAAATATTTCTATAAAAGTAATTTATAATTTACTTTCAAAACAACAAATACCACTAAGAAATCCTAATATTTATTTTATTGATATTCCATATTATTTTTGTAGTTTTGATTTTATTTTTATTAATAAACACAATTCATCAACAATATGCCTTATTATATAATGACTATCTTCTTAAACCTTTAAGCAAAAAAAATTTATTATTATAATAATAGTTTCGATTGTTCCTCGCAGTCTTCTTATTATATTAATAAAAATTACTTTTTAAAAGTGTAAGAAGTCTATGATTATTTAATAAGATATATTGTTGTTTATGAATAAGCAAAATTACTGAGGAAGAACGAAGAAGTATATATATACAATTCATCAAATTAAAAGTTTGATTATTCCATTAACATTGATTCTATGTAATTTAAATTATGTTGCTTTAATAACTTTTTAAAATCTTTTTTCTTATCTTTTATTGCTCAGAATTAAAAATTTTACTTGAGAACTTCAGCATCATTCCATGGATAAATCGTGTAGAAATAATTACTTATCAAAATAATGAACTTGGAGTTAGTCTTAGTTTTATAATTTTTTATCTTTGAGTTTATCTCTAATTAAAACAATTATAAAACTCAATTATCAACCATTAACAAATGACTAAATTGATTGGTTATAGCTACCTAAAAAGTATTCACTTTCCAATACTTTTTCAATTTTTAATTTAAACACAAATCATGAGTATAGAAAATAGTTATAATAAGCAGTTCGACAAGAAAAAATCTGATGAATAAAGAAAAAAGAACTACAGAAAGACAAAGAATGACCAAAATTAAAAATGAGTTTTGTGATCTGAAAGCCATTCTACAAACAACAAATATTTCAAATATGTTGTATTTTCATTCTTCAGTTTGTTTATTTGGAATACTCAACAAAACATCATTGAGATATTATTAAAAATTAGTACAGCACATATGCCAGGATAAAAAATCCTTATTGTTTAAATTAGAAGACAATTGTAGCTTTCCATTATATTGTATCCTGACTTGTATTTCAAAATAAAAAATATCAGTATTGCATCATTTTAGAATGTCTTTGAAGTAATTTTTAATATGTAAGTAAATTATATTTTATCCTCAAAAAGAACACTCAAGAACATTATGTAATATTTTTAATCATTATTTATTTATAATACAAATTCAATCACATATGTTGCTTCAACTTTTCCAAAGTAAATTTAATTTAAGCAATTCAAGAAAACTAAATAAAATACCAATTAGTATTACAATCTGATCATGTTTTCAGAATATTTTAGAATCCTTGAATAAACAAATATTCACAGCTTTGGTATTACCTTTAGTGGAGGTTCTTGCTTTGTTTTTGTTTTTTTTTAGAATAAAAAAAGATAGAATAATAAATTTATGTTCAATTAGTTTTGATTTTAATAATGTAACCTATATTCTACTTCAAAATTTGAACTGCATTTCAACATATAAGTTTTCTATTTTTCCATGAAACTATTAAGATACTTAAACTGATCCATACTTTTAAACTAATAATTTTCCAATATTAAGATTGTAACATTAACTCACTGTAAATTGCAAGAATTTGCAAAGGTTAATTAGTAAAGGAAATAGTGGATTTAAACAGTGAAGAGAACAACAACTTCACACTCCCAAATCAGGATGCTACAGAAAGGCCTATATAAATAGAAATTAGATTAAAGATAAGACTGCCACTCTAATCTTTATAAAAGTCTCTATCTTGTGTCATGGTTTGTGAGATCTCTCTATTGCCAAAGTAATATTGCTTGACTATTAGAAATTTTAAGGCACATTTTTACAGGTTAAAGCCTTTTTAAGTATTTACTAATAATTGTTCTAAGCCAAAAATTGCTAAGAATTTTTTTTCTGTCATTAGCTAATAAAGTACTTAATGTTTTAAATTTTAATAATCAAAAATAGGCACTATTAATCTCTGAAAAATAAATAGTATATTCTAAATCCTCATATTGCTAATGTGATTAAGTATTAGAAGCATTGAGTTTATTATAGTGGATCCAGAGTATACATTAATGTAAGACTCAAACAGGACATGTATTGTTCCAATAAAGCTAAGCTTACTCCATTAATGTTGTCAATGTGCTTGTATCATGAAAGACTACTTGATCATGTTTTCAATCCTAGCAAAGTAAAAATGATTTGCAAGAAACATGATAATTGAACATATAAATTTAGAGAAAGAGAAGGTTGGGCTTATATTATAAGGTAATTTTGTGATGAATAGAAAGACTAATAGCATTCAATTAAGTATGTTTTGATTATGCAAATTAAAGTATTAGTTCATTAACTTCCATTTGGACATTTGGTGTGTATAGTAGTTTTTTTTAAATGTATAACTCATAGTTTTAATAAATGTGATCAGCATAGAAAATACATCCAGGATATATTATTTATTAGTTGTTTGTTTATGTGTTTCTGGGATTCATAACTCCTATTTATATTATACTTTTGTTGCAGAGTTATTAAACAAAATTCTTCTTAGAATATTTTTTGAAGAGCAACAAACAGCAGAATACTCTAAATCTTGAAGACAAAAGAATTAAGTTTTTGTTTTTACTTTTAATGAATTCAAATTAAAATTTTCATCATCAAATTTATATCATATCTTCTTATTTCATGACATCACTCATTAGGTAGTCCATAGACTATTCTAATAAAAAATGGAAAACAAGTTCGAAATTAAAACATGTCTCTTTACCATTAGAAAATTCTAAACATTGCTACATTCACTATCATGTGATTCAAATGCCTTAGTGAAATCAATAAAATTAATCTGCAAATTAAATTTTTGTTCATAATACTATTTTTCTGACAATAAAAATCTTAATTGTCTAAAATTACACCAAGTTCCAGTTCACTATTTATTTACAATTGGAAGTAATCAATTTAATAAAATTTGAAAAGATCATTTGCTTTAGTGGATAGCACTAACATTCTAAAATAATTCCTGCATTATTTTCTATCTATTTTATTTTAACTTGTGGATCCATAAGTTTTAAAGGTAACATATCTTCATTATATTTTAAAACATTTCAAGAATCACAGACTTTGTTTTAAAATTATAAACAGCTATCAACTCATTCCATCTGGGCATTTTTAACTCAGAAATAAAAGAGTGAATTCAGTCATCTAAATTTTTATATTCTAAATATGGTAAAATATTCCTCTCTATTTATTACCCCCCTTCTCCTTTTTGGCATCTATAAGAGAGTCACTAATTGATTAGGATTGATATTACAGTGGAGTGGCAAACCACATTGTGTCTAACAATGTGACATGTGACTTCAATCATATGCTATCCAAAAACATGTAAATAATAAACAAAAATGTAAGTAAACAAACCAAAAAGAAATCCCATTAAATTTCACAAATTTAAGCAGATTCACATATTCACGTAAAGATCTAATACTATCTCTGCTGATTTAAATTTCACATTTATTCTTATCATTGTTTATGTTATTAAATATATATACATGGTTATTAAATACTTAGTTATTATGCAAAAACCTAAATTTATTTTTCATCAATTTTATGTTTTGACTTGATTTCAGAAATATGTAAAAAGTTGTATTGGATTTTAAAAAACTATTAATATTAATTGGTGGTTTTTATTTTAAATTGTATATTTCTCATAAAGTTTAAATTAATTTCATTATAGAATCAAACACTAAATATTTAATTTTAATCATTAATCAAGTCATTAATAATATAATATTTACAGAAAACATCAAGAGTTTTTTAGTGTAATGTAAAATGGATTTACTTATCCCCTACATATTCCTTAAAATATTTTTATAATTTGGAATTGTGAACACATTAAAAATACAGATGAGAAATATAAGTATATTAAAATTTAAAAGAAGTAACAGTTGTATTTAAAAAGTAAATATTAAAATTTCTAATAACGTATTTGAAATAAGATCTATTTTTATAAATACCACTGCAGGTGTATACTCTTAAAATATACTTGCCTATTATCAATTCAACAATTTTATGCTTGTTGATAATCATTTCTTTTACATTCTAATTTCTGATTATAACATAATCCATAAGATAAACAATGAGCTTTGCTAATTGCTTAACAAGCTTTGTGGTAAGCATTTAGCCAGAGAAAGTATTTAAAATATCTGTCAGAACCACTCCCCAAACCCCTAACCAATGTTTTTATGCTTTGGAACTTCTCAGAGAGGTGCTATGATAGTTTCAGATACTAGATCTAAAAATATCAACCCAAAGCCAGAATTTATATAAGACTTATCTATTGAGTAGAAAACCTGAAATTTTGAGACAAAATCTGAAAAATTTTTCTAAGCACTTTATTTTCACAGAGGTAAAACTCTCCATATAACAGTGCCACCCAGCACAAGCCAGAGCAATCAATGACTGCAGGAAGGCCTGTGGCACAAAATCACTATACAGTGCCCACCCATCCAGCATTTCCAGACCAGCCTCTAGCCTGTAGCTTCACAGTAAGGAGCCTTGTATGTGAGAGCACTGCACCTCACTGATGAAAGCCACAAGTTAGAAACCAGTTTGGGGACACTAGATAGGCAGGCACCAGAAATGAATCCCATGCACAAATCCTCCTGCATTCACCAACCACTCCAGCTTGCCCTGAAGCCATAAGAAGTCTTAGTTTTGAGTAAAAATACAATCAAAATTTTCTAAAGAGTTATTTTTTATTTAAATATAATAAACTTTTTTGTGATGCAAAATTTAATATAATCATTCAAAATCATAAAACTAATAGCATTATTTTAACAACATTGAATATATTTTAAAGTATCTGTAATAGCATGTATTACCAATTTTAAAAACAGATCTTATAATAACACTAATTTAATATTATAATCCAAAATATTTTTTTTCTTCACTGAAATTCCAGAATCTAACTTTAGGCCATAAAAATGATTAGATTGGCAAATATATCATTATGCAAAATATTTTTTACTATCATTGTCCTTTCATTATTAAATCTTAGACTTCAAATTAAACCTTACTCTGGATTTATACATTTTTTTTTTCATTTGATTAACTAATTTTATAATTAAACATATAATCATAATTCTTTCATTAATAACTTTTTCAACTAACTGTAAGAAGAAATTTATTAAAAACGATTACATTTCTAAATCTTGAAAACCTTTTAGCTAAATTATCAAAAAATTATCAAAAAACTTTTTAGCTATATGTACTTTCAGATAATCGGATACTTTTAAAAAATGACTCGTAAAATATGATTAAATTTTTATTTTCATTAGTTTTACATTCAGAATTTAAATATTCAGAACAAGAAAACAGATTATATATATATATAATTTATATCAAACAACAAGAAAAGAACAATAAATATTTCAACATTTAAAGTAAAAAAATTAACATGCGGTTGCAAACAATAGAAAGCATTAGTTCTCTAAATGCTATTGATTTTATAGTTTTCTGAGATTGTTTTTCTTTTTACTTGATTTAAAGTTTAAACTATTAAAAATGTACATTATTCCTTTATTAGATAAATTGTGAAAACAATATAATCTAGCTTAAGAATTATTGCATAATTATTATTAGTTACCTGGAAGATTTTGAATTTTTTTTCTTCGTATAGTTGCATGAAAGTGTGAAGCATTGAAATCCGACATATTACAATAGAAGAGAAAATATTCATTACATAATTTTAAATTTTATTTAAGTAATTGGTAATTTTTTTTTCATATGTCATAGCATCGGCCGGAACGCGAACCCACAACCGTCTGCAACCAACTACTTGCTTGCAAGGCGGCTACGATGACCTCTCGGCTAACGACGCTTGACGTAATTGGTAAATTTGTCAGTTAACTTTACGATGGTTTTTTTTTTTTTTTTAATAATTAAATTTTATAATTATTGTAATTGAAGGCAAAATCACACTGGCAAAAAATAGTTGAGTGAAATTTTACTACAACGGATAAAGCTGAGCTTTGATTGTATACATGTGTGGAGATGGTAATCTGGACCAACTGACGAGTGCTAGTTTAGCACGAAATATGATATTGGTGATTATTTGACATGTGTGTGATAAGGTGTATCAGCGGTATGAGATAGCATGGATGGTTGAGGGTGATGTGAAAGTTTTAGTTCAAACCATCCTATATATAACGGATAAAGTAATTTAATTATCTGGCTATGGATTCATAATTAATCAAAGTAAATAATTTAATTGTAAAACTTATCTCTTATTCTCCCTCCATCTTATATATATATAAAGAGAATGTGCTTAATAAATAATATATATAATATCACTATATATATATATATACTGTAATAATACTAAAATATAATGATTAAATCAAGTATAACAAACACTGTCATGATGATGATTGAAGTGACATAAGCTCTCTGAAGTTGAAAACCAGCCTAATTACTCCAAAAGTTTTTTACTTATGTATTTATTTTTAGGTCCAATTTAAATTAGGCCTGGAGGCACTCATTTTTTTTGGAAAGAATATGTCTGGATGCATGATTATTTTTGATCATCATCTCAATGTACTTTCATACTCCAGCAGGTTCCTCAAGAGATTTTGTGATTTCTTAGATTTAGTAATATATTAATGGTATATCTTTGGAATGAGTTTAAATAGAAAAATAAATAAATTTTATAATAAAACAACATATTGTTTTATTTACACTAATTATAAAACAAATCAAGTAACAAAATTGTTGCTTATATGTTCAGAACTACTGTAAAATCATAAAAATAATAAAATACAAAGTATTGAAATTAACAAATGTTAAATTTAATTGTAATGATTAATATATCCTTCCACTTTTCCTTTATATTTATTTGCATTGCTGAATTATATATAATATAATACACCATATACATATTAATTGACACTCTACAATGCAGTTTAACATATGATTTATTTTATCTCCTATTGCCTACAGGTTCAATTGTCCAGCAGTCATAAGGAGAAGTGCTGAGGTTTTTTAAAAGCTCTGATGATAACTGATGGACAGTTGAAACTGTAGGCAAGAGGAGATAAATCATATGTTAAACTGCATTGTAAAGTGTCCCTTAAGGTATATATTGTCTATTATATATAATAATTAATATACAGAAATGCTTAGTAATGTTAATTCTAAGGCCTTTTAAATAATATTCAAATATTTAATAAAAAATCATATTCATATAATAAAATGTTTTTATCAATGTTTTTATTGATATTGTAAGATTATTTCCTATATTTCACACATTTTTGATAATAGTTTTTACTAAGGCTTTAACCTCAAAAATATGCATGTAAAAATGTGATATTAGGGATCTCTACAGGCCTTAACCACAAGCTTACACCTTGGAAGAAAAGAGGGAAACCCTTCTTTACTTCAACCTACTTTCTATTTAAATAGGCGAAGCTGAAGCAGTTAGATCTAAGAGCATGAAGCTATTCAATACTTCACTGATTAAGTCCACATTTCTTATTACACATTAATACTCACAAAATCTTTCTATTTACAATGAGTCAATGGAAAGATCTTATAGTTAGAAATCTATTATGATAATTTAAGGTTGTAATTATAAATTTATTTAAATGCACATTGATTACATAATATTTACTAAGGCATTAACCTCAAGAATATGCATGTAAAAATGTGATATTAGGGACTTCTACAGGTCTTAACCACAATCTTATGCCTTGGAAAAAAAGAGGGGAACCCCTTCTTTACTTCAACCTATTTTCTATTTAAATAGGTGAAGCTGAAGCGGTTAGATTTAAGATTTTGCGAGTATTAATGTGTAATAAGAAACATGGACTTAATCAGTGAAGTATTGAAAAGCTTCATGCTCTTAGATATAATCACTTCAACTTCACCTATTTAAATAGAAAGTAAGTTGAAGTAAAGAAGGGGTTCCCTTCTTTTCTTCCAAGGTGTAAGTTTATGGTTAAGACCTGTAGAGGTCCCTAATATCGCATTTTTACACACATATTCTTGAGGTTAAAGCCTTAGTAAATATTAATTACATAATCAATGTGTGTTTAAATAAATTGATAATAGTTTTTATAAATTCAAATTTTATTTTAATTAACCTTTTTGTGCATCAATTATTGTAGGCAAGTGAAAATACTGCACCAATATATTTGCTTTTATATTTCATTGCATCAAATTCTTATTTTTCTAAACCAAATTAACCCAAAATCTTTGCTTTCTAGTTAATTATTATCTAGAGCCTGATTTCTCAATCAATACTATGTAGATATTGTTTACTTGAAAATAAAATTTCTGCCTGCTTTTAATCTAACAAAAATGTTCACAGCAAGTGGACACATTTACTACCATGTTGTGAAATCCTTAACTTGATATCTTGGTACATAAAGGTCAATTATGTGATATCACAGCTTTAAAATTATTTAGAGTTTTATAGTTTGCAATTCAACTCACATATATATTTTTAAGCATTTCATTTTTATCAATACATCCTTCATTTCAATCTGCTTTATCACAATGATCCAATGGCATAGAAAATGAGAGCAGTCATTCTCACTCCATATAGATTTTTGAACTAGATTGTTTTTTTGGTAAATTAGGTATAAAATATATGGAATAATTTAACTTTTTATATAAATATATTTATCATCATAAATGTATATTTTTACATATATTTAAATATTTCCTTCCACCATACTTTCTTGAAATATCTGAATAAAAATATTTAAAAAAGACACATGACCCCCACCCCCATGCATATTTTATACTGAACTAGCACTTATTAGTGTATTCAGGTTATCATCACATTAATTTTCATAATTTGTTCAATATTTATAAATAAAAAAATATTACAGTTTGATTTACAAATATAAACTTTTAGCATTCACAATATTGCCACCATTTTATTAATGATTAATTTTCATCATTAAAATTAATATTATTTTAGCCCAGTTTTATATCCATATTTTTATCTAGATGTCAACATCTGAATCTCTATGCCTTAATAACTGTAATAAATTTCACTACATCATTCTCATATATGGCAGGAACTTTTAACTAGGATGGTAAACAATCTTGTAATATAGATATATATTTTATATTTTTAGTTTGTTCAGTATATACTTTTATCTCAATTACACTACATTACAAGCATCCATAAGCACAGAAAGTCAAAACACTCACTCTCATTCCACATATATTTTGGGACCACTTCTCTTTTCAGTTGAACTAGACATAATCCCATTGAAATCTTAATTTACTTAAAGTGTATATATATATATTTACTTAAAGAATATATATATATATATAGTTTTTAGATAGTAAGGAAACCAAATCATACATGTGACTTAATTAGCTTGTATTTAACAAATGTAATATATCGAGCAGGCTAATAGCGCTAAACAAGATTTCAATAAATTCCACAAGAGGAAGCATTTAAAATCACTGTCTAGAATTATCCCTATCCTCAAACCAATTTTAAGATAATGGCTGAATATTCTAGCATTTTACTGATGAGAGTTATTAGTTCGAAACCGAATGGGGATAGGGATAATTCTGGATAGAGATTTTAAATGCTTTCTTTTGTGGCCTTTATTGAAAAACCTTGTTTAGAGCTATTAGCACACTCATTATATTATAGTTTTAAGATGTATTTAAAAATTTTTTATCATATATTCCTGAAACATATGAACACAGATATTTTAAACAGGTAACTATCCCTAAGATATATATTTTATTCTAAACCAGAACTCACTAGTTGGTCCTGATTAAATCTTTTACATATTTCTTTCTCATTTGTTCAGTATTTATAGGGAGAAAATTACTACAGTTTGATTGAGATCTCAAAATTTTTTTCACTCACAACTTTGGCATCAGTCACTTCATAAAAACATATTAATAAGTAATGTTAATCATTTATTAAATTGTAAGATTATCTGTAACTCAAATATACATTTTAAATCTCAGTTAAAGAATAATTTGTGCATATTTTTATAGAGATGTCTATATCCATGGTAGCAATTTGATTACTATATAATTCTCCCAAAAGATATAAACTGATGTTCATTCTCTTTTAATTTCTTAGGAAGTGTAAACAATCATTGTACTCTAAATATATATGTCCATTTTTTTATTAGAGCATTTTTCATATCATTTCTACCACATAATAACCATTCGTCAGCACTTATAATATTTACCCAAAACACTTTATATAAAACAAATTAACAATCATAATTAACTATTTATTTAACTAGAGATTGTCCTACCTCAGATGCATACTTTAAATCTCATTTAAAGAATAATATAACTATTTTATAAAAGTTGTCAATACCCAAATTTTCATTCTTTATTTTATAGAAGTTATAAAAACTGAATCTCTAAATACTTTTTTTATTAAATCGCTAATTTTTCTTTTTTTCCAGTCAACTACTAGATTTCACCACTTTATTTTAAGATTTTTTCAGAGTGTTTTATATTTTATAAAATCTAGCCAAATTGATTCTTGTCTTTCATATATATGTGTGTGTATAAATTTTAAATTATAAAAGCAGTAAATGATGATGATGATAATAATAATAATAATATATAATTTAAGCAGAAGTACTTTTAATTACATTGTAATGATTATAAACTGATATCACGTAAATAGAAAAAGCAGATATCACATGATTGTCCAAACTGTGAATGTCAATATTTGTGGATTGTCTATTTATTATACAATCTTTAAATTATTTATAAAAACAGTCTCTTTAATTTTTTTCTTTCTGCGATGTCTTTTTTTATTTAATAATTTTGTTTTAACTAGATTAAAGATAATTTAAAATTGTAAGATTTTTTATAGTCAAAAATAAAAAAACTGAGGCAATATGTATGATAATTGGAGTTATTTTAGTCTTTTTTCCAAAGTACCTATCGATTCACCCCAAATATGAATTTTTTATCGGCATACAGTTTAGACATATAATATTTTTTTTTGCATTTTAGAAATAGTATTTTTAGAATTATTAATCAATAGATTTACATTTGGAGGAATATAAAATAAAACGTATTTATTACTGAGTATTTTTTTAATAAATTTGTATTGAATATTATTTTAAAATGGCATAGATATCCATTTTTTATTATTTTTACTTATATTAATGTTATATATAGGGGTTTGAACTCAGACTTTCACAAGTCCATCAACCATCCATGCTATCTCATACCGCTGATACACTTAACCACACACATGTCGAAAAGATAAATAATCACAAATAAACGTTTTTCGTGCTAAATCAGCATTTGTCAATTGGTCCAGATTATCATCTCCACACATATATACAATCAAAGTTCAGCTTATATTAAGATAGTCAATTTTCGTACTTTAATGGACAGGCTTCAAACCACTCCACCCCACATATTAATGTTGTAAGATTTTTTATTAAACATATTTATGGTATGTATAATTTGTCTTCCATCATATCCTACATTAAATAAATAAATAAATAATCAAATAGTTCAATATTTTGAATTTTATCACTTTTATAACTGCAAAATATTTCATTAGTCTTGCACTGGTGATCGAGAGGTCAGCGCGACTGCCTTACAAGCCGTTGCCCGGGTTGCGGGTTCGCATCCCGGCAGATGCTATGACACTTGACAAAAAAAAAAAATCATTACATGTAAAAAAGATTTAAAGCTAACTATTTTTTTTTACATGTAATAAAATGTTATGCAGTTATAAAAGTAATAAAACTCAAAAATATTGATCTATTTATTCACGATCTTATAAATGTAGGACATGATAAAAAAATAAATTCTACATACATTAAATGAGTCTAATAATAAATCTTATAACGGTAATAAAAATAATAAATGAATATCTATACAACTTTAAAATAATATTCAATACAAATTTATTAAAAATATATTTATTGATAAATACAATGTTTTATTTTATAATCCTCCAAATATAAACCTACTGATTCATAATTCTAAAAATACTATTTCTAAAATGATATATATATATAAATATATATTGAATATCAGATTATATATGGTTGCAAAAATTCATACATTGGAAATTGAGATGTACCTTGAAAAAAGATTAAAAGACACCGACTATTATGTCATTTAATCAGTCCACTACTGACTATTTTCCTTCATCATGAAAAATTTTGCAATTTTAAACTTATCCTCAACCCAGACATCATAAAATGAGAAAAATATAAAAGGTTATTGTTATAAACAAATAGACAATCTGCTAATATCAATATACAAGTTCTTGGAAAATCATGTTATATCGACTCTTTTTTTGTTTGTATGATTTAAGTTGATAATGATTACAATATAATTGAAAGTACTTCTTCTTAATTTATATATTTTATCTGTTATCATTTACCATTATTATAATTTAAAATTTACATATAGTACATTTTTAATGGATAACTTCTAATTATATTAAGTTCAGTGTAGACAAAATACATGTATATATATTTAACTGTAAATACTAATTGCTAAATAATATAAAATTTTAATATAAGTAACTCCTACTTCTACTGGGTTATGTTTATTCAATAATCAATGTCATTAAACTATAAAAAGAATGTTTACTAAGGCAATAAACCTAAAGCATATGTGCTTGAAAATGCGAAGGTAGGGACTCTACAAGTCTTAACCACAAGCTTAGGCATTGCATAAGCTTGTGGTTAAAACCTGTAGAGGTTCCTACCTTTGCATTTTCAAGCTCACATGCTTTAGGTTTATTGTCTTAGTAAATATTACTTATGTAATCAATTTGCATTAAATAAATTTATAATTATAAAAAGAATGGTAAGTTTCATTCTTTTCATTGTTTATTGATATTTTATTATTCATTAAGTTTCAGTAGAAGTAGTAGTTATTTTCATTTATTTTTTATATTTACTGTATATGTATTAGTCTTGGGGTATAGTAGCAGCATATATTTTGCCATATAAATAATCTAAAATTCAAATTCAACTCTAGTAAAACAAAAACATTTTATGAAATTAGGTTTAGAATTTTTTATAAGAAGCTAGCTCATAGCCAACCTAGTAATCATCCAACATTTGTTAGTAAATTTGTATTTATCTTCTTTTAAACATATTTTAAACAAGCATTGGTGGCCTAGTGGTTAGCATAGCTGCATTCCAAGAAGCTGTCCCAGTTCACTCCCTGGTCAATGCTTGACATATAAAAAAAACAATATGAGATTAGAAAAAATATATATATCCTTCAAAATTTGAACCTCCAGTAAGTGACAAACCTATTGGGTAATACAATCTGAGAGATTGTTGAGGGGGTAGGAGAGCAGTGGATTATTTAAATATAATTTATTCTCCCATTTTACATATATAGTTAATTGTAGTTATGTTTTTTATAATTAACAATTTAATTCAAAACAATATATAAAAGTTCTTGATAGAAAGCAATTTTATTGACTGTGCAATGAAAATTTAAGTTGTAAGCTTTTAAATACTAATAATCTACTAATGTTAAAAATACAGATAAAGACATTTACTTAAACACATTTGTGAAGACTTTTTCTATATCACTGGATCAAGACTTTTGATTTAGAATTGTAAAAGATATGACAAATATTTTTTATGAAGAACTTTCAATAGTGTTGCTCAAAGCGCGATTTTGTATATATATATATATCCACACAATTGAAACAGAGTGTGCAAAGAAAACTGACATCATATTATCAAAAAATAAAATGCTGTCAATTTTTTTGCCCAATGTGTATATAGACTTTGTGCAAGTATAGGCATATTTGAAAAATACAAATGTGGATTGAAGATTAATGAAAAAAACATTATCATACTTTAGGTATACTGATGACAACAAAGTTTATTTTAAAAATGGGATTTCAAAGTATTTATTTAAAAATGTAAATAATATAGTGTCAAGATTTTATTACATAAAAATATTTAAAAAATAAACACTATGACGAATTTACCATTAATAATAAAGCTTTATCTATTTAGATGATTCAGTATCCGATTTATAGAATTACACAGTACAAAAATTGCACTGAAAAAAAGCAAAGAAAGACATCCTTCTTTGTAAAATCAAAAATCAATATATATTTTTCCACTATAACCTTTGTCATATATATATATATATGTGTGTGTGTGTGTGTAAAAGTTGAAAATTGAGCATAAAAATATTAATGTTTTTGATATGAGGCACTGCTGAAAACTTTTGAGAAATTCATGAGCAGCAAAAAAAAAAATATCAATTCAAATGAACACATTGATTGATTTTATAATATTCGTGAAAGTTTACAGTAAAGCAGATGTTAAAGTGTTGAACAGATATGTCATTTTTATAATCCTTAAGGAATCAATTTTGAATTGATTCTATTTAAGAACATGTTTCACTATTTTTTTTTTTAATGAATAATTATAAACGATAATTTATTTACAGATTGGTAACCAAGTAATTTTTAGTACATGCAATTTCTTTTCTATTTTCAAAAAACGTTGTAAGTAATAATTTGTAAAGCATATTCATTACTACGTAAGTAATATATATTAAAACTATAACCTTAAGACTATGAGCCTAGATGCGACAGTAGGAACCTCTACAAATCTTAACGCAATATTAACGACTTTAAAAAACAAAAACGTTATATATTTTTAGTTGACATTTTATATAAGCACAAATTGATATTTTATGTTTCATAAAACAATTTGTTCACTCTTTCTTATATACTTTTTATTGGTTTTTAATTTAAATTATTTATTAGTATTAATAAATCCATATCAAACTACATTTCTCAAATTTAGCAATAAGCAATATACACTTGAGTAATTTTACTTTTACTTTTAACATAAACTGTATTGATGAAGTATGAAGTTACATAGTTTTCATTGATTTAGATGTATAATAGCTCATATATACATATTATACTTTAGTTTGTATTAAAGCAGTTGATATTCTATCTATCTATCTATCTATCTATCTATCTATCTATCTATCTATATATCTATCTATCTATCTATCTATCTATCTATCTATCTATCTATTTATCTATCTATCTATTTATCCATCTATCTATCTATCTATCTATCTATCTATCTGTTGTTTATATCAGAATCAAAAAGAATTATGAGCAATTAGTGAATAATTAATCAGGATATGAGCTGTGCTTTTAAATTTATAAAGATTTTATGGATTTGTGTTTAATTGGGTAGCTAATTAATTATATATGAATTTTACAATGAGGAAACTATATGATTCATGAAAATTATTGGGTACTAAAGCAATATTTTTAATGACCAGTGGTTACAATGGTGTAGGTAAGGTTATTAAGCCCCATATGGCTGCATAGAGGTGTGAGGGTTTGAGCTTTAATTTTAATTGTATTTATTTTAATGTAGAAATCTGATTGCAGTGTTTTTGAAGTTGGGCTGAAGCATAAATGACATCTAAAAAACCAATGAATGAATAAAATAAAAATTGTTACTCAGTGCTTGAAAAGAGTCTTTTTATATGTTGTTGATGAGTATTATGAATGAGGCTGATTGCAACTTAATAACAGATGTAATGAGAGTTTGATAAATTTGAAGCTCCTCTTTGCAGAAGAGTGGACAAGTTGAATCTGCATTGAAAAATACATTTTTTTAGTTAAACTACAGGTTGGTAATGCTTCCAAACTAATCTTTGTAAAGAAATCAAGATATTTGGGCTTTAAATACCAAAATTTGAACTTTTGGATAATCTATTTATTTGTGCAAATGAAGTAAAGGTTGAACTGTTAATAACTGCTCAGTTTTTTATTTTTGTAATTAGTATTTACAGTAATTGCTTATTAAATCATAATTTTATAATGTTTATGTATTTGAAATTGTTATAATTATTGGATTGACAGACTTCTCATGTGGTATATAATAGAATGACTTTCAGAAATGAGGATCATCTATAAATTACAAAGAAATAATTCCAATTAAGAATACCTCCTACTGCCTTTAAAATAAAATATTGATTCATAAAAGACTTAAATATTTTTCTGATACAAACAGACTTATTTGGATGCCTCATTTCTTCTCCAATCATTTAAAATAATGAAGATCCCATTCATTGTGAATCTTTTAAGAATTAGATATCCCCCTTTATTAACTGTGACAATGAGATTGTGTGTGTGTAAACAACAATTTCAATCCATCAACTATGCACACAATATTATTTGACTTTATTCCACTTTTTATTCTTTTAGTTTAAGCATTTGAGTCTAGAGAAAGCAATAATTGGACAAGATTAGTAGACTGCCAGTCATTAGTTGTAATATTTTTGAGGAAGTGTAATAAACTATAAGTTGAACTGAATTAATGACAGAATTTTAGCTGGCAAAGTTTGTATATTTAGGCAACCCTATTTTGGATGCCCCTGCCTACCAGAAAAGTTAAAAGGATCTAGAAAATATCGACTCAAAATGGCCCATTTCACACAGTCTGATAAATTTATCACACCTATGTATATTCCATCTAAAGCAACCAGAATTGGCAGTACTAAATGTAAATATTATAAATCCTTTTTTTTTTCAAAATGTAAGTTTATGAAATGTCTTAACATTACACTATACAAACCCTTTATGACCAGAATGGATGATAGCACTAATAATTAAGAAGCTGCCTATATTTAAGATCAATAAAGCTACTCTTAATTAAATTTCCAAAAAACAAAAGCTTAAAAACAGATACTTACCTACAAGTTTATTTGGAAAGGCTGGATGTTGAATTTGCTTTAAGATCTATTTTAAAATCTTCTATTCTTGTAATAGTTCATTGTTTAATGAAAGCCAGTGGTATTAAAAATTGGCATTCACAAAAGTACTAATGTTTATTTTATTAGTGCATATGTTCCAAGATTAGATTCAGAACTATTCTTTTTTTGCTAGAGAGTATTATTACAGCAAAACCATTTAAAGAGTGCTTTTAACTTCTTGGTCACTTTAATGTACATGGTATTCCAAAAAAGTAGTTGTTGGTTAAATGTTGGAAATGATGGTATTGGTTGTGGAAATTCAAATGGTCTGGTTGTTATCAATTTTTGTGCAAGATATGGATTGACTGTCATGAACATTTTTATTATCTGGAAAAATTGGTATAGAAGACTATGAATGCATTCAAATTCAAATTAATGACATTTAATAGACTACATTGTAAATAGTGCTCATAATATAAGCAAAACTCATATTATATGAGAATTTGCAACTGCAGATGAATGTATAGAAGTTTCAGATTTAAAAGAATTGCATTAAAAATAAGTCGTACTTCAATTATATTAGCAAGAAAATTTGTGTCTATTTTTTAGAAGTATCTATTATATGTATTAAACTTAGAATCTTTGTGATAGTCATATTACTGAGGCATTTTGAATTTACTAAAAAAAAGAATCATCATCTATTTTCTGACAATGATCTTACTTTTAAATTAAAAAAAATATGTAACGTTTTTTCCTTCCTAAAATTAATACTTTAAATGTGAAACTTCATAATAAATATCAATATTTAAAATCAAAAGTTTTGTGACTGACAATAAGGTTTAAAAATAACCGGTTGATTAAAACTGCAAAGAAAATGTAAATATCCACTGATAATGCTTATTGTAGATTTGTTTGATGTACTAAAAGCAATATGGAAAATGTTATTACAATCTTATTAGATCCAGCAATGACATTCTTTTATATGATGAAAATAATATTTTGAACAAACGAAAAAATATTTTGATTATTTCATGAATAATGATACAAGAATTGAGATGATAAAGTGCAATGACATCCATTTTCCCTCCTCAATTAAATTTGGATAGATATTTACCTTAATGAAGTCAAAACAGTTTTTTGTAATCTTAAAAATAAGAAATCTACAACTCTTAATTGCAAAAAACAATGGAAATCTTTTAGAAATATATAATCTCATAAACTTATGCCATCTCAGCTGATCTTCTATTGTTTCAGTTTTAAAAGTAAATAGATAATGGTATAGTAATTATCATGGAATATCTTTTTATCCACCACATCAAATATAGTTTTGAAAATTTTATTAGATAGGTTGACATCAAATATAGTTTTGAAGATTTTATTGGATAGGTTGACATTACTCATAAATAAATGATAATAGAGGCTTGATATAGTTTTAGAAAATCAAAAAGCAATATAGACTTGGTTTTTACCGCAAAGGAAATGCAAGGAAAATGTCAGAACATAAGAGCAATTTATACATTTATTTGATTTGAGCAAGGAGTTTGACTAAATTAATTGAACAGAGTAATGTCTGTTGTTTAAAATTAATTGATTGTTCAGGATAATGGATGTTAAACAAGGATATATATTTGTTTTAACATTATATTCAATTTTTTATTGTAATAATCTTTATAAATGTTTATAGTTGGCTTAATTAAATAGAGATTAAAATAAATATATGTTTAATGGTGGAATTTTTAAATTTGAATTAATTAAAATTGGAATTAAAGACTTTTCTTTCCATTATTCTGGATTTTCAGTATGCTGATTGTGTTACTGTTGCTGATCTAAAGAATGTACTTAATGTTTTGTAAACAACACATAAAGACCTTGATATTGAAAAACTCAAGTTCTTTATCAGTCAGTGCTGAGAGGAAAATACTCAGCAACCTTTAAATTGGTTGATTATCGATTTGAAATATAAACCAGTTAAAATATTTTGTTGTTTTATAAGTAGAAAGGTGTACTTTAATGCCGAAATGCAGCCAATATGCTGCTTCTGCTTTAACTAATTAAAAGTTAATGTATTTATTACAGAGAAATAACTAAATTACAGAGAAATAACTAAATTCAAAAAGCTATTATTTTACCTAATTCATTGTATGGTAGTGAAACTTAGACACTCAACCAATGTAACAAATAAACATTAAAAAATATCACTTAATTGACTCTGTGAAATTTTAAAAATATAATTGTAAGATTATGAGATCAATCAGTATGTTTTTCAAGTCACTGTATGTGAAACTTATGTGCCCACTATTATAAAATAACATTTTTGAAAGATTTGAAGAATTCAAGATTTTCTAATAGAGTATTTTATAATGAGCTTGAACATGTTTTTCATAGGAGAGGTAGATTTTATATATATTATTAATATTATTATCTCAAGGACATTTCAAAGAAGAGTGATATTGTTTGTTTTTATTGGGAAGATTTAATGGAGAATAGAATACATTAGAAAGCTATAATTAGATGCAGAGATTGAAGTATATATTTTTATTATTTTTAGATTATTATTATTATTATTATTATTATTATTATTATTATTATTATTATTATTATTATTATTATTATTATTATTATTATTATTAGTAGTAGTAGTAGTAGTAGTAGTAGTAGTAGTAGTATTGTTATTATTATTATTATTATTATTATTATTACTACTACTACTACTACTACTACTACTATTACTACTACTATGACTACTACTACTACCCCCACCACCACCATTACTACTACCATTGCCACTACCACCACTAACACTACTACTATTACTTCTAATAATACTACTACTGCTGACATTTTTTTTAAATTTTTAATGAAAGATATAAATTTATAACTTTAATGTTCTTGTCATATTAATTCAATGACACCCCCCCCCTGTAAAAACTGCCAAACATTAAAAAAAAACTAAGATAAATCATTTCATTCATTTTCTAACCTATTCTAGGCATTTTTAGGCCACATTTAAATACCAGCTAGTATAAAATTTAAGTCAGCAAAAGATTACTACTTTAATATTAAGAGTTTATCTTTACAATAATATTTTATAATATCTAGTACTGTTTAATTATACTATATACCATATATGAAAATTCTTGTTTGCAGTGGTTAATGCATCTTCTTCCACCTAAAATTTGGATTTTTTTTCTCGCATAGTTGAAGATTCCAAGTAAGCTTAGATCATCACTATAGTTTGACTGTAAATAATATCTTTCTATTCTTTGATAGAGAGCAAAACAAAGGATAGAAACATTAAGAACATCGCCAAATCAGCACTTTAAAAACCTAGCAAATGATAGCTTTTTATATAGTTTCTTCACGGTAAGGAGGATATTAGTAAGGAGTACATAAAGTTATTTAAGGCTGATTTAACTTTTGCACAGCTACATAAATACTAATACTCTTTGAACCTAATAAGTAATGTTAATATAATAAAAGCATTTAGTAGAAAATTAATAGAATGCAGCCAATACAATTATAATGGTTATATATTCAAATTCTCATAAATTTTTACCAATGGAAGTTATAATTATCAGGTGAATGAAAAAGCACATTGGTGCATAGCAATAACGTTCACTTTAATGCATGATCTATAATGTTCATTTTATTCAGCTCATTGCTTTTAGCATCCACATTGTAATTTATAATATAAATCTCGTGTAGTATTTTAGTAAAATATTAATTTATGCAGCATTTTGTATACAAGACTTTTATAATTTTGTTTAAAGATAATATAAAATAATCATAAATTCAGCTTTTTATCAAATCAACGAACAGGCAACACACATGTCCCGCATTTAAAACTGAACCAAGGCTAAAAATCTATATTATATGCTCAAGGGCCCTGATAATTTATTGTATAATAAATTTTAAATAAAAAAGTGAATTATTCTTTTTTCAATTATTCTGTAAATGATAGCAATATTTATTATTAACGATAATTTCTTTTTGTGAGCCTTGTTAGTTTTTCATAAAGAGTCATTATCGTTTCTTCCCTCTTTCAATTATTTTCCGTCCTCAGGTGTGAAACATTCAATACTTACACTAATTGCTACTCTTTGAAATATGAATTAGGCACTGACCTTGTTTAAGTTTGTGTACATTCTACAGCAACTATTTAATCATATTTAATTATTTTTAATAATTTAAATATAATTAAAGCAAAAACTGATGTGTAAACAATAATTAATAAAAATTTTATTTAGTTGTGAATTGTATTCATCTTTTTAACAGAAATACAATATGTAATCAATAACAGTTCTTTTTCTTCCTCTCTTTAGACAATTTATTTCCAAAAGCATTAAAACGATTTTAGTTTAACATTGCTTATTATAAAATATTAATATTGTTTTAATTGTATGATTGTATATCCGCATTAATTTTTCAGTATTTATCGAATTCATCTTTCACTGTTAATTCTCCATCCCGTCTTCATATTATTAGAAATAATAAAATTAATCACACATATTCGTAACAATAGAAAAACAATGACAACAGTAAGCAATAAAAAAAATTACAGAATTTTTCTACACATATATACAAATATATTATCGATCTGGTTTTTTTTGGCAAACAATATGTAAGATGATTTGACGATATATATATTCCGAAAAACATGGAAGAAACAAGTTTAGGAAGTACTGTACATATTTTAATAATTATTAGCAATCATTTTTACTTTTTTAAGTCACTTTATTTGTATATATAATAAAAAATAACAAAAAATTGTTTAGCAATTGCACTGAAATATGAAGTTTTCTCACTGACTATTTTTAACTCCCTGATGGCACCTTTTATTTAAAATTTATTTTAGTATTAAACCTTTATTCCTTATTAGAATTTAATAAATTAGACTTGATTTATTAAAAAGTATAAGGCTACGGACAAAAAACATTTTAAAAATTCATGAACTTTTCAAATATAGAAAAATAATAAAAATAAAACATAATGAGAACATTGAACTTTTTTTTCTGATTCTACTGTAAAAAGGAAAATCAGATCCTGTGGCGTTTATAGTACAAATGCAGTATAGATCATCTTCTTAAACTCAAAATAACTTACTTATATATCTCATAGTGAGGATCGTTTTTTTGTATCAAACAAAGAGATAAAAAATACCACAGTATTAAATCAATTATTTTAAATAATTAAAGGTGTGCAAAGTAAAATTTAAAACTGAAATTACTGATAGCAGAATCCAATGTGGATGCTGGTAAAAACTCTAATGCTAATGGAGATAATTAGAATATGAACTTAAGAGGCAAGAAGACAGGAATTAAGAAGATTAATAGTCCTTCAAAGTTACCTAAGTTTACAAAAAATGCAAAGGAAAAAAATGTATTATCTCAAAAAAACTTTCAGAGTAAAAAAGAAAAAAAGTTTCATTGATAAATCTTTAGATAATAATCAACTTCAGCCTAATGTCACGATAGAGTTGCAAAGCAATATGAAAACTAGGAATCAAAAAGTTATTTCAATGCACAAACAAAATGATATTTCAATAATAAATAGTGATTTGGAATTTATCAAAAATTCAGGAAAATTCATCAAAATTACAACGCAAAAAATAAAAAAAAATTGACGATATAGAAGGTGCTAAACCGGAAGTTCCCGATATGATCAGTTTAAGCTTGTTTTAAGCAGGAATTCTCTTAAAAACATGCTTTCAAGGACAAACTTAGATGGAAAAGACTTAAATAAAGCTTCCCATGTAAAGGGAATATCTCCAAAATTATTTCAAGGATGTAGCATTGCAAAAAATACACCACTGAAAAATTAAAAAAAATTAAAAAATGCATATTGTGATGATGTTTCAAAAAATCAAAGTCAAATAATTAATAATAATAATTTACAAACTGAAATGCATTTTCCCAGTCTTAATCAAACCACCAATATTACAAACAAAGGAAAACTAAATAGGAATGCAATAGAACATAATGTTTCTTATGCTCAAAAACTAAAAACCAATAGTAATAATAAAAATCAAAGTGACTTAAATGCACAAAGTCAAAGAGAAAATAGAAGAAGAAATGTTGATGCTGATCAGATCACAGAAGATCACATGATTGAGTTGGAACTAATTGATGATGGGGAAATAAAATAATAAATTGTTCAGCAACAAATGTAGCAGGTATTCGCATCAAAGTGAACTTAGAACTTTATGAGAAAATTAGCAATGAGTTCAAGGATAGGATACTTCCTTTGCTATTCAATTCCTTCAGAAATTATGACAACAATTCTATATTGATATTGACAACAACAAATGAACATTGTAATCTCTTTCAATTTCCCACTAATGAATTTTTTTTACTAATTAAGTCAAAATCTACATTACTCAATCAAAAAAATCTTTCCAATCAGAGGTACTTTGTCATAGAATTCATGAATATTTTGCAGAAGGAAATATTTAGATGAAATCAAAATGTGTTTCACCATAGATTCCTGATAAAAATAGACATGTCAAGGCTCAAAGTTGATCATGGAGTTATCAGAAATTGTTATAGAAATTTCAATGGTATGGATCTTCCAAAAACTATTACAAGACTATAGTGTTATCATAGCATTTAAATATCTTTCTGAAAAAAGATTTGGGCTACAGTGTTATCATAGCATTTAAATATCTTTCTGAAAAAGGTTTGGGCTGGAACTCCCATTAATTACAGCAACCCCTCTCTAAAATTAGAAGAAGGAGTATCACTCAATGATCTTCCATCAGTATTAGAGGAAATAAATTGCCCTTGTTCCTGTCCATATGTGGTGCTTAGCCACAATGCTTCATCTGTGGGAACAGAACACTTCTCACAGGATCATGCCCAACTAAAAAATGTCAAAGTTGTGATATTAGAAACAGCAGATTTCACAGATGCGGGGAAAATTCCCAAAATACCAAACTAACTCAAGATTCTACTAAGGTGAGTAAAGAAATCATAGATCAACAACAAGTAACCTCTGCAAGTGCACAAGATATGCTTGAAAATCATGAAAAAGTAAGCTTAATTGATATGGAGGTCAAAATTGTAATAGCACCTACTATCTAGATGTTAAGTAAGAAAGCAAAATCTAATGCCTGTAAGGAGAGTGACAAGCAGGAACTGTTTTAGAAGATTCTTATTTGGTCACTGAGAGTAAAACAACGATCCTAACAGCAAACAATAGGAAATCACACAACTTTTCAAGTTCACAACTAGAGGATGACTCAACTTCAACTTCAGAAACTCGGTTGGATGATGACTGTGATAGCAATAAAACAATGGGGTCCAGTAGTCCAAGATTAAAACCAACCAAGAGAAGATCAAAGAAGACAAAAATAAAGGAACCAGAAGAAAATAGTGAGACAGTTATAAAGCAAGCTTGTGAAGATTTAGAAGGTACAAATACAGCTCTGAAAATGTCAAGGAGCAGATGTGTAAAGATCCGGGAAGGGCAAGTATGAACCAAATCAGCAGCAGACAATTGGAAAGAAACATTCCTCTGGATAAATGGGTCTGTGGATGAGCCAAACATTATGCTGGTGGATTTGGGAAAGCTATATGATGGTCAGACTAAATATATCATGGAAGCATCCCAACTTCATCTCCCAGTATAGCAAAACCAGTTAAATGCTCATCAAAATCATTTCCAAATTATCACCAATTGCCCAATAGATACACAATATTCATCTGTTAAAATAATGCTTCATGAGTCTCAACATAGCAGGACTTAATATAAGGGGGCTGAATTTTCTGAATAGAGTGGATGCATTGGCCAAATGATTTAAGCAATACTCACCATATATTGTATATCTCTCTGAGACCAAATTGCACCAATTTTCAAACTCCAAAATCCTGAGCCTCCTTGGCAATCTAGGATATTTTCATCACTCAGTTTCTCCTTAATCTGCTGCTGGAGTGGCAATCTTAATCTCCAATAGTAGCCCATCTGAATCTTTTTTAAAATTAACTATATAAGCCCACATATAATTTTTGCCACCTTATTCCACAAAGCCTTCACTTTAAACATAATCTATGTGTACCTCTACCAAAATAAATGACAAATTCAACAGATAATCCAACAGATTAACATCACAATTGCTTCCAACCTTTATCTGATGATTTTTTTGGGATCTTTAACACCTCCTGAAATTTACAGCCAAATATATACAGCATCTTAATACCAGATTCATGAGTGGAGAAGGCTTCTTCCCTCCGCCTTCTACTTCTATACAAGGAGGTATACCTTTCTACTTCTATACAAGGAGCCATACCTCTCTCATAGACCTAATCTACTGTACTCCTGATCTACACTTTCTGATTGACCCCTCACTCCAACCTATAGCCTTTTCTAACCATTTGGCATTATCCATTAAACTATCTCTAAATCTTGAGTCAAGCAATATTCCAGGTCTGAGACAATCATGAGAATCTTTCTCAAATCCACATTGCCTGAAGCCATCATCTCCGAGACATACATATATTTTCACAAAATTCATATCCTGTCATTGCCACCAGTCGATGCCTGGCTTGCCTTTATCATATCTTAATGTGATTGATTTCAAACTATACATTACATAATAAAGAGTCATCTTCACTCCTGATAGAACTTGAATCACTCAACAACACCCTTAAAAATCTTCCCCTTGATACAATTCCTATAGAATCCATTATCAAAAATCCCAATACAAAAATAAATAGTTGATTTTGGCAGAGTATCTCCCTATCAAAAAGTCAAAAAATTTTTTGAGTCAGCCCCATAATTGGTCCAGGGGAGACATTAGGCGGGCTCTGGGCCATAGAGACAAGAAACCCACTCCATCAACTATTATGGTTGGAAATAACCTTTATTCAGGATCTAGCATGCTTTAAATTTTTTTTTCCATTTTTCAGGGAAAAGTTTTCCACCCATGTACCTGATTCTAAACAATACCCAACTTGGGTGAAGTACCCAACTTGGGGTTCTTCACCCTTTGACCATGGCATTTTGGAGGGAGATGTTCTGACTAAGTTGACCTTGATGCCTGAAAGGACTCATCCAGGGCTCCATGCAATTTCCTGTTTTCTACTGCTACACCTGTTTAAATTCTCATTTCCAATCATGTACAACTTAATTAATCACCTTTCTTCTGATGTCTATGAGATCGGTGGTCTTTATCCCATAGCAATGGTGCCATTTCTAAAGTGCAACATAATTCCTTCTCCATTGGAGAATCTGTGTCCCATCTCTATGACTCCACTGATCATCAAGGTCATCGAATCTATTATCAAGAACAAAATTCAAAATTAGATTCTTCCCCTTATTTCGCAATATCAATTTGCAAAAAAGGGCAGCTCAACCTCAAATGCTATCAATCTTTTTTAAATCATTACTGAGCACATCAGATCCTCAAGGCAATCTAGACCAGTGGTTGTGCAGCTTGACCTTGCAGCTTCCTTTGATTCTATCCAACTTAACATTCTTTTAAACATACTTGGTGAACATGATATTTCTTCTGGAATCATAAATATTATTAAAAACCTCCTCTACAATCATGAAGTGAGCATCTCACTGAATTGGAAGTTTCTCCCCCATTCTACACCACATCCTCCATTCCACAGGGTTCTTTTCTGAGCATCCTGTTTAATATGGCCAAGTCATCTGCCTGGTATATATCTTCGGGTAAGATCATTTCAGGACCATTTGCAGCAAAGCCTCAGAACTTCTTGGGTTTCCCTATATTTGAATCTGCTTCTGCCATGAGGAGATCTATCCATGGAAAGCTACTTCAATCCACACAGAAAATCATATCCTCTCTATCTAAAGTTTACATGTCAATGTTCACCAAGTCCTCTCTTATCAATATACTAATATTCCCTAGAATATTCTATTTCAGCCCAATAGTCAATTTTACCAAAGTCTTTATCATGAAGATACATAAGATGTGCACTGATCTGATTAGAGAAGGCAAAAGTGCAACCATAAGCTTGAGAAACAAATACACAAAACTCAATGGATTATCTCTACATTCCATAGATACTTTTATGGTTCAACATTCCTACAATTCTTTTCTACAGAATATGGCTGCAGTATCCCAACTACTCACCCTACAGAGAGGTCACTCCCACAGATAAGCCTCCCTCTATTGGGAATGATTTGCTGGCAACCCTCACATGTCTTATTTCCAAACATACTATGTTTCCTAACAAATCATCCTCAATGAAAATCAAGTTCTGGGATGCATACTACATCCTTAATCCTGATGTTTATGCAGGATCAACTCTTCTCAGGCTTACCAACCATCTGCTAATCAAGAAATTTAAGCGATGGTTCCTTGAACCCAAATATTTTGATTTCCTGATGAAGATAAATATTAATGTCTTGCCTACTAAACATTTTCTGGTGCATCACCAAGGATTAGAGTCCACTTGCTCACTATGCCTCAGAGAGAATGCTTCTCTTCACCTCCTCTGCCACTGTGTCTCCCTTCACCCCTACAGAGTCCTTGCAGCCTCCATGTAAAATAACAATACACCTGCTCTGTCGACACTCATTGACAATATACTATGTGAATCAATCCCAGAGATATGATTAACAAAATTTGTACTGTTCTCACTATGGTACACACAGTGCTGGCTCACCTTTAATCAGGCACTGGAATGTCTGCTCAAGCTCTATATTAACAAAATGGAAAAAAAATTTGGAAAAAGGACCAGAATTTGGCTTTCTCTTACATCTATGATTCTACATGGAGGTTATTGATTTGGCCCCAAAAGCTGATTCCTTTCACTCCTGAAAAGAAATCTCCTTCCCTGGAGAGTGATTTGAGGCTGAATGGTCTGCATCCTTTTGTGATGACTTACCTTGCTCTGCATGATTATTGCCCAGATCCTAAGCTTTATGGAAGTAACCTCCAATATGAAGGGTCAACTTGGTTGTGCAGAGCATGGACAAAGAATTAGGTCTATCATTGAACTGTATGAGACATGCAAGCATGATCACCTATCAACAAGATATTATTCCAAACTCATTCCTTGCTGATATGCTTCATATTAGTCCCTGTGGCTGATATCAAGCAAGATATCAATATTGAACTTTCATCTCCCTGATTATCATGTAATATATTCTATGTTTAACCATTATCATGTATTGTACCCAAATTTCTGAATAAAAATTCTATATTTAAAAAAAAATCAAATTCTGTTCTAAAATTTAAAACATTACAAACATTACTGAGAATTGTGTTTAAAAAAAGGAATACCACCTGGTATTTCAAATTTTACATATTAAGCCAGCATTCTGCCCATCCCTCTTCTATTTATTTAAATGAATACTGTCCTATACATGAGGGATCAGGGTGACTTGAGGTCGACATGGGCATGACAATGATATTGGCATCAGCAGGGGATTTGGGAATTCTATCATCAGATTTTTAATGGGATTGATGGCTGAAGAGTTGGAGTAGGTTGAAGCTTGTCCTTTAAAGTATAAGGATTTGCTATCTTAATATAAACTGGGTACTGATTATACATATGTATGGGAGATGGTAATCTGAACCACCTGATGACTGCTGGTTTAGCATGAAATATGTATATTGGTGATAATTTATCTTTTCTGCATGTGTGAGTCATGTGCATCAGTAGTATAAAAGAGTGTGGATGGTAAAGGGGTTTGAAAGCCTGAGTTCAAATCCTCTATATTTACAATTAGGCTCCAGGTTATTTCAAATATTACATAAAGGTCAATTGACAAATTTATTGTATATTTGATCAGATCATATGTGTATATATTGATTGTTTATGATCTATTCATTATATATATATATATATTGCTTATAATATTTTTTTCATATACACTTGAATGCAAACAATTTTTTTTAAAAAACTTCTTTATTTTCATTATAGTTTCGACTGTCTAGCATTCTTCATCAGAGCTTTATCAAACCTCCTCTGCTTTTTTTTCTTGGTTTTAAAGCAGAGGAGGTTTTATAAAGCTCTGATGAAGACTGCTGGACAGTCAAAACTATAAGGAAACTAAAGAAGTTTTTTTAAAAAAATTGTTTGCATTGAAGTGTATATGAAAGAAGCATTATAAGCAATATATATATATATATATATATATATATATATATATATATATATGAATATCTGAAGTTATGTGAAGAAAGTAAAAGAGAAGAATAAGAAATTTTAATATCCATACTTGATTATAATAAATCTAATATTTTTTTAATGTTTTGATTACTATAATATACAGTTTTAATCATTTAGTTACAGGAAATTTTAAATAAATTGATATGTTTAGTTAATTGTACTTAAATAAATATCCAATAGAAATCTTGTTTCTTTTATGTACTGGTATGATTGGATATTATAAATTTAAGATTATTTAATAGGATCACTGATATTATATAATTTTTAAATATTTCATTTTATTATATAACTAGCTTAATTAGCAAGAATAAAAGTCAATATAATAATATAACATGACTGAGTTAGTAGAATTTATTATTTATCATTTTATTGTTTTTTATCTTGGTATAAGGAGGATGATTAGTAAGAGCAAATTAATATAAGAATGTAGCATGGCTGAGTTAAAATAATTTATATTACTTATTATTTTATTAAACTAAGATTTAAAATTAATTATTGAGTCATATATCTATTTAGATATTATGAACATTGAAAACTTATAAATTATATTAAAGCCATTATCTTAACGGTTCATGAATTATTTTATTTAGATGTGAACATCTTTAAATTTTAGTATAACATCTTTAAATTTTAGTATAAGTTTGTACTTTTATAAGTTTGTACTTTTATAAGTTTGTACTTTTATAAGCAATGTGTGATTTGTTAGATATATTAGAATTTGGTTGTTAAATGATTTATCTCATTTCATTTGATTATAAATGAAATCTATCTTAAGCATATATCATTGTTTTGGGACAATAATATTTGATTTAATTGCTTTATTTTAATTTATTTTGAAGTGAAGTTTATATTTAGGGTAACAGAAATGATAATTTGTTTGTTTTTATTTATTCTAAATGCTGTTTGAACTCATGATGCTATAATAAAAATTATCATCACCGTCAGATATATGATTAAATAAAATATTATTTTAAATACTGCATAATTAATACTTATTGATTGATATTCATTTAGTTAGTATAGTATATTTATTCTTTTATGAGTAATATTATTATTTACAGGTATTATAAAATTAGTGTTATTTTTATTTGAATTCATTTTCATTCTATTACATAGGGTGACCAACGACTGAGCTATATTTTATTCAGGTAATATTACAGTCATTATTTCTCATTGCATATTTTTGATCTGTTACAAATGCTATCTAAATGATTAATGCTATAACAAAGGTTATCATACACACATATTTATTCTATTATAAATGATACACCTAAAGTAAGTGCGGTTGAAAATGTGAAAATGATACAGTAATTTTCAGAGCATAATTAAACAGGATCATTCTATTATGGTTTTATCATATCTGATTTGTTACAAATGATTCCCAAATCTGTGGTGTTTTAAAAGAAGAATATACTCTCATGTTTTAAAAGAAGAATATACTCTCATTTTTATCCTGTTCCAAATTTATGGATAGTAATAAGAGTGATTTCATCATCATTTTTTTTATGTCAGTAATAAAATGTGGTCAAAAACCTGCAGGGCAACTCTTTTTATTTTGTTACTATATATATATATATATATATATATATATATATATATATAGTAACATTAATATATATATATATATATATATATATATATATATATATATGCTAACACCAAATGTTACATTAATTTCAGCAGTGCTATCTTAAAAAACAAAGTCTCTTGTCTTGCTTTATTCAGACTTTATGTTTGTTTCACAGTGGAGAACTACTGAAATTTAAAAAAATGTTTGATTTTAATATTTTACATTTGAATTTATGTTAATGATATACTTACTGGTTCCATTTCATTGCTTTGTGGTTAAGTTACAATCTTTTGTATCTCTATAAGTATATTGCATTCAATCTGTATTTTTAAAAGGAGATTGCCTTGATTATAGATTTAGATTGTTGATTTTTATTATGGGATTGTCTAAGTGGTGATTGGTTTTAATGATTATATATATATATATATATATATATATATATATATATATATATATATATATATATATATATATATATATATATATATATATATATATATATATATATATAAGAAGAAATACTAAATCAGAGATTAAATCTGTTTATTGAATAATTATTATCATGTATTCTTTTGATGGTCCCACATTATATTTATGATTATTTTGTTGAAAAAAAAATTTTTTTCGGTATTTGAATACTATTTGTTTATTTGTTCTCTGCTTCATTATATATTTATTTTTTTAATTCTTTGCACATTATTTTAACACAATTTCCATCAAAGCTATGACTGTGCTTTCTTTTATGATTGTAAAAAATGATGTATTAGTGGAATTGGATTTTGTCTGTCTTTCTATACATTGGAGAATGCTGTATCACTCTTACCTTAAGATTTGCATCTATTTGATCATAGTATATTTATAGTTCTTTTGGGTGCCCATATATATATATTGAGACAGTTATGTATCTCATGGCATACAACATAGTGTGTGTGCATGCATATATATATATATATATGATAAACAAAACAAGTTATAAATTTCATAACTTGCTCATAGTTGCATTTTATGGTCACTAGATGGAGCTTTACCAATAGCTCATTAACAAGCTTAGTTTACATAAACGCTGAGAGAGATAGAATTCAATATCTCTTTCATTGTCTCCAACCTTTAAATCATGGTTTCGAGCTAGTTGGCTCATGTCAGTAAAGGGTAGGAAGACCAGAAACTAAATCTAGTTTCTGGTCTTCCTACTTTTTACTGACATGAGCCATCTAGCTTGAAACCACCGGAGATAATAAAAGAGATATTGAATTCTATCTCTCTCAGCATTTATGTAAACTAAGCTTGTTAGTGAGCTATTGGTAAAGCTCCATCTAGTGATCATATATGTATATAATTGAAAGGAAAAGTAGGAATGAATGCAAACAAAAAATTTTGTAGATATTTATTTAAAATATATATACTAGAATAACAGTTAAGGGTTAAATAATAACTTTGAATGTGAAATTTTTATTATAAATTATTGTACTTAAGTCAAACATTTAAAAAGATCTATTTAATGTTTCATTCTGATTTTGATTTAAAAATTCTAAAACAAGCTTGTTTCCATGTTAAAGTAGATAATATCAGTAATTATAAAATCCCCCTATCCATTTTTAATTAGATTAAGAAATTTATTTTTAATTAAAACTTTTGATGAAATTAATATAATATGCTTTAAGTTTAAATTATACAATCCAACTTTGTTTGGAGAATTAAAAATACCTTTTAGATAAAAATTTGGATTTAATTAAAATGAATTGAAATGTGTCATTATTTTTTTTCAAGATAAACAATTTCTTTAATTATTGTGTTTTTAAATACTCTGATTCACTATAAAAAGCTGGATTTGAAAGGGGAAGAATCATTGCATTACATCATTATTATTAAAAATTTATAATTGAAGGCAAGCCAGCTGCTGCAAATTTCACAACAGTAAAGTTTGAATTCATGTGAAACAAGCACCGGCTTTTCCATGGTTCGTAGCCCATATATGTATGCTAGATGGGTTGCCTGCTTGAAGTCAATCAAAGGATAAAGAGTGAATGGGGCTGAATCAATAACATCAGTTACCTGATTTATACATTTTCTGAAAATGTCAATAAGTCTGATTACTGTTTTAGAATAGGCCAGGTTATCAAGAGATTTCAGTACTAGCCAAAAAACTGAAATATTACTATGCTATGACTTTATATATATGCTGATTAATCTATATGCAAAGAATGAAATTATTGAGGTCATATACATATATAGTAAACATACTGAAGACTTACTTCATGAATCAATTATAGCTGGTAAGTAAATATTAGTTTAAACACTTACCTTTGCAGTTAAAATCTGTAATTTACAAGTTTTAAAAGTAGATAACTTTTGATTAAATTATTCAACTAAAAATAAAATAAGGAATAATAATAATAAATTATGAGTACAATTTTTAAAAATTTATAATTAAGAGTAATTTGAAAAAAGGAAAAAAAAAACTTTTATGCAGGATTTTTAAAAAATTAAGATTTTTCCTTAATGTTTTAAAATATATCATGCAGTAAAAGTAACTTAAATTCATAGAGAAAATATTTTATTGAAATAAGCAAATAAAATAACATTATGATATAAATGCCAGTGTGTGCACACATTTGAATGGTACCCATGTATATATGTTAAATCAGTCATTATTTATGTTTTAATAAAATAAATTTTTTATTAGTTTATGACAATTCTAATATGTTAATTTTACATTATTATATAGCATATCTATGTGCTTATATATAGGTGTATTTTATGTAAACATGTTGAAATATCTGCAAATTACAATATAATAACATATTTTTTAGATTATTTTTAATCAAAATCAGAATGATTAATTAATATTTATAGCATAGTCAGCTGATCTTAATTTAATTTTTTCAATATTGTACCTAATTAATAAATTTATATTTCATTGTTTTATGTTGTTCTAGTGAATTTATTTAATCCTAGAATAGATTTAAAATATTATATGTTAGTATTGTGTTTTGCTCACAGTAACAGCTATAGAGTTCTTATTCTCTGACTAGATTGGTGCACAAGTTTGTTATATGAATTAGGGGTTTCTTCTGGTGTTTTGGACATTTAGATGATAACCCTGAATGATGCAAAGGTATATCCTTTAAAGTTCAGACCCTATATTTTTATTTTATTGTTATTAAAAATTAAGCTTATAATTGATCAGTGCAATAATGGTATTAAGTGGCCAGAGCATTGATAATAATCAGCATGTTTCAGTATCTCAGCATTATTTTTTCTTTTATTCAGATGGATTATCACTGAAGTATGGGCATCCAGATAATTGTGTCGTATTTCTGCCCTAAGTTTGAGAATGGCTAGATAATTAACCTATTCAAATCCAGTTGCAATGTTGACTATTGATTTTTTGTATTACTGATTGTTCATGATGAATGATTCTTCTACTTCCCTGTAATGCTGGGGAACTTTTAGTTCTTGCTGATCTCTTATGCTAATTATATTCATTATATATTTAAATTTTTATATAATGATAAATGACATTACCCCAGGTTAGTTCACCATTACAATATATATATATATATATATATATATATATATATATATATATATATATATATATATATATAGTAATAATATGTATATACACACATTGTACAAGTGTGTTTTTATATATGAGTTACATAATTCACTTGTTTTTTTTTATTAAAAAAAATATAAAAATTAAAATATCAAGAATTTAATAGTTTGAAAGGATAGAAGTCAAAATAGAAGGAAAATTTAGAGATAAGTTAGGAGTTTGTTAATAATTATAATTTGTCTTTCTTTTATATACTTTTATTTTATGATCTGTCAAAAATACTCTTTAAGAAAAAAATGTTTTTAATTAAAAAAAATAAAGTTTTTTATGATTAATTAAAATAGTTTGTACAAAACTAATCAGGCTCTGGAGATTAAAATTCCAGACTGATTAGTTAAACAATATATCTCTAATTCTAATCCCTGTAATTAAAATTAAAAAAACAGAAAATAAAGAAGTGTAAATTGTAATTAAATTTTTTTTAGAGATAAAATGTATTGATAACATGGTTGACAATCAGCAAAAATGGGGTCAGAGTAATATAAAAGTCACATGTTCTCTATTGTGTTCAGGTTGAGTTTGAGTTCTACAGTTAAGTTAAGTTGATGAGTTAAGTTCAGAAAGTTCAGTTCAAATTATTAAAAAGAATGATTGGTTAGAACTGAACACTGTGTTCAGTCATTTCCTCTGCTCTTCCCCCATGTGTTATTTAGCAAAATGATGTAATAAATTACTCTAGTTCACCTTCTGCTGAAGTTTCAAGCTTCCTTACCAAATTAAGTAAATTGACACATCAAAAATAAAAAACCAAGAAGCTGCCTTCATGTTACCAATACCTGGACCAAGAAACTAACTGGATCAGAGGACAAAGGGGTGATCACCCAAATACAAAGAAAATACAAAAACTATGCATACCTACCATGAAAACCAAAGACTATTTGAACCACCTATGGAAATTAAAGACAATGTTGAAACCACAAATAAGCTCAAAAAGCTGTGCTATAAATCCTAGGTAAATATTTTTGTATGTCAGTATTAAAATTTTTATATTTCATCCAAAATAGAATTCGTAAATAGGCATGCAAAATTTGTTAAGTGTATATTATCCAATGTGTTTATATTTTGTTATTTCTTACTATATTACATTTAATTATTATCTTTTAATAAATTTGTTGAAATTATTAATATCGTTTTTATGTCCCCTCGCTCTCTATTCATCTAAGTAAATGCATAGCCAGCCTCATGTTAAAAACTAGCCATGGGTTAAGCACTTGAAGCATGTTAGTTACATTTCATGGGTTCCAATGTAAGTGTTGGATGGCACCCTTGGTTTAAACATTTTATAAATATCCCCCTGAGATGTTTCATATTTTATGTAGCTGGGGAGCTACTTCGGTCTGGAAAAGTGACTATCACAAAGCTATTATCATACAATACAGTCCCAGCCAGGGGATACTATGAAGGCTAATCTCAGCAATATTGGAAGGTACATCAAATTACCTAAATAAATTGTATTACTTTTTTAATTAATCATAATTCTCCTTAATTACTGGATTTTAAAACAGCATTCACCAAATCTTAATTTATGATCTATAATTATTCTTTCAATGACTCCTTCTTAAAACCACACTATGACCTTAATTTACAATTTTATTTATTTAAGACATATGGTATAATCTATGAAACCATTAATCATTATGTTGTGAATGCAGGCCCTTAAACCAGATAGTAATAATTATAATCAGCTTTATAATATCATAAAAGGTTGCTAATTATGTATTCAGGTTTAAAGTACAGAAATGTTATATAGGATAAATGCTTTGCAATGGAGAATAAAAATATAAATTTTATTTCTTCATTAACCCAAATATCAAATCAAATCAACAGCAATGAAACTCTTATGGTTAAATAAGGCATCTATTATAGTTATAGAAAGTAGATTCAATTATTTCTACTGGCTAGCAAATTTATTACTAATTTAGGGATTGATGTCTCACATATCAATGAACAGATTATGTATCATACCCCTGAATTGACAAAGCAAATCAGTGGTGATGCAGAAGGGAAATGGGATTTTATTGTATCTTATACATCACCAAATACCCAAGAACAAACATTAAAATAATCTCTGAATGTTTCGATAAACTTTGGATACATCATCATTGGGGACAGTATGTGCTCTAATATTTATGGTATAGTTACTATGTTGGATTTCTGACTCTATACATGACTAATAGCAACAGCAAAAATAAGTTAGGTTATCAAATTAACATTTATTTATGATTCAATAAATATGAAAACAGTAATTGGTTAACAATATTCATAATTTTACATTAATGATAAATAATATAAAATACCATCACATGAAAAATATTTTACATGGACAATGTACATTGACTAAGTAAGTAAATAAACAAAATAAAATAAAATACTATCACATGTACTTCTTTCTGTGCATGGATAAGTGCATGAGTTTCAAATAATACACACTAAAATCTTATTACAAATGTATAGATTTTTATTCTTATAGAGACAAGTGTAGATTCAAATACAGTCAATTGCACCTCCAATACATAAAACCAGAACCAATGCACCTATACCAAAAATTATAATGACAATGATAGCAATTGGAATTGCTAAACCTATGAAATTGAACTATAATCAGATATGAAATTAAAAGAAAATTTAAACTCCAACTCAGCTGAGTTGGGATATCATATAATTTAATTTTAATAAATTATGACCACAATTCATTTAAATGCCTTTTTATGGCTGATAACAGAACATGTGCAACACGCATTAAGACGAGGGAAACAATGTAAGCCTCATGATGTATAAAGACTCTACTCAAACATACATTAGTCGAATGAGGATCAATAATATACTTGTGGGTGTAGTTATTCATACAAGGAAAATGAGCTGTAAGTACCCTGTGGGTTTTCTAATCAACATCAGAGTAACTAGTGTAATTGCAGAATGTTCAGTGGATTAACCACCAGCATTAAAACAAACATAAAGGATATATACAAAACAATAGTAATAATTATTTTGCAGATTAACCATCAACACAAAATGATATAAAGAATATAATATGAACACTTACTTCCCAGATAAATTAGAAATAAATTAACTTCATTAATCTACTAAATTGGAAGGCACATGATGTTTTACAAGTGTGATTCAAGACCAAAAGATATAATAAAACTCTATTACAGGAAACAATTGAAATAATGGCCAACCATAGACCAAATGGTATGAAAGAATATTACCTAATATTATAACATGAGTATAAGCACAAAACCCTAGAAAGACATAAGGAATTAAGCCATGTGGTAATGATACATTATAGATTCATTGAATAAATCATGAAATCCTTCTGCAAGCACTGTTTTTTAAATTGAGTATCATCGGTCTCTATACCCAAGTTAACAAATAATTATTTTAAACAATAAATTATATATAAAGTGAAATTTACATATTTAATAAGATAATATAAAATAAACAAAGGCAAAACTGCCCATACAGTAGTGCCACCCTGTGCCAAACAGAGTAATCAATGGATGCCAGAAGGCTTGTGCATAAAATCCCTATCTAGTGCCTACTCATCCAATATCCCCAGACTAGTTTCTGGCTTGTGGTTATCATCAGTGAGGAGCCTTGGATCTGAGAGCACTGCACCTAGATCTTAGGATCTAATGCAACCTTCCAGCAGCCACCTTTTAACTCTACTTTACTACAAAACTATAAGAATGAAGATTGAAGATATTAACAAGGTTTTCAATTTCATTCTTATAGTTTTGTAGTAAAGTAGAGTTAAAAGGTGGCTGCTGGAGAGTTGAATTAGATCCTAAGATCTAGGTGCAGTGCTCCCAGATCCAAGGCTCCTCACTGATGACAGCCACAAGCCAGAAACTAGTCTGGGGATATTGGATGAGTAGGCACTAGATAGGAATTTTATGCACAAGCCTTCTGGCATCCATTGATTACTCTGTTTGGCACAGGGTGGCACTACTGTATGGGGAGTTTTGCCTTTGTTTACAACAAATTATGTGCTAGTATAGAGATGGTGATCATGTGATGTTTGATGGTATAATATAAAATACCATAAAACATAAAATGTATGTTCATTAAATTAGGTTTAAATACATATTATTTAAATTCATTGGCTATTAACCAATGAACCAGTAGTACATTTTCTTAAACTTGATGACAAATATAATTTAATATATATATATATTTAATAACAACATAGAATTTTAAAAGTTGATTATATCCTTCTTCATCTCCATTTATAAGAAATACTCATAAATTAGTTGATTTATACAAACGTTCTCTGAGAATCGATGATATTTGAAGGTTATGATACATGTATTTTAATCAAATCATCCTTGAAAGTTAATGAAATTGCATGGTCTTTGTCTCAGGGATTATTCTGAAATTGAAATATTTTACTACCTTTAATTTAAGAATGTCGAGGACAAAGAATAATTGTTCAAGCAAATAATTATCCCACAAGTGCTATAACAGCTAAAATGGTTTCCTGGTCAGCTGTTATGTCTTTGAACACCATTGTAATTTTAAGAAGATAATTCATAATGTTGTTTAATATAAGTTCAAAGGGAAGCTATAATTAATTCTTCATCATCCAGACAGTAGCACACAAAATGCTTAAGTATGGCATTTCATTCCATACATATATAACACTAGAAATGTCAAAGTCATGAAAATAAAACACTATATCCCAAGTTAAATATGGCATTAAATATGGCATTCCATTCTGCACCTATGTAACACTCCCCTATATGTTAAAGTTCATGAAAGCACACTTTATCCAAAGTTAAATACAGTACTTCATTACACACTTTCATAACACTACCATGGGTGTTATGATTATAAAAGTAAAACTTTATTTGAGGCTAAACATAGTCTGTAAACAATAAGAATTTTCAAACAGACTGACCTTTTAGAGCTGCTATTCCTGTTGTTGTGGTTACAATAATTCCTTGTGCATTTCAGTTGTAGACCTTATGGAAGATTATCAGCAGCTAGACTCACAGTTCAAGGATCTGAACAGATTTGTTAGGATTTAGCTATACATTTCACTATTCATACTTGATAATATTGCAACTTAAATTATTTAAGAGAAGTTTAATTTAACTTTCTTCTTTATCTTTATGTTCTCTCCTTTATAAAGAAGAAGTTTTCATTTTTGTTATATGTTTAACAGTAAAAAAAAAATTTTTTTATTTTACTATACACTTGTTATCACTACAGCAGTTATCTCCCAAAAAAAATCTTTCTGGCAGTTCTATTTTTTTTAGCCTTCTTCTCACTTGCATATCTGTTTTTAAAAAAGAGTGAAAATGAAAAAAAAGAAAAAAAGCATTTATCTTATTGTATCCTATAAATTAATTTAAAAAAAATCCTTCAATTAAACCAAAATAATCTTTAGGATTATTTAAAGAGAAAAACAGATAATAGTTATTTGTTGTTTTTTTATTTATTTATTTTACCATACTTGATGTAATAGGCTGTTGTTTTTCACCTTTAGGTTAAACCCAGTTTATCTAACTTAGGGTTGGAAACAGAGCAAAACTAATATATGAAAGAAAGAAGAAAAGAAAAAAAGTTATGCAATAAAAAAATGGAATTATATAATCTCATTGTTCAATAAGTTTGAACACACAGATCAAGCATACTAAATACCAGCCATAATAATCAAGTCAGTTGAAAGAAGACAGAGAAAATTTTAAACTAATTTTACCAAGCTATATATATATATATTGAAGCTGGAAATATAGTACATATTTCTGCTTCACCTAGTGCTAATGTCATCAGCACTAGTCTGAGTTTGAACCCAATTCTTATTAACTGACACCCATCTCATATTAGGTGGTAGTATATTTATAATTATTATAATCTTTTGATTAATTTGTATTTTATGATTAACTAACCTTTTATAATAGTTTATTTATTTATAATGTTTGTAAAAATGTATATTGTGTTTGTTTTATTAAATTGAATTGAATCCTAGATATCTATAAAATGTTACAAATATTTCAAATTCTTTATTAAAGTTCAATTTCTTCAATAAATCAGTTGGTAACATTTTATATTTATCTTTTAATCATTGTACATTTGAGAATCAATTATTTAAACAACATAAGATTTGTATGAAATGTTTTGTAAATTTCTACTTAGGTTTATGTCAAATATAAGTTTGAAAGTCATTGTACCAAATTCCTAAACATTTTCTGAATAAAATCTACATTTTTGTTAATCTAAACCTTAATTAAATAGATTTTGTTAGTACAATGACTGATAAACTTAATATGTTTGTTGTTGTTGCTGTTTTTTAATTAGCAAATCAACCCTTGGGGCATGTTCATGCAGAATTATAGATTTCCCTCCAAAGCAGGCACCAACCTCAGAGAACAATTTAGAGTGATTGCAATTGGCAGTTGTCACTGTAGATTTAATCCTACAGATAAAGACCAGAACATATAAATAGTGGAAAATTTGATAACGAGGATTAATTAATTATTTGCTGAGGTTCACTGAAGAGTGTAGTTTAGATTCAGTACATCATGATTAAAGAATGACTGGCTGAAAGATCGACCCTTGCTTTCTGGAGCTCTGTCCCACCAGCCCATCCATGACTTTCCATTGCTTTAAACATCTAGCCAGAGACTGTCTGTGTCAAGGAAGCCTGAAATGATCTGACTGTATTATTAACTCCCTGTTCCAAGCCATGGAATGCCTACTGATTGATTCTGAGGTAACGTCCAATTCGCTGCAAGCCACTGATTCCATTTTATTTGTTTTCCAAATCAATACTAATTTATATTTTATATATCTGTGTGATGTTTATATGGCTTGGTTGAAAATGCTTCTTTTAATTTTATTAAATTTAAAATATCAATTCTTATAAAATCTTACATTATTTTGATGCGGCAAATTAAATTAATTTTTGTTGGTTTATTTAGAATATTTGATTTACTGAAATTTTCAAGTACAAAATTCAATGAGCTATTAACTTTAAATTCTCTCCCTCTTATTTTTCCAGTCAAAATCATTACAGGAGACTTACTTCCCATAAATTAATTAATAGAAAGCTCGTTTAGTTTTGTATATCATTATAAATTTATTTTGAATGATTTATTTTAAAAGTATCTTACTATTAGTTCCAATTTAAAATAGACCTGTAATTATTTCTGAAAGAATAAATAATTTTAGTGAATCAATTAAGTAAAATTTATCATAGAATTTTCTCAGTATATATTTCATACATATATTTCATTTGTCAGAAAAATATTAAAATTATGATTTACAATTTATTAGTTTGATATTCAATGCCCATCTATGTTAATTAAAAACAGTCTTATTTTGTAATCTTTGATAAACTATTTAAGAACTTATTAATAAATGAAATATTTGTGAAGTGTGGAAAACAATTTATATTTTAGTTAATTTCTTTTTTTATATATATGTTATATTTATGATTCATTCATTAGTGGACTAAGGTTTGTGGGGACTTTCTATTGACATTAGGGAACTGATTATTTTAATCAGGTATTCATTGATTAATTTTGTTAGTGATACACTATATATATATATATATGTGTGTGTGTCTAAGGCATTAATGTTTTTTATAGCTACAACCATTCATTTATTATTTTGCTTTGCTACTTACTCATAAGGACCTTCAGAAATTTAACTATGAACAATCCAATCTTTCACACTCCCTTAAAGTAGACGTAGTTCATACCAAGGGATCCATTTTCGGGCATTGCCATTTAAAATGTGTATGGAAAGTCCAGCACATCAAAATATTATTATGATTATTTAGAGATATGTTTTGGCTGGAGGGCCAGCATTTCTCATCATCTAGTTACATTTACTAGGAATTTCCTTTAGCAAAGCCACTCAGAAGTTTATAACAGACCTCATTTATTTTTGTTGTAATCTATAACAGCATACTGCCTTCTTCATCATTTTATATCTTTATTTAGCAAACCTGAAAGGCTTTCTGCCATGATGGCATGTCCTTCACAAATCAATTTTGTTAATTAATTAAATCTGACTGTATAATTGTCAATTATTTATTTAAGAACTATTTTGCTTCCCACACTCATTATATACAAATGATTTTAAATATATTAGTGTTTTAAATGCCCATCTTTCATGTCTTGTAATATATATATATATATAAAACAGATTTATTTGTAATATCTTGAAGAGGGCTAATAATATTTTATTGCTGATTGGTTCTGGCCGACCAATTAAGAAACTTTTACATTGTTTATCAAAGCCGCATCAAAACGAATTAAATAAAATAACCAAGTTGTATAAACAAAGACTTAACTTATTTTGTACTAAATTTCTTAATAAATTCCTATAGTATTGTTATTTTAAATAAGCTTAGTTTTTCATCACTCCCATTCTCTAAAGTTAATTACTCTATTTATTTAAATATTTCTTTGATTTAAATTCACTTTTTTATAATGTTGCCAGAAAGAATTATCATTATTATGGTTCAAACCATTAGTAATCGATCAAAGCACATCTGTACCATTCTGCAATCATCAGAATCCATTAAATCATTGGTTTTTTATATAAACCTTTTATTATTTTGAGTCTCTATGTGAACCATGACCTCCAGCTGGGACAGAATAAAACCAAGCACTGCTAGTGTCATCACAAATGTTATCCATTAGTCACAGAGGCAATAGTTTAGGCAAATAGGTTAGGATTCATCCTTGTCCTGACATATGTATCTTGTGCATGATTGGATTCAAGGTACTTTTGCTTGGATTATTGGTCTTGTTGAATGAATACGCAATTTTGACCGGCACAATATATATATAGTACAAAAATATAAGGTTACAATATAAATATAAGCAATTTTAAGATCATGCTAAATAAATTTTAGATAACATTATATAAAATTACAATAATTTATAAGTTTTTTTAAAATAATAAACATGTTAATTAAAAGTAAATAAAATTAACTGAATTTGTTATAAATGAAATGTTTTTCTATCTTTTTTTACTTTATTCAACAAAAAATGTAATGAAGAAAGTGTTCAGAATAATAACAAAAATACTATTTGATCTTATGAAATTATTTAGCAAAATGTAAAAACTACAATGAATGATTTTTTTTTTAAAAAAATGTAAATGATTTAAAATTGCTATAAAATTTTAATATTAAAATTCATTTTAATTGTAGTCAAATCTTTAACTTTTTTAAAGTCCATTTTGTTTTTAGATCAAAATGGTCCTGTGTATATTTGTTTGTTTGCAATAATTCTAAACTGTATTAAAGTTATTTTGATTTTATTATTTATTCAACCCAGTGCTTTTTCATTTAATGGTTTATTCTGTCTGATAATGAATATTTAGTATTTACTTTTGTACCTAGATGTCAGGTACAGCAAGTATTAACTTTTTAGTTATTTATTGTATAACATGTTAGCAAATTTTATGCTAATAATGTCCATGTAATTTACTGTAAAAGTTTAATTTTTATTTCAAATATAATTTTCTATATTTCAATAATATTTTTATTTGCAAATATAAAATATGTTTGCTTTTTATAGCTATTAAGCTTTATGAATCCAAATTTTCTTATTGGTCAGATTGAATCAAACTTTGATTGTTCTTATTTGTCAGATTGAGTAAAACTCAATTATTTTTATTTGTCTGTTAGTTTTTATTCATTTAAAATAGTAAAGCAAAATAAGCAGAATTTTACTTTTGTTTCTAAAAATTGAATTATTTTACATTCAAATTGCTTAAATATAACAAAACATTTCTAAGTGTAATAAAAATTGTCAGCAATAAACAAAAAAAAAATTTTTTTAATGAATTACAACATGCAGTAGTCATTGATTTCTTTTGACATAGAAGCAGAAATGCTGATTATTCATTTCTGTTGTATTTTCTTTTAAAATTAATAAATAATTATGAAAAATAAATTATTTTCTGCTTGCCATGGTTATTGCCCTTCATTTACAAATAGCAGTCAAATGTTAATCATTTCTCTTGATTATTTTTCTTCTAAAAATTAAATATTTTTTAAATAAGGGTCTATATTAAAGTCCAGTATTACTTCATACATTGTAAAAAAAATTAATTATAAATGTAAATAATTATTGAAAATATATTTTTATGTTCAAAAAATGTAAAACATTTGTGTGTGATTTCTACTGTTTACAGTTCGACACTTCTACTCAACGATGGTGGGAATTGACAGTCGGTTCTTTTAAGCACCATATAAAATAAAAGGGTATGTAATACCATATACAGCTACCAAAATTCTTTTATTTTGCTAAAATACTGCAATCTGCAGATTCTTTTTAAAAAATAAAATAGTAATATATATTAAGCTCAGTGTTTTACAATAACATAGGAATAAAATGAAACTAAGTATGACAAAAAATAGCCAAAAGATGGCACACTAAGTAAAGTGATGGTTCTAAATTGACATTAATGCAATAGAGATTAGCTCTCTGACATTTTCTACTGTTAGACATGTTGGCAGCATTTTAAAAATGAGTTTGTATTGAGAAGATAATATCTATTCAATAGAGAGAAACTTTTGATGTTATTAAAAAATTATGAATTACTATTAATTAACAATTCCAGAATCTAAGCAAGTTTTTCTCATAAACCTATAATAGGTCTTTTGTTGGAGATTTTAAAATAAAAGGGGACTCCAAGAAAAGAGCTATTACAGTTTATGAAAAACACTTGCTTAGCCTCAGGAATTCATAATTAGTAGTAAGTGATAATTTTTTAATAACATCCCAAGTTAAGATTTTTCTCTAGTTAATGGATGTTATCTCCTCAATAACAATCCATATAAACATTTAATATATATATATATGAAAAACAAAATCAAGTTAAAAACTTGTTAACGCTTGTATTTATGTCAACAGATGGCGTTCTACCAAAAACACCGTCAAGCGTATTTCGTTTACATAAACATCAGAGAATGCATTCACTATCTCTAACTTTAATTCCACTTTCAGATCATGATTTCAATCTATTTTCTATTGTCAGTGAAAGACAGGAATAAGAACTAAATCTAAACACAAACTCTGAGCATTTATGAAACAGTTTCTATTCAGCTTGCAAGCATGAATTTTTTAGACACGTTAATGTCTTTGAACTCAGCATAGCAAGCCAGATAGCTACATGGGTCTGATATCAGTTCAGCATCACCACATAATAGAAGCCTCTGCAATATATATCATTGCAAGAAAGACCTCAAAGGTACATTTATGAAAAACAAAATCAAGTTAAAAACTTGTTAACGCTTTGTATTTATGTCAACAGATATATATATATATATATTGTGACTTTTAGCTTTATCGATAGAGCTAAATGTTCAGTAATATAGTTGTTCAGTATTTTTTTAAAAAGAAAAATTTGATAATTATGTATTAGTACTGCAACATAGGAGAGATGGTACATCTTTTCATATTTATGGTAAATGTCTAACTTTGTGATCTCATCAAATAAACCTGTGATTTCATCCAATCTTGACCAATAATGTGATAAGTTTAGAATTTCATTTATTGTCCAGATTTCATTCAGACAAAAGTGTTTTTTTAGTTTAGTGCTGATTTATTTTTTTCAATTTTCTGATTAATATTACAGTACAAAATGATGAACATTTGCAGTTTACCGACTACTGAAATCAGTGCAGTTGAGTACATCCACACTTCAGACAATCAATGGCATTGTTATATTTGAGGATGTAATAAATAAAATAGACCTTCATAAGGGAACATGGTTAGAGGATTCCAGAATTCCATTTTTGTCAGTGATCCAATTTATTTACAACTGAGCTCACAAATTGACATTCATTGAATGGGGGGAAACAGATCCTGGTTTATCAGAGAAAAATATAAAATTGGAGGCCCTAACAAAATTGTTGAAATTGACAAGAGCCTTTTGAACAAAAAAAAACCCAAGCTGGGCAAATTCTTTCAGTGGAGCAGCAACTCTGATGGAAACCATCAAACAAAATGTGGAAGAGGAATTGACAATTTATTCAGACTGTTGGAAAGCCTATAAAACTACGGAATTTCAAGCTGCTGATTACTTACCATTTTCATGTGAACCATACTGGATGACATCAAAAGAATTAGTCCACTATATTGAAGAAATAATAAAAATGGAGTAATTTTTTTTTTTTGCTTTTTTTTTTGGTTTTGAAAAAAATACATTTACTATTTATTAACATTTCTAACGAAGATCCTACACAGTCATTATATTGTGCAAGCACATGTTAAACAAGTCTCCATTTTCGAAAAAATTAAAAATTGTACTTTTAGTCTCCATTTGGAAACAAACTTTTATCCACTTAAAATAAAGTACAATAGACAAATTGATTGTTTCATGATCATGACAATTACTGTTTATATTACATGGTAAATATCATAAGTTTATACTTTAAGCATTTTGTAATTTAGTGATTGTTTTGTCCATATTTAAAGTAACATCTGGGAATTGCATAAAACGTTTTCAGATTTATTTTTGTGTGAAATTTATATTTTCAGTATTGTTAAAAATTAATAGATTTAATATTGTTGTATTTAATCTGGCACAATTACTGTCACATATTAGAACTTTAACCTAATTAAAGATTAATCTTTATTTAAAACGGCTTGTGACCCTGCATTTAGTGCAATTGTTTTTTTTATTGCATTTTGTTAATGGCTTAAAACTGAATATAAATAAATACTAAAAGTTACTTTTGCATTTTATAAAATTTAATTTTTAGTTCCAATTATAGTTCCACAAATGTTTATTTTTTAATACAAATTGAAAATTAAACAATGTTGTAGTTGGGTTTTTTTTTTTTTTTTTCAAACAAGATAAAAGTAGCTATTCCATATATCTGGTATTGTCTTTTTGAAGATCATAAATGAATTTGCATTCTAATTTCTTTAATAGTTTATTATTATTTTTTGCAAAAGTACTAATATTTATTTATCTGTAATTATTTAATATTGCATCGTATTTTATTTCAATAGAATGTTTTTTCTTAGAAATAATTAAAATGCTTATTTTCATGATGTCAAATTAAAACTGTGTTTTGTTAAATACTTTTTTGTCTATCACTAATGGACAGGTGCTATTTAGTTACTGACTTTAAATTATTTCTTTTTTCTATTTATTTGCACAGTTTATATTACATTCATTTTTAAACTTATGATTCTGATAAATTATTTTTAAAAAGTTAAAATATGAAGTAATTTTATTTCCTTAGAAAATAAAAAAAATAACAATATTTTCCATCTCGTTGCAAACAAATGACTGCCAAAAGTTAGCATGACAATTATAAAGTACATGCTTGAACCTTATTCACTTAACTCTTTCTGTTTTTATTTTTATGTACAATATTGTAAGTACATTTAAACATTTTAATGTTTACATACTCTTAAAGCATGTAATTAAAACCACATGAATCAGACAAATGATAAAAAATGCAGATCTTTAGCATCTACATATTTTTTTTTCAAGTGTCATAGCATCAGCTGGGATGCGAACCCACAACATGGGCAACTGCTCATAAGGCAGTTGCACTGACCTCTCGACCATCATAGTTCAAATTTTATCTAAAAAAATGTAATATAGTTTACAAGTGTGACATTTCTTGATTATACTTATTTGATAGTATAGACTTTAGATAAATACATTAAAAATTATTATTGTATAGTTATTAAACTAGAGATTATCATTTAATTTTCAGCCAAGATGTAAACTTTAAATTTAATTAATATTAAATATAGGAGTAATTATTATGTATCCTTCCCCTCATACTTTATATTTTAGATATACATTAAAATATTTAGTCTTCACACACATTTAATTTTTTTATTGAAACATCTGAATAGCTCATTCAGTGAGTTTGGAACCTATATTTTTTCCTTTCTATTTTTAAAAAATAAAGTTATTCCTCATTAAATTTTTACATGTTCGAAAAAAAATAATTAAAATATATGTTTAAAAAAATGTAATTTTAAAAATAATATAAACATTACAAGCAAATAAAAAGAACAATAAATAGAAATAAATAATCAATTAAAATTTTTTTTATTGTAACTTTCAAGTTAAAAAATATATTTTATTGAAAAAAAAACTTTTTTTTCACTAAATTTTTATCAATAATATGATATGAATAAAGAATGTGTTCAAGTAATGAAATTATTTTTAAAATATAATTTTGCTTCCAACTACATTCTTGGATGTGGGAAATTCTTATTTAATTCTTTGCTTAATTACGATGCCATATTCCCCCATGGCCAATATTAGACATCTTTCTTGTGGTATTTTAATCCTATTTTTATATTTTTAGTCATTTTGTCATAAAAACAGAGCTAAAACAATATTGGTATTTCAATTAAAAATAGTCTGAAGATGTCAGCATTATACAAATAAATTATTTTTAATTCAAAGAAGCCAATACATATCATTATGTTGCTGAATTGTTAGGTTCTAGTTCACAATGTAAGAAAATAGCTAAAGAGTTTTGTGTGTATTCAACTTTTCTATTACATTTCAAATAATCAAAACATATATTTTCCATCATTATAAATAGCTTAAATAATCAAATTTCAATGTTAAAATAAATTATTTACATAATTATTTACATGTTCACATTTTTTTTTGCAATATAATAATTAATTTTTTTTAAAAAAATACTATAATTAGATTTAGATTTTTATTTTAAAATATTTATCTTTATAAAAGAACAAGTCAAGAGAAATCAGTAATATTCATGACCACAACTAGTAAGTAAAGAAAAATCAATGACATTTAGTGATTACAAATTGTGATTGGCTAAAAACCATTTGTTTTATATTTACTGCACAAGACTTATTTTTGCTATTTTTACAGTTGTAAATATTATTTTACATTTTAAGGAGAATTTCATTAGCTTCAAGTAAATTAAAACAAATTTGATTAGTTTACATTCAATATTTTTAGCAATAATGCTATTCTAATTTAATGGAACCTGACAATATCTGACAAGTAAGAAGGTTAATCAACAATAGGTGTTACTTATTTAATAATAGACACTTCCTGTTTGCCATTAATAATTTTAGAATTTATTATTTTTCTGGTAAAAACAAATATATTCCAATGAAAAATCAAGGTATATTATCATATACTTATTGAGAACAAATATTTAATTTAAATTTACAAAAATAAAAATAAATAAATACATAAATAGTGTTTTTTTGAAGGGTTCTAATGATAGTATTTTAATTGTCTAATATATTGGAGAACTTCCATAATCTAATATTAACCTACTTATATGTCAAATGACAGAAAAATGTCTTTTGTCCAATTCACCCCTGGTGAATCTTTCCATAAGTATTATATGTTAAAATGCATGTAAAATGGTATACTTTATTATAATAAATTTTTTCACCAAAAATTCCAGGCTAAAAGGTGGTAAATTCAAATTTCCCACTGCCATTATGTGTTGCCAAGGCTGTAAAATGTTTGGCATTTTATGACATAGAAATTTCCAATGATGCAAAAACATGTTTATTTGTGAATTTATTACAGTTTTAGATTTTATAAAAAAAAATAATTTGCACTATATTTATTAGATATCAAGAAATATAAATTATTAATAACTTATTTTAACTTGAAATACTTTATTTTCAAAAATATAGCATTATATTAGCAGCTAACATAAATATGGCCAGAAGCAAATTTGAAGACCAGTTATGACATAAACAATTTACTTGATATTTACGAGTAAGAAAAAATTGCAAATTTGCAATAAATATTTAGAAAAATTAAACTTTTAGATCATAATTCACTAGATATTGGGAATTAAATAATTATTCATTCAGATGTGTAAAAATAATGAATATTAAGAAATATTTTGTTGATTTTATAAACTGAAAATAATCTTTTTAGAAACTATGATGTATAATGTCTTTGTTTAGATTTGTCTCATTTTTTTGATATTTACAGAAACAAAATGTGAACATTTAAAATTTATTTCAGTAGTAAATAAAAATATCTATCAAATGAAGTCAAATTTATTATTTTCTGATGTATAATAATCATTTTGTCATATATTTTATGGTGGGAGACAAAGAAAAATGTCAGAATAGTGAAGTTAATTATTGAATTTCTTTAGAAAAATTAAACTTTATTTTTATTTACATTTTCCAATTATTAGTAATAGCACACAGGTTAGTACATGCACAATATTTTGAGCATTGTTATTCTCCTCTCTTTTTCAAGTGTTACTAGTTTGACCAGTGACACTACTAGCATGAGAATCGAACCTGTATTAGATTATTGAATATTTAATTTTATTGTAATGCTCAGTTTGTTAGAGTATTACCTTAAAATTCAATAATCATGAATTTAAGGAACCAGATTTGATTTCCCATACTAGTATTGCCACTGGTCAGGCCAGCAAGATCTGAAAAAAAGAGAATAATAAAACTACTTAAAACGTTGTACATATACTAACCTGTTTTCTATTACTAACAGACGAATGTAATTGGAAAATTTAAATAAAAATAGAGTTAATTTTTTTCTTAAGATATGCAATACTTAATATTAGATGATGAAAGTAGTCCAATATATAAATACAAACAAATACATAAATAATATGGTAACATTATATCTTTCAATATATCAAAAGCCAAACTTTTTTTTTTAAAGTACATATGTCCATGGTAGGCCTTCTTGTCAAGCTGAAATATTTTATCCTCCTAAATTTTCATTAGAACTAAAATCAATCAAAATAAATTTTAGTTTCTGCCATCAAATAATTTCAAAAGTCTGAATTACTTTAATAAGATATATATCAGAAAGATTAAAACTTATAAATACAAATAAATGAAAAAGATAAAATTTCCAAAATACTTGATCTGTATTCAAAGTCAAGTCATATGATTAGAATTTTCATTTTTAAAACATTTTTTTATGATTTTTGTATATCTTTTTTTATTGTTTTCAAAGAATTTCTTTTTTTTTTTTTACAATTTTTTTTTAATTTCTTATATCTTCTTTTTAATTCTTTTCATATTTTCCTTCATTTAATTTATTGATTCAATAGGAGAATAATTTTTCAATGCTCATTTTTTATTACATTAATCTCATTACAATTTCTTCACTTTATAATTTCGGACTTTATATTGGTAATGTAGATTTTTTAAACAATAATATCTCATAAGATTTTTATAGGTTTACTTCTATGCTTCCGAATTCTACTCTAGAACTACTTTATGTTAAACTGAGTAATTATTAGATGCTAAATGATATAGTGCTATAAAATCATTATTTCCGACCAATTTTTGGTTTTTGCTTTTGTCATTCAAGACTAGGATTCAAAGGTGGACTAATTCAATTGTGTATCTAAAAGCTGCATTTTACTCTATATTATTCAAGCTAACTATTATAACTATGTAAGAGAGTTATATTGGATATAATAAATCCTTAGGATTTTTGTTGAAAGTTAGAATATTAGTTTGGCTACTTTAAAAAAAATAAATAAATGGCTGGCAGCTAGATGGGCTTCCAACTTTATATCCTCGTCTTCATTAACAAAAAACTAAAATCTGGTCCAGTCTATGGATATTTAATAGCGGTGTATTATCTGATATCCATAGATTACTCAAGGATAAACCTAGGCTAGGGTGGAATTAACTACTCTTGGATTTTGTTATAAAATCTTATCAGCTAAATTTTTTTTTTATTAATAAAGCAATACAACAATAAAACAATTAATTATATATCAAAAGAATTTAATAATGCCGTAAGCAATGCCTCTAATCTAGAATTAAAATCCGAACACTTTTGTTCCGTATTTCATAATTTTTTTCGGAAATTTAGCATTTTCTCAGCTGCTTTATATATATATTAATTTTACAGTGAATATTTTAAAACAATTTTTCCTGTTTTATATATATATAATTTAAGAATAAATGTTTCCATGAACTCAGGTTTCAGTTGTAAATGCCCCTTTCACCAATAATTCTTTATATTCAAAGTTATAATATTTATGTAATGAAAGCATTAGTAAGATCATTAAACTTTAAATAACAATCGGTAAATATTTATTTTATCTGATAATATTGGAAATCTATCTTTGTTAGCGTTTGACTTTCTAAAAAAAAACTCTAAGGTTACTTTAAAATTTTAGGTATATAAAAGATTGTCTAGGTTTGAACCCTAATTTACGGTCATTTACTACTGCATTATTAACAAAAACAGTTTTTTATCACTAATGAAAACAAATTGTGTATTTGAATTATATGGCTGTTAATCTGTTTGTGTTTATTATAATAAACATTCGAAAATTCTCACAACTTACTGAAAGATTTCTTACGTGATGTGATGTGATGTATTGTGGCTTCTCCTTAAACGAAGTCAAGAATATCTAAGCAATTACACTCAGATAAACCTGTCAGCCACTTAATTTTTCATTCCCCACTCTAAGTTTTCCCATATTCTGCTTCATCTCATTTCCACAACATAATCTTTGTCAATTCTAGAGCCTTAATATCTAATTCCCCCTTATCTTTTCCCAAACCCAACATTAAAACCAATAATTCACTTTCTGTATAATCACTTTTTTCATATTTATTCTTCCATAACTTCATTATATGTACCCTTTCTGTTTTCAAACATTTACATTCAATTAACAAATGCCTAATATTTTCTATTCCTTCCTCCACCTTTTGAACATTTTTCCATTATTTAAAAAAATAACAGAACTAATTTAAAATCTTTATTTCTAAAGCGATGTTTCCTTAAAATCAATTGCGATTAATATTTGATTATCTGTTGTTTTAAATTGATTAAATAATGTTTTACAGCATTATTTTGAGACGGTTATATACTGAATTACGCAAACAATCGTTTGCTAAAAGAATGTGTTTTAAAATGAATCACAATAATTGTGAGTCATATTTCTTATTACATTCTATTGTTTTGTACGTGTGTGTGTGTGTGTAGTCGCGTGTTACATTAACTTATTCATTAACTGGAGTACTGTTTATCGTAACAAGATTTAAAGTATAATAATTTGAAAGTTAATTGTATATACATATGCATGGGCGTCCACTAAGGGGGCAAACGGAGCACTCCTCTTCTCCCTCCATATAGTGAGTAAAAATTCTATAAACTATAATCGTAAGGAAATAATTGAAATATAAGCAACCTTATATCCTCGGTCATAGCTTTCTTTTTTCTGTCTTAAGTATTTATTACGTGGATTTCGGGCAATAGGGTAATCATAGAACATATGTTCCAGCCATTGCACCAATAAAACACGTGGTTTTATTTTTAATTCATCTTTTTCTCATTTATGAAAAAAAAAAAAAGCAATATTGTTGCGAAAAGCGACCAGTTCATTGCCCTCTGTGTATAATGAGTCACTGAGCGAAGTGTAAATTTATAGTTAAACTAATTTAAAAATAAAAATATGTTTTAAAAAGTAAGGGAAGTGCAATCTAATATTACTTTTCTTGTTAATTTTATGATTTATTTTTTTTTTTTAAACCGAAAGAATTTAATTCAGAATTTTGGAATTAATATATTAGTTGATTTTTAATAAAATAAGTAGTCAATTTTTTTTCGTATACAAAATTAAGCAAAAAAAATGTATTATTCCGGTCCCCATCTCCCAATTAAAATCAATGTAAAATGAAAATAATGTAGTTTTATTCTAAAAAGTATTTTCTTACTTATGTTTTCTTTCTTTCAGAATGGATATAAAGTAATACCCCCCCCCCCCAATGCAAAGATATAAAATAGAAATTAAGCAGGAAAAATGTATGCCTTCACACAAATGGATCCGATTCCGGGAAATTATTATCTATTTATATATAAAGTTTTTTTTTCTTTCTATTGACGCAAATCTACTTCTGGGAGAAAATAAATAAATAATTAAACAAAAATATTGTGATGTAATTATTTATTTTCAAACTTTACTTTCCTTCCCCTCTTGAGAAATTTCCAGAGTGTGCCCCTATACTTAAAATCAATTCTTAACTAAATTGTTAATCAATTCTTTTTTTATTTAATTGCAGATAAAATGAATTCTAATTTGTATATAGCACCACATTGTACCACTGATTATTTACAATCAATATAAAATAATACTGAGAACAAATTTATAAAGTATTATTTATTCGGGTAGCAATATTTCATAATAACATATCTTTTTTCACATTCATAAAAAAAGTAGATAAATAATACATATACAGTCTTGCATTGGTGGTCGAGAGGTCAGCGCGACTGATTTGCACTTGCAGGCAGTTGCCCTGGTTGCGTGTTCGCATCCCGGCTGATGCTATGACACTTAAAAAAAAATAATAATACATATACATTTATTGTAATCAAACGAATGAATTTTAATTGATGATAAAATAGTAGGGAAGAGAGGGTTAAAAATTGAAAATTAACTGGCTTAATTCTCAATGCATATATATAAGTTAAATGACTGACAAAAAAAGTAACTCTGTTAACTTTAAAAAACACATTCGACAATGAAAAGTATATGTATATTTTTTTTTAAATGTTCAGAATTGTTTAACCTGCAATACTGCCAGTAATTCCTTATGAATGTGGAAGTTGGTTGAATATATATATATATAAAGTAGTAGTCCTAATAAAGACTTTAAAGAAGCTTACAATGGGCAAAAAAAAAGACTAAGTGGAAACTAGATCGGATTACATTTAGATTTTCACTTGAGTCACAAATAATTAGAATAAAATATCCTATTATTTTGGACATATCATGTGACAATCTATGGTGGTGAAATAAAGATGGCATTACCACGATAGTAAATATTTTTTTGAGCAGCCTAAAAACACTATAGAAATAAATCATATTGAATAAATGCTATTTATATGATTTTGAGATTAAACCAATAATAATAACCATAACAACAACATAATAAAAATATATGAATATAAATATACATGAACATATAATTTACATTCTATATATACACCTTATAATATCTTTTATTTTATATTATTATTATTATTATTATTATTATTCATTTCTTACCCTTTTTACCTTCTATATTTATTAATCAAAATATTTCCTATCATCATTAACCATTATCAATTCATTGCAGGATGAAGGTCTTCCCAAGTTCAATCCATCTTCTCCGACCTTTAGCTTCTCTTCTCTACATCACCCCTGCACACTTTCTTATTTCATCCATACGTCTCACATGTGGTCTCTCTCTGGGTCTTTTACAATCTCTTGGAATCCAGTTTAAGATTTCAGTTGTCCATCTATTATCATCTCTTCTAGCAATATGTCCAGTCCAACTCTACTTCAGTCTTTTAATTTTTTCAATAAGGTCAGTAACACCTGTTTGTTCTCTTACCCATATATTGTGTTTTCGATCTCATCTTGTTACTCCCAACATGCATCTCTCCATACTTCATTGAGTGATCTGAAGTCTCTGTATTGCTCTTCTACTAAGTGTCCAAGTCTCAGATCCATAAGTAAGAACTGGTAAAACATATTTATTAAAAACCTTTCTTTTCAAACACATAGGCATATTTTCTTTTAGTATAAAATTAGTTCTATCAAAAGCACTCCAACCAAGTTTAATTCTATGATTAATTTCATCCATTATGTTTTCAGTTGTATTAATAATCTGACCAAGGTATTTGTAACTGTTAACTTCTTCTAACTCATCATAATCAATCTTTATTTTTATACTTTGAGAAAATCCATTAAACATTACTTTAGTCTTTTTAACATTTATCTTTAGTCCTAGGTTTCTACTTTCAGCTGATAACTCCTGCAACTGTTCCTGCAGCTCTAAAGCATTATTTGCAAAAACAACTATATCATCTGCAAAATCTAAAGGACTTAAATAATCTACATTTACTTTCACTCCTTTAGCTTCCCATTTTAATCCACAAAATACTTCTTGCAGCACTGCTGTAAAAAGTTTTGGAAATATAGAGTCACCCTATCTTACACTCTTCTCAATGTTGACTTTGCCAGTAGCATTATATAAAGTAATTGTTGCTATTGCATTTTTATAAATATTCTTTAAAATATGATAATATCCTGGATCTATACCTTGATAATCCAATGCTTTAATCACAGAAGAAATGTTTATAGAATCAAATGCCTTTCCATAATCTACAAATCCAAAGCACTATGGCAACTCATATTCATTTGTCCTTTCTATAACTTCTCTCGATACCTGGATATGATCTATTGTACTAAAACCACTTTTAAATCTAGCTTCTTCTCTTGGTTGGTAGAAATCCAATGTTCTCTGTAGACGAGTTGTAATTATCTTGGTAAAAATTTTGTATAAAACTAATAAAAGGCTGATGGGTCTATAATTTCTAATATCTTTTTATCATCTTTTTTAAATATTAATACTGCATTCTTCCAATCATCTGGTACAGCTTTATCATTTAGACATTTGGTATATAACTTTGCTAAAAAAAAATTCTATTTCTTCACCTGTTTCTTTTAATATATCAATTATAATTTCATCATTACTGGGAGCCTTTCCTTTCTTCATACATTTAATAGCATATCTCACTTCTTCATTTAAAATTCTGGGCAATTTGGAAGATGTAATAGATATAGGAGGTACTTGCTCTTTATTACTATATAATTCTTGATAAAAGTCTTCTACCCATTTCATGATGTCATCTCTCTTTTTAGTAATAATTCCATCTTTTTTTCTTATTGCTGATATAAATTTCCTACAAATACCAAAATGTTATTTGATACTCTTGAGACTTTTATTCTCTTCTACAGCTTTCCTTGCTATTTCACAGTTATACTTTCTTGTAAAATTTTCAACTCTTTTCCGCACCATTTTACAAAATTCAAGATATTCAATCCTTTTTAATGCATCATTTTTATATATCTTCATATTCCTCCTTTTCTTCATAAATTCTCTAGTCTCAGTAAAAATTTTATTTGTCAATTGCTGCTTTTTTCTACCAGCTATCTTTGTTGCAGTTTTTAAAAGTATGTCAGTTATTTTCATATTAATTTTATTTAAATCTGAATCATGTTCAAAATCTACTAACACTTGAAACCAATTTGTAAGTTCTAATTTTAATTCATTAGAATGTTTATGGAGATTAGGAATATCAACTGTAAATATTGGTTTTTCTTAATAATTTTTGTCTCTCTAGCTTTGCATTAACACATATCTTAAATCTTACTAATCGATGATCACTTCCTGTGTTAAATTTATTAAGAACATTACAATCTTGAAATGTGAATTTTCTGATAGTCAAAATATAATCCACTTCTGCTGTACTTTATTTGGATGCTTCCATGTCCATTTCCTTTTAACATTTTTTTCAAAAAAAGAATTAATAATATAAAGTTTTTCTTTTTCTGCAAACTCCATAAGTCTATGCCCTCTCTCATTTCTATTACCATAACCAAAATTACCTACAGCACTTTTATCTTTCATTTGTTTACCAATTCTAGCATTAAAGTCTCCCATAACAATTTTGAAATGTTGTTTACTCTGATCAAAAGCCTTTTGTACATCCATATAAAAATCTTCTACTACTTCATCACTATGAGAATTTGTTGGAGCATAAACCTGAATTATCTGCATTTGGTATCTGCTGTTAAGTTGTATAACTAATCTTTCCACTCTCTCCGATACACCATAAATCTCAACAATGTTGTTCTTCCACTTTTTTTATGTATAATGAATTCTACTCCACTTGTATTTTCAATATTTGTACCTTTATAATAGAGTAAATGTCCACTTTTTTAAGCATTTGTCTCTTCACCTTTTCTTCTAACTTCACAAAGTCCAATAATATCCCATTTAATATAAGACAGTTTTTCTTTTAATTCTTGCAATCTTCCTTTACTTGAAAGTGATCTAGAGTTGTAAGTACCTAACTAAAAAATTATCAACAAATGGCAGCCTGTGTTCAAAATCAGGGGATTCTTAGCACCCTCCACCTTTGGGCACCAACTGCTGCCTTGGTTGGTGACTTTACAGCCTCCTGGAAATAAGGGCCATGATTTATTTTTGTCGGTCATAATTGTATAATTATTGGAAAATATTCATCATTTACACATACATTCATTCTGCCTTATCAGGCAACTGAGAAAAAAGATCATGGTGTTTCTTGATCTTAAACTCAGAGATAAAAAGCTAATAAACTCACCACACTGGCCAATGTGTGTTTGTGAGAAGCCCATCCATGTTCCTATACTACATAAATAATCACATAGTAATAACAGCTGTAACTACAAGAACATATAGAGTGGACATTAGGAATTTGCCCTGCTCGGTTCCTTTAAGACCTCCAAGAGGAATCAAAGAGTTTACATTCAGTTAATAGCAAACTCTTTTCTATACATATATGCAAATACATATGTATATACACACCTGGGTCTCTTTTTACGTGGACTTATTTAACATGATTTTAAAGTTATGCGATTCGTGTTTCAACCGGAAGTCAATTTCCAATAATGCGCTATTACTTTAAATAATAAATTTCGTGCACTTACGTTATATTGAAAGTAATAGCACATTATTGGAATTCAACTTTCATCTTAGTAATTTCAATATTTTCAGTGCTTTATAATAGTAAGATTTTATGCAATAATGAAATTAAAATCATGATTTCCACATTTTATGTATACACATATTAAATTTTACAAGATTGTAATGTAAATTTGTTCAAACATTGTGCATGTTAATTTTGCATTTTAAATCACATTCTGTTTTTGCTTTTTAAAAAAGAACATAATCAATTATTATTTTCTTATTAATGACACCAATCATTAACATGCTCTTAAATTCCAACGAGAGCTAAATGGTTGTATGTCTGGATATCGCGAGCTTCGTAAACAATTAATAAAATCATCATCTCAAAGATTAATTACTAATTACGTTGTCACCAGAAAATCATAATAATTAAAATGTGCATAAAAAAATGTAAATTACTGTACTGTAAATTATGCATAAAAATATATTATTTTGAATAAAATTAAATATTATAGTTAAAAAAAGTTTGTCTTGTATCAATTTTTTTTAAATTTAAAATTTTTTATTAGTCATATTTTATTTCCTTTTTTTTTTTTTTGCGCGAATTTTAAAGTGATTTTACGTTGGCGCTTTGCTTTTATGCGAATTTTGAAAAATCACAGACTGCATCCCTCCTTTTTCAATGTAAGTTACGTCTATTTTTGCGTGATTTCGTTTGCATGTGTTTTCTGAGGAACCTATCTATCGCGTAAAATGAGACCCAGGTGTATATATATATACACACTCTGAGGAACCTATCTATCGTGTAAAACGAGACCCAGGTGTATATATATACATACATACACATATATATCTATACATACATATACACACACATAGGAAATATTTTGATTAATAAATATAGAAGGTAAAAAGGGTAAGAAATGAATAATAATAATGTAAAATAAAAGATATTATAAGATATATATAGAATGTAAATTATATGTTCATTTATATTTATATACATATGTTTGTATTATGTTGTAGTTCTGAAGAAGATTTCTGGGGCAATTGAAACTGTAAACTGTGGTAAAGAGTGGAAAATAGAACATCCTAAAAGTAAGAAAGTGCTTGGACAATTGAGTATTATATGGTATAATTTAAATATTTGAAGTAATAACAAGAGCAACAACAATAATAATAATCATCATCAAGAAGTCAAATGATTTTATTGCTTAAAAGCACAAAATAGTTTAAGAATAAATTTTCAAACCTGTGTCATGATCCATAGACATTGTGCTGCAGAATCCATTACTCTACTAGTACTACATCAAACTATACAGGGCATAATAATAATAAAAACAACAACAATAATAATTATGATAATAAAGATGATGATAGTGGCTAGACACATGGCTGCATGTATGCTATAAGTTTTGTACTTTTTTTAATATTATTACTTGCAACTCTATCAGGAAAGATAATTTTAAAATGGTTTTTTTTTTAAAAAAAAAAAAAACACAAATATAAAATTTATATATATTGTAAAAGTTTGCAAATATTTATTTGGGTGTCTGTGGGAGAAAAACACTTAGTTCATAGCGTTGGTTGACGATAACTTAAATGGCTCCCATGCCTTCAGTATTAACTAACATGAGTGAAAAGAAATAATGTTAGTTTAATTAATAAAAAAAAACCCTCTGAAAATACTAAGCTAAACTTTGTTATTGGTGAAAATCTTTTATTAACTCCACCTATGTATGTTTAAAACACATAAGTATTTGCTGATATTGCAAAAAAAAAAACTCAACACTAATTATAAGCATGAATTTTAATCCCTCTTCCCAAAGATTTCAGGAAATTTACAACAACCAGTGATATTGAAAATTTAGATTTACAAAATCAAAATGTTGAAGAAACACAACCCCTCCCCCTTCTATAATATGGAATGCTGACATGCTAGATAGCATTTCTGAGAAGTTTCACAACACCATTCCTAATGGACTTTTTAAGACTTTCTACCATTTTTTTCAAACATGGTTCAATAGTTTTATCAGCAACAGATATTCATTGTATAAATTTTTAAGAGATTTATTATATGAAGCACAGACTTGGCAGAATCATTCCAATCAAAGATATCTTATCATAAAATTCCATGATCAAAACCAAAAAAATAGATTTAAAATGAAGGTCCAAACACTGGGTCATTTTGCTCTAATTGCTGTAGATGAAAACAAATAAATAACTGGCATATTGAAAAATACATACCTAAGCTACTGCACATAGGATTTTGAAAAATTAATGGAGCCTTTTGAGAAGGTTGTCTCATTGAAACCAGTTTACCTAAAGGACTCCCTAGTTCCAAGATACAACAATAGCTATAAGTTTAAAGTCAGGCTAAACAAAAACATTGTCCAAACACTTTACCTACTCAGATTACAGACCAAGAGGCAACAATTTTCCTATACATAAGAGTGTTAAAGCCACAATTGTTCTCTCATCACCAGCATGGTCATCTAGCAATCAACTGCAGAAGTACTCAATGCTTACAATGTAATCAGGTGGGTACCCATATTCCTATATGCATTTATAATCAAGACCAAGACAATATTGACAAAACATCTAATACACACACAATATCTGCCTCAAATGAAGATGCTTCCCCAATTGACCTCTACATTAAGCAAACAAATCAAACATCCAGACACCCTTTAATATCAGCAGCAAAATTCCTCAGGTTGATGATATTAAACTCTCACATCATCAGCCAAACCATCTAAATGAATCATATAGCTAAAGTACCATGGTCAATTATTCATAATGACAATACTAGCCAATATTCACCTATAATAAAGAAGGTCAGAATAGATGTCATGGATACATTGATATGACCATTACCAATAGTTGAAAACTGTGATGCAGATTACACTTCCAAAAGAAAACTTGAGTGCCAACAAAAAGATCATGGTAATAAAAAAAATAAAAACCCTTGATAGTGAAATTAACCTAACATGCTCAACTAATAACAGCATTTATAACCTAGAATCCTATAGCCCCCACTTAAAAGACACTCAATAAACACAGGAAGCTATAACTGAGCCCCAAAATCTTCATCTTTCATTCACCGAAACCCCAAACTCAAACAATAAATCAAAAACAAACCCTGAGGAGAAAAATATATACACTAGTATACCAACAGATATTAAACCTTCCCCACTTAAAAAAATAATATAAACAAACCATCTCTTAAATATTTTGATGCCCTAGATGCCAGCCTTAAAAATTTTAATTTTGAGTCATAGCTGGTGGTCAGTATAAAACAGCTGATTCTGAAAACATATACTTTAACAATTTTTCTATTCATTTACTTTCAACATAAAAATAAAGATAGGAACTTTCAATATCTGAGGTCAAAAAACCTCCAGCTAAATAAATGGATTCAGTTTACACAGCCACACATCCTGGGTCTTCTGGAAACAAAAATATATAGTGGTTTTCAGATTGACTTCACAACCTATTTAAGGACCCAATGCTTTTTCACATATTCATGAGATTCATCATAATCTTCAGGAGACACTGGCCTGGTCATCACAAATACTTTCCAATTTTCATCCTTTAAAATTATATATCATCTAAAACCTATTTATAATCACTTTTTACCACCATACTATTGCACTCAACATAATTTTTGTTTGTCTAGCTCTGCAACCAGTTGTCATCTCTAAGACTACTGCTTTTCATCAACTCACTACTATCATCAACCTCTTTCCCAGTTGTTTTAATGGGAAACTTTAACATGAGTTAATCACACATTTGTTTTAAAGTGGCTACATCAACTTGCAATACCTCTAATGAGTGCTGAAAGTTTCTTACTAATCAACTCCATCTCTTTCTACAACAGTCATCATATCTCACTTATTGATCTGTGTTTTTATTCACTCATGCTTCATCACTTAATTAAGTTAACACTTAATTCCTCACCCTTTTCTGATTACTCTAATAAAATGCAAGAACTCAAGTGCAATGTAAATATCAATAATTCAACTTTATAAAACAATAAGAATAATTCTCCCTGCACACCTTTCTGAATTTTTGTACTCTGAAACATACATTATGTTATTTAAACTCAGCACTATGCAACTTGATCCTGTTCAATGGTAAATTTCCTTTATTAACATCCTGTCATTTAATATAAATCATATTACTAGAACCACACCACCACCCTCAAGACTCCTAACTTTGGTGATGAGTTACATAAAAGAATCATTATGTATAAATCTCCTCCAGTTTCCTATGCACTTGTAAAAAGACTTACACAAATATATAATGACACCTGCAACATTCTAAAAGATTACCTTGCCACAAAAAATGTCCAACAAAACAACACACCTAAACATGGGTGTAGCTTTGATGGGCTCTGGGATATCCTTCCACTGTCAGAGTTCTATAAGCACTTGAAACCAAGGATGACACCAAAGCTGAACATAATTTGATAAAACCAATATACAAATACTTTAAACAAAAGCTGCAATCATATTGTGCCTTCACACTGCCTGAAGATCTTTTTGGCCAACTAGAGTTAGATAAACCATTCCATGCCACTGATTTCTTGTTGAAGCTAACCACAATATCAAAATCTTGCCATCATGGTCCACGTGGAACTCTTTTTACTTCTCAGTAAGTTTACTACTGCATATCTATATCATTTAGCAAGTTATCTATCACATATGCTGTTTAACATAAAATATCTCTATCCAATCTCCTTCATTCTATTCAACAAAAAGCAAGTTTCATTAGCCAATCTATCTAATCTGTGACCAATCTCCAGGTATTAAAATCCTGAAAAAGGTTCTAAAAGATAAAATCAAACCATATTTTCTTCCTCTATTATCACCAATGCAATATGCAAAAAAAGATTTCTCAACAGGCCAAGCTGCCACCATTTTCAAAATCATTGTAAATTCACTTAGAGAGTAGAAAAATATGCTCCAATGGCTGTTCAAATTGACATTGAGGCTGCTTTTTACTCAATTCAGATAATTTCAGACACCAAAATACCCCACTTTCTCTTATACCTACTAACCAATTAACTTCTTAGATATGAAATCCATATTAAAATTAATGGAAGAACATCACCTTCATTCTCTCCACACCAATTCATACCTCAAGAATCTCCATTCAGTTTCTTTATTAATTATGTTCTACATTAAACCTCTCATAAACAAAATACAACAAAAATTACAAGGAATTCAAATTCCTCACACTGGACTATATATACCATGTACTACATACATGGATGACCTTACTGATTTTCATACATCCAAAAAACAACTACCTACTCTGAAAAAAATACTTAATAAATACACCTTCAAATTTAAACTCAAGATCAACATTAATAAAACATCAGCTTGGTTTCTTTACACTGGCAAGATACATATGCAAGTTTATCATGGTAAACCAACTAATTTACTTGGATTTTCTTTCTATCTAGGACCCTCTGGAATGTGACAAAAGATTAAGAAAAAACTGAAAGATGATGCCGAAAGCACAACAACTTCTCTCTCCAAAACCTATCTCTCAATATATGCAAAAGTATACCTTTTTAAGCAACTTGTAACTACAAAAATAAACTATTACATCATAAACTTTACTAAAGCTTTCACTTCATCCATTTACTCATTCTGTAGCAAGCTATTATGATGCAGAAAAATAGTCTCCATCTCTGTAAAATGACTTAGTCTTCCACCAACCAGAAATGGATTAGGTCTTTACTCTATTCAAATTTTCATAAACAAAAAGTATCAACCTACTGGCTGCACTGATAAGAAACATCCATAGACTAACCATCACATTCACATGAATATTTGTCTTTGCTTGTAAACCAATTCCAAAGCATTTATTATCAGGTGTCTTTTTCCAGTGTTGGTACATACACCTATTGGAGCATTTATAATATGCTTTACCCAGACATAACTACTGATCCTCAGTGTCACCAATGCTAAACATGAACAGCAGTTGTTTTATGCAGTGATTAAAAAAATGGTCATTTGAACCAAAACTTTTTTACTTTCTCTTAAGGCTAAATCTTTATGCTCTACCTATCTTCTACTTCCTTAAATACCATAGTTTTTACACCAAAATTGATGTTTTTTGTTCCTTGTTCCACAAGAAAGAAGAAACACAACAGCACCTATTCCACATTTGCACATCTCTGAAAAATACCTGAGAAATTATGATTAACACATGCAGGCAAAATAACATCATATTTTATAACTGGATAGAGATACTCAGTAAAGGCTCAATACAGGCAGCCCATTGCAGCAATTTTGTTTATATATTTTGTGATGCACCAGATGTGCTTTATGCCTTCAAAACAATACCAGAAGGCACCCAGCCAAGTCTTTAATAAGCTCAAACAACTAAAGACCAGAGATGGCAAAGTTACACACCCAGATATATTTGCTGCTACATGGTCACTATTAAAAACATGAGACAGACCATAATCTTTAAAACCAAATGACTTTTGCTGTAGCAATAATAATTATTTATTTATTTTGTTACATATCTCTTTTTCAACAATTTTTAAACACCACATCTGTGTATTGAATAGTCTAAAGGATATATTTAATTCAATCAAAAGTATTTTAAACTTATGAACTAAACCTTCAGACAATGAAAATATAACCATAGGCAGATACTTAGTTTACAAGTTTACATTTATCAGATACCTGCCTAACAACTTCTGTGAACTATACCAATAATATTTATCTGTTTGTTCCAAAGCTATGTACTTTTTGACCTGTGTTTTTAAAACAGGCAAAACTCTCCATACAGTAGTTCCACTCAGCAAGCCAGAGTAATTAATGGATGCATGCTATCTAGTGCCTACTCATCCAGGTATCCACAGACTAGTTTCTAGCTTATGGCTTTCATCAGTGAGGAGCCTTGAATCTGAAAGCACAGTACCTAGATTTTAGGATCTAGTGCAACACTCCAGAAGCCATCTTTTATTTCTACTTAACTACAAAATTATGAGAATAACTACAAAACTGTGAGAATAAAACTGAAAACCTCAATATTTTTAATCCAAGCTTATTAGCTTATATAGTCATATAGGTCTGAACTCACTTCAGTACTTATATATTCTGGTGTCTTTGATTCTTTAACTTTTTGGTGTATAAATTCCAGTTAGACAAGTGAGTTAAAACTCTAAACTTTTGATTGGTATCAGCAGTAAAAATATATTCATCTTTTAATATTATATTTGTTTTAGTTTCATTTGTAAAAAGTATATTAATAATTTGTCAGATTACAAAAGTGAATTAAAGTTTTTGAAAAATCTATTTATAATTATTTTAATATTCTATAATGGAATACCTAAAAAAAAAGTTTGTAACAAATTAGAAAGTGCTGCAGACAGCATTGATTTCTTTCTCAAATTACACTTGTGTAAAAGTAAAGAATTTTTTTTACTAAAATCTTAATATTTTTCTAAAATAATTATATTTTTTCAAAATACGTTATAATATGTAAGTAATTGCCAACAAAATATTCTAAATTGTATATTTTTGTTTGAAAATGAAATAAAGAGCTTGGGGCAATGAAAATTGTTGATAGATGTCAAAATTGTTGTTAGTACTGGTTTCTTTTTCAATTTACATTTGTATAAAAGTAACAAATTTTTTACTAAAATCTTAATATTTTTTTTAAATAATTATATTTTTAGTGCATTTTATAAAAATACATTATAATAATTTATCAAAATAATTTGTAATATGTAAAAAATGATTTAAAAATATTCTAAAACATTTTCATTTTCAAAATCAAAACAAAGAAGTTGGAGCAGTGAAAATTATTGACAGGTGCTTTTCTTTTCTTCATGATGAAAACCAACCAATCAGTATTTAGAAAAGCATGTCTTCTCTCTTTGTTGTACCTTTTTACCTCAATATTGATTTTTTTACTTATAAAATAATTTAAGAGAGTGTAGCATCTTATGGTACTTTTTAAGCTTAAAAATGAGCCTAAATACACAAATGTAAAAATGGCCAGACCTAGAGCAAGCTAAAGCCCTGTATGAGTTAACTTGAAACAATCTGGAAACGGGTTAATAACCATAGCCACCGCTATCATATTAGGCAGTTTTGTAGTTAAGTAGAGATAGAAGGTGAGTGCTGGAAGGTTGCATTAGATCTTAAGATATAGGTGCAGTGCTCTCAGATCCAAGGCTCCTCAATGATGAAAGCCACAAGCTAGAAACTAGTCTGGGGATATTGGATGAGTAGGCACTAGGTCAGGATTTTAGGCACACCTCTTCTGGCATCCATTGATTACTCTGGCTTGCAATAAATGGCACTACTATATGAAGAGTGTTGTCTGTTTTATTAATAGTTATGGGAAAGCATAAGAAATGGTGATCATGTGAGGTGTTTTTGGCATCCATTGATTACTCTGGCTTACACTTAGTGGCACTACTGTTTGGAGAGTGTCGCCTGTTTTAATAACAGTTATGAAAAATCATAAGAAATGGTGATCCTGTGATGTATTTTTAACAATGTAAATATATGATAATAATAATTAGCTTTGCAGAAAATCATGGTATTGTCAGCATGACAACTAAATGTTATCTAGATTCAAATTTCCAAATCTCCCATAAAACATCCCTAGAATTGGTGTTTTATAACTTTTTAATTAAAAAGAAAAACTTTATAATATATCATATATATAGAAAACTATCATGTGTGAGTGCATAACAATTTATTATTTATATTTTTTGTTGATCAATAAAATTCAACAAAGATGGCTGCCAGTTATTAACATGAAAAAGAGGTTGGCAATAATACAAGCTCATTAATCAATTCCACCGCAGCTCAAGAAAAACACTTCTGCTAACATTACAAAAACCAACCTTAGTATTTCAGATTTAGAGTCAGTCTAGATTTAGAAAATCTAATCTACATATAATGATATTAAAAACTTTGATTTATCTAACCAATACAATGTTGAAAATCCTGCCCACTTCCAAGTTAAATAGACTACAGAAATATTAAACAACATTAATGAAAGGTTCATCAATTCCATTCTGAGGAGCCTGTACACCACATACCAGGAATTCTTTTCTGATTGCTCAATAGTTTTATCTGTCATTTACTTTAATAGTTCTTTATAGTGATTCCCAGAGCATTATTATATGAAGCTCTCAGTTTAAATAAACTACAAAACTCTATGCTCCAATTTGCAGATCACCCAATCCAAAATATCTTGATATTGATTTTCATGATCCAAGTAAAAAAACTGATTCAAAACAACAGTAAGGATACTAGGTAAGATAAGAAATACTAACAAAATATTCTAAAAATTACTTACCTGGGATACAGCATTCAAGATTTCAAAAAATTTGGTGGTGCTCTGCAGTGTGGTGGTCTAACTACAGACAATCTACCTAAATCTAAATGACACCACTGCCTCAATCTATGGAAATAACATTGAATTCAAAGTAAAACAATAAAAAATATGTATCATACCCACCCAAATTATTGATGTGAAAGCTACACTTTGTCTCTATTTATAGGAGTTAAAGTCACAATGCAATTCATGTGGCCAGTGGAAACAACTGGCAGTCAATTTCCCTAATGCTCAATGTCTGAAGGGTGATCAGATCTTTACTATAATGAGTTTTGCCTGTTTTAACACACATTCACAAAGAAATTATGATCTCTCAAAACTTCCTACCACAAGTGATGATACACAGTTGATAGACCTCAGTACCAATCAAACAAAACATAGTGCATCATAACTACTTATAACAATAACCAAAATACACACCTAAATATTAACCAAACACATCCCTCTTAGATGAACAAAATACTGAGACTAACTTAATGGCACCAAATAATGAACAACCAGATCTTCAAGAGTATATAATTAAATAAACAAACACTGACATCATGAACTCATTAGCTCCATATTTTTTATCTATTGAGAACTGCTCTTCAGACAGGGCTGCCAAAGAAAACCTGGACATCTAGGAAAAAACATGAAATAAATAAAAGTGCAATACTAATAGATTGCATTCCAGATCATAGCCATTGTCAATCACCAACCTGTACCCTTCTGTCATGCAGCTGCCAGTCCTTTACAAAAAAAAAGTAACTCTATCAAAAAAAAATCTAATTCTGGAAAAGATCACATGCAATTATTATGTTATTTAAAAAACAGCAAATATTTGAAGCATAAGTATATAGACTCTTAATATTATTAATTTTTAAATAATATTTGTCAAAATGCATCAGCAGTAATTAGATGTGATAACTTAAAAAGATTAGCATTGTATATAAGATATACAACAGGGTTATCCCATAATTCCAAAAATAATTTGCCACAATTTTCTGGGGAATCTTTAATTATTTAAAATTTAAGAGAATAAAAAATTTAATTCATTTAGATTTTGAAGATAATATGATTATTTTTCCAAATAATAGTTCAAATTTTTAAAATGTGTTATAAGAACTTTCAGATAAAAGCAACTAAATAGAACATGAAATAAATGCAAAAAAATTAATGTTTGACAGATAAAAATTAAAAAAGACATTAATCTTTTCATAACATAATATAAATGAAAATTTTATAAAATTTTGGATAATTGTTGGCTTAGAAATAATATCAAAAGGATATAAAATTAAAATATTTTTGGGTTATACCATGTATTAGCTTTTTATGTAAATTTCCATATGTTTTCATAAAATTACATTTATCATATGACCACAAAGAGTTGAAAATAAGATCAAACTGTGAAGTATAGAGGTTGTGTTTCTTAATCAATATCTGGGGACCCTTGTATTCCATGAACTTGTTAATAGTGTTTTGAAGACTATGAACGCTAAAATACTAACTGGAAAACTCTTAACTAGTTTAAGGCCCAACTCCTTCTGCTCTCATTTCAAAAGCCCGAATGACAATATAAAAGAATGAAAAATATGTATTAAAATTAAAAATAGTAAACTTTAAAAAAAATTATATATCAACATTTGTAAACACAATTTTTTTCTAGCTGATAAAAACAGCTTCTGCTTTATTATGATTAAATTTTTACAACTTGTCTTCTTAAAACCAAATAGTTTCAATGAAATTCTAATTGTAATCAAATAGTTTTTTGACTTAAAATAAATATTTTACAAATATGTTCTATAAATTAATTTAAATATGAAAATAAATTATTAAAAATTACAACTTTTATTCAAGTATACTAAAACAAACACATTTGAGAAATGCCAGGGCTAAATTATCTACAAATCAGTGGTGTTGTTGGTTTCTTTATATTATGATGGAATGAAACAGGATATAGTCCACTTGCTTTTGTTATCAAATTTTATATGATATCTGGATGATGCTGACATCTTCAGAGTTGCTTTAAACTAATAATGTTAATAACAATTTCTATGCAAGAAAAAAATATGTACAGTAAATTAACATTATAGATAATAGCAAAGTGATGAAGAAAAGATGAATAATAGCAGTACTATTATAATGCTCCAAATGTCCCAAAACATATGAGAAAGTTTCTGACTACCTCTCAAACACATAGAAGATAATTTTAACTTCAATGCATATTTTTAGGTAAATTACTTAAACATATCTGTTTATATCACAATCATTGCATTTGATAAAATATATATTTGAAGTTTTCATATACACATATATATTTGTTGTTTGCGTATTACATATAAATATTATAATTAAATTTTAGTATTTTTAATTCAGATATTTTACATCCTAAATCAATTAATATATATATATACTTTTTACAAATGAATATTATTTTCAATTTTTATTAAATATTTTGATTTTTTTATATTAAAAATAATTATTTATAATCATAGCAGTACAAAATATAAAAAAATTACAGTTTTTAAAAATATTATAACCATTTTTTAGAATTAAATTTATTATTTTTTTGTATTATTAAATAATCTAAAATCTATAAAATTAAATAAAAATGAGATCTATATTTTTATTGTATGTGTCTGTGTATATATATATAATTTATTTTGGACATTACTCAAAAAAAATTAATCAAAAGAGTTCTGATACTTCAAAATTATTAAGAATCATTGCATTGAATCTGTGTCCACTAAACTGGACACTCAGAAGAAAATAAAAATCAAATTAAAAATATAATTAAAATATATTGTACATATTTATGATCGTTTAGTGATTTTCTAAAGAAAAGTTTTATACAATCAAAAAATACTTAGCAAATAACACTAGAATCAAACAATAGTTACTGATCGTCATCCAAAATAGTTTGACATTCTTTTCATAAACTTTAACAAAATTAGTAATTGAAACATGTTATATTAAGCTTCATGATAAAGTATAAGTTCCATGTATTTTTAAATAACTCTTATATATATATATATATATATATATATAGTTATTTAAAAATACATGGATATATATATATATATATATATATATATATATATAATATACAAATCAATATATATATATCAAAATACAGTACAATTTATATAAATTATATTCTTTTAGAAGTACTTTCGACTATACACTTTGTAGTCTTTATCAACTATATAACGTTGAATAATCAAAACGAGACAACCCTTAACAATACCCATAGTTCAATTCAGATTTCCCACAATTCTGTTATCTTAACATTTGATGACTGGCGATTCATTAACATTTGACGATTTCTTGAAATCAACATAGCCTCTTTTATTTTATGTTTATTATGACAACGTTCAATTTGAATAATTTTCATATTTTTATAATCAAATTTAAATCCATATTGACAAGATTTATTATGATCAAATATAACAGATGATGAAAGTTTATTTACATCTGTTCCATATTGATTCTCTTTTTGAATTCTATTATATAAAAGCATATGTTCTTTTATTCTCTTCTCAAATGTACACTTAGATTCAAATAAACCTTCATCATCTGTTATATTTGATCATAATAAATCTTGTCAATATGGATTTAAATTTGATTATAAAAATATGAAAATTATTCAAATTGAACATTGTCATAATAAACGTAAAATAAAAGAGGCTATGTTGATTTCAAGAAATCATCAAATGTTAATGAATCGCCAGTCATCAAATGTTAAGATAACAGAATTGTGGGAAATCTGAATTGAACTATGGGTATTGTTAAGGGTTGTCTCGTTTTGATTATTCAACGTTATATAGTTGATAAAGACTACAAAGTGTATAGTCGAAAGTACTTCTAAAAGAATATAATTTATATAAATTGTATTGTATTTTGATATATATATTGATTTGTATATTACATATATTGTGAAACGAATACAGATATCAAACTTTATTTATTACATATATATATATATATATTGCAAGGCAATCAAATTATACATCACATGATTTAATTTAATAAGCTTGTATTATAAATGTTATATAATGAGTGTGCTAATAACTCCTAATAAGCTTTTCTGAATATCCCTATCCCCAGACCAGTTTCTAGCATCTCACTGATGACAGCCAACAGCTAGAAACTGGTCTGGGGATAGGGATATTCAGCAAAGCTTGTTAAAAGTTATTAGCATACTCATGTGTGTTAACAAAACTATCATTAATCTACAGTATAGATGTTTATTATTTTAGTCCTTTCAAGTCATGATTATGATGCAACTGTACTAAAAGTGCATTTGAATTTGAAGTACTATAATAATGTACACCTAGATTAATAATATTTCTTCAATAACACATTATTTCTATTACACTTTTTATTACATAAGCAGGTGTACAAAGGAGAAAATGTTAATGCTCTGTAATGCAGACTTAAACTCTAATATTTTTAATCACTATCTTCTATGAAATATATAGACTGATGTTTCATACTATTCCTGTTTCAATTACAATCTAATCTCATCAGGTATGATAAAAATTTACTCCATTCTCAGCAATATCATAATGAAAGCAATGACTTCTTATATAAATAGATTTATGTGACATATTTCACTTTTAAAATTTTAAAAAATCATTCTATCTAATGTTAAATAGCAAATCATAATATTAAGAACTGGATTTATACTAATGAATACTGATTTATTTAAAGCACTGTTGTACTTTTTGTTTGTTTTAAACATATCACTTAAAATTAAACTCCAACTATGCAAAAAAAAAATCAAATTTATTGCAAATCTTATGAATATAAGTCTCTACAAAGAAAGATATTTTTGTTAAAAAATAATTTTAATAGAAAGCTCTTGATTTATTTTTACTTTAAACTGTAATGTTGTAAAGAGACTGGCATGCTAAAATAAAGTATGTCAAAATATTGGAAAAAACAATAAACTATTGTCAATATATTAAAGATTTTAAGACTTCTCATTCGATAATTTAATATACAAAAATTAACAAAGCATATGACACACTTGAATGAGAAGCTGTAAAGATACACAGAAATTATTACAAGCTAAGCGCTTTTGAGGCCTTTTGCCTCATATTCATAGCGGTACTGTGAGTGTCATACGCTTTGTTAATTTTTGTATATTGTCAATATAGTAAAATGTTATCATTTGTCTGTACCATTCAATTGCTTAGCTGTTCAACCAAATTTCAGAAAGCAATAATAATATTAAAAACACACTGAAAAAAATATGCTACCTTTTACAATATTGACTGTTTTACTAATATATAACCATGTTACTAGAAGAGGTAATAATAATAGACAGTTGAAATATTAAACTGGATTCCAAGAGATTGTAAAAGACCTTGAAAAAGACCACATGTAATATGAATAAATGAAATAAGAAAGTGTGTGTGATGTAGAGAAGAAAGGCTAGAGATAGATGGATTAAACTTGAAGATAATTTCATTCTACAGTGATTTTGGTTGAAAATAATGATGATCCTAATAAATGATTATTACAACACTAATTATTACATTTTGATTTGCAAGTGACAAACTTTTTGTGCTTATAATTTTGACACCAACTACTTTAAACAAATACCTTCTTGATTATTAATAATCATTTATTAAATTAAAAATTCTCTAACTCAGATATAAATTTTAAGTCTCAGTTAATATATTTAATTAAACTCAAACACATGAAATATCTCAACTTTACTTCCCTTTTTGACTATGCAATGTCTTTTATATAATTAAAACTTCTACTCCACTGCACAATCTTAAAATATACAAATAAACCCGACTGGTTTAGCATAAAATGTATATCTTGGAGATCATTTCTACCTTTCAAATATTTTTTATTTATATATTTCAACGATGTGTAATAGAGAAATTTTTTTATTATATCTACAATAATGATCGATATATTTATTTAAATGACGGTAAATCATCTTTATGATTGTAAATAATTAGACACATTTAGAGATTGTCATATTTTTTATCACACAGCAGTTATTATTAGACGATAAAGAAAAATAATGAAATAAAATAATAGGGAAAAAACAATTAGGAAAAATCTATAAAGTATTAAAGTATTATTTGTTTTCTGTGATAGTAAGTTGACTCTTTTAATTTAGTTAATATAAAAAAATTTTATCTTATTAAATCTTTCATTCTCAATCAGCATAAACAATGTAAATAAGTTAATATCTTGATTAAGAATAAGATTTAATATCTGATTAATTTTAACCTAAAACTAGACCAACATTAATTTATTCAGTCATTATATCGGCTTGACAAAGAATTTCTGATTTTTATATAATAATCTAAATTAATTAATATCTTGAAAGTAAGATAAATAATATCTGATTAATTTTAATCTGAAATAAAGTAAAACATTAGCTTTTCCACCTCTTATCAGCATCACAAAGTATCATAAATATCAGATTATTGTACAGTTCTTAACTAAATATGATTACCAGTAATATTCAACAATTATCATAGCCATAAATAAAATTCTGACATTTATATATATTGTAACATGTTAAACCATTTTTTAAAAATCAGGTCTCTACTTCAAAAAGACTTTTGCAAAGATACTATAAAGCAATAAATATTTATTAATTATCAGCATCAGTTGTAATTTTCTATGACTTTTTTTTACATTTTCAGTAAACAAAGCAGTAATAGATGTTATTGATACACACAAAACAAACCAATGAATTTATCAAAATCCTGGTTTATTCTAATGGAAGTAACTTTGTCTAAAAGGCTTACTCACTAAAAAAGAGGCTGTTTTATAACTCACTTTCAAACATACTTTAACTTTTTATCTAATTGATCCTTGATTTATCAATGAATTTTAATTAATAAAATATTACAATAAATAAATAAAATATTAATGTAAACAAATAAATGAATGGGATTGTTTTTGGAGAATTCTTAAAAAAAATTTAAGCACTAGTACTGCCAAAATTAGATTCAATCTTGAAAGGTGCAAACAAAACATACAAGAAAAGAGACTATGGTTTTTTTATGTTAACAGTAGAACAAATGAAATGATTTTCAAATAATGGAAAATTTTAGTGGCTTCTATAAAGCAATAGATCAAAATAAATGAAGACATGCCTACATTAAACATATTTTAAAATAGTATTAAAAAATATTTCAAAACATTAAAAACTATTTTAATAACAAAAGTTAAAATATTGGTGCAAATATGAAAAGTTCTTATCAATGGTGTTCAGCCCAAACTTTAAATATTATACGTAAACTCTATACTTTCATATGTTACACATTTATTAAATCAATGGATTTAAGAAAAACTTGGTTTACCATAATGAAAGTAACTTTGTGAATCAATTTTAATTCACTATAAAAGCCAAGTTGCAACGCATTTGGGAATATATATTTACTATGCATCTGTTTGTTGTTTAAATTATCAATGAGTTTCATATTTTTTCACTCTTGTGTACATTTCCTATTTAGTATTATATGTATAAAAATCAAATGGTGTATTTCTTTGGAGTTCATGAAGAGCTAACCTGCAAGGATATTGACTCTCAAAGTCTACCATGTTACTACTGTACTAATCTATACAAAGTATTATGGTTGTTATTATCATTAAACCATCAATGTCTTTGTAAATTATTTGACCTATGGTTTAGCAGCTTATTTTTTTTAAAATAAAATTTATAAGAACATATTGTAAAAAAAATTCTGAATAAGATATCCTAATTGTTTTGCATATTATTAAGATACTGCTGTACTTGTGTTATAGATTGTTTAATGAACTATTTTGCACAGACATTTAAGTCTAACATGAAAACCTCTCACTTACCCATGATAAAAGTAATAATTGAAATAATAAATTTGGTAAAGTTTTATATTAATAGAATTATTTTCTGGTTATAAAGAACTTAAACACAAAATCAATAAATAATCTAAACATTTATCTAATGATAGATGTATAAATTAGAATTAAAAAACAGAAAAGGGAAGAGTGAATAAAAATGTAAGTGAATTTAAGAAATTTCACATTTTCAGACTGAAAAAGATGAAACCAAGAAAAATATAAGCCATAAATTACAAGCAACAAATTCTCTGATAATAGAAACAGAATAATGGAAAAACTTAGAATGGAAAAACTTAGAATGAAAAAATATGAAAATAAAACGAATAAAGGAAGTTGTAAAAATGTTACAGTGTTGTTTTATTTAAGCATTATAGATATTAATTTGCAAGTAATAATACAATAATTACAAACCACATAGTCAATGACTGCTGATTGTATAGCTGTAGTTATAGAATTAAGGACTTAATTATCTACAGATGACTTTATCTTCCCGCTAGATTCTCTGTACATTCATTTGTGATATTTTATTAATAATTAGACTGTAAAAAAATCCATGCACTAAATGGGTAAATAAAAAGAATCACTTAATTAGTCTTCATATAAATTTATATAAGGTGTTATAAAAAAACTTACAAGAGTTTAGGAATTAATATTAAAAAGCCACAAATAATAGTACATTTTTTAATAATAAAATTATTGGTACTGATTTAGTATGTGTTTATGGTCATTTTGAATTCTAAGAACCATGCAAAACCCTTGCTGGCACATCCAAGTGATAAATGACATCAATTAATTTACACCTGGTATTTATATGATCATTCATTACAAATCACAATTTTTGTACAACTATGTTTGATATAATCATGTGACTAAAACATACAAAGTCATAATTTACATCAATAATTTTAAAATTAAAGCACAACTTTTGCATAACTATACAATCATGATCATTCATTACAAAATTGCAATTTATATAAATAATTAAAAAATTAGAGTTCAAATTTTATACAATTATGCTTGATCATATGCCCAAATACTGATGTGTATTCTAAAATAAAATTTTCATTAATGTTCATTGCTAAGTATATTTTAATTTAGTCAATATTATTCTTAAATCTTGTACATTATTAAACTTAATAAATTCATATTTTTAATCAAATACAACAAACACATATACAAATAAATAATTACAGATTTTATTATTTCAAAATACTAAGTAAATGTGAATTATATTACAATATTTGCCATAACCTGTGAAACAAAGCATATTAATTTTACAATTAATAAGATTTTGTCTTACCACAAAAAAAGTCTGAAGTTGTATGCTTGCTTTGTTCCATGTATTTAGAAAAAAATGGATATAAGTAAAAATAGCATTATGCACATATCATCTCCTGACATATCACATGAGGTTCTTATGGGCTCTAGAAATCAATACAAATCTATATTCATGACTAAAACATGCACAGTCCTAATTTACATCAATAATTCTAAAAGTAAAGTGCAAATTTTGTACAACTATGCAATCATGACCATTAGTAGAGTGCAAATTTTGTACAATTATGCTTGGTACATATGCCCAATCACTGTTGTGTATTTTAAAATAAATTTAGTATTTTCCATTTTCACTAATATTCATCAGTAACTATATTCTATCTCAGTCAATATAATTCCTAAATCTTATATATTATTAAACTTAATAAATCCATATTTTTAACCAAATACAACAAGCACATGTACAAATAATGTAAAATTGATCTTACTTAAAATAACACATAATTAAACTTTACTTCTCTTTTGTTTTTCTGGAGTCATTAAATATGGCGTCCTATCATTATTAAACTTAATAAATCCATATTTTTATCCAAATATAACAACCACATACAAATAAATAATTACAGATATATGCCGTGACCACATGAAATAAAGCATACTAATTTTGCAATTAATAAGATTTATTCTTATCAGAAAGGAATTCTGATGTTGCATGCTGCCTTGTTTCATGTAGTTAGAAAAAAACATGAAGATAAGTAAAAATAGCATTGTTCACATTTAATCTCCTGACATGGTCATCAGATCTACACTTGATCATATGAAATCATTACAGGTTCTGAAATCAATATAAATCTATATCTATTTACATGCAAGTGACTTAAGATATTATGCAATTTCTTATTAATTGTAGAATTAATATGTTTCAACAGTTTGTTGATGGCAAAAGTCATTTGGATGTAAATATAGATTTGTATAAATTTCAAGAGCTCATAAAGATCTCATATGATCAAGTGATTATGTCAGGAGATGAAATGTGAACAATGCTATTTTTACTTATCCCCATTTTTTAACTATGTGGAACAAAGCCAGCATGCAATATCAGACCTTTCTGGAAAAAAATCCTATTAATTGTAAAATTAATATGCTTTATTTCATATGGTTATGGCATATATTGTAATATAATTTGGATTTACTCAGCATTTTGAAATAATAAAATTTGTAATTATTTATTTGTACATGTGCTTGTTGTATTTGGTTAAAGATATAGATTTATTAAGTTTAATAGTGTAAAAGATAGGAAGCCATATTTAATGACTCTAGAAAAACAAAAGAGAAGTAAAGTTTAATTATAGAAATGTTATATAGTAAATGTTACATTAAAATATTTGTGAAAGAGCAAATGTTTAAAACTGATTAAATGAAATGATAAAAAAAAATCCTTAATACAATGATCAATGGAGAGTGGGAGAAGTAATGGATATAAAAAAAAGACAGCTGTGCAAATAAAAATGTGTTGGAAATAATTTGTATTTAATAAACTTTTAGTTTTTGAAATTATAAGATTGGTATGATCAATTTACATTATTTGTACATATGCTTGTTATATTTGGTTAAAATATGGATTTATTAAGTTAAAATGTAACTTATATTTAATAAGCTTTTAGTTTTTCAAAATTATAACATTGGTATGATAAATTTTATGTTAATTGTACATGTGCTTGTTGTATTTGGTTAAAAATGTGGATTTATTAAGTTTAATAATGTATAAGATTTAGGAATAATATTGATTGAGTTAGAATATTGTTAATAATGAACATTAGTGAGAATTGAAAATACTAAATTCATTTTAGAATACACAACAGTGATTGGGCATATGATCAAGCATAATTGTATGAAATTTGTACTCTAAGTTTTTAATTATTTATGTAAATTGTGATTTTGTAACAAATGGTCATGATTGCATAGTTTTACGAAATTTGTGCTTTAATTTTAAAATTATTGATGTAAATTATGAATTTTTATATTTAGTCATGTGATTAGATCAATCATAATTATATCAAATTTTCATTTTAATTTTTTAACTATTGATAAAAATTGTGATTTTGAGACAAATGATCATATCGTAACTACGTGCAGATTAATTAATGTTATTTATCGCTTGGATGTGTCAATGGGGGTTTTGGGTCAGTTCTTAGAATTCAAAATGGCTGTGAGTGCATACTAAATCAGTACCAAATTATCAATGATCATGTGACCAAGTGATATCTGGGCAGTAAAGCAGCAGAAAGAGATTTAATCAAACTTGTAGGACTCTAGACTGCCAAGCCTCTACTGATGATCATCTTATGATATCACTTGATCACAGTATTTTATAGCCTATAAATATTTTAAATGATTTAAATTTAATTTTTCTTGCCTATTTACTGTCTAGCTGTTCTCAGTCAGTGTACATATTCACATATTTTTAATCTAGAACAATTAGATTAGGTTTCTATGCTGTTTATAAAAACATACATACAATTGAAATATGATGCAAGGTTTATTATTGGTGATAGAAGAAGGGGGAAGGGTTTATACTGCATTTGTTTTCTGGACCTCATGCCTATAAAATACAGTCTAATTACAAATTTCCAAACAAACACTTATGTAATAACTGAAACACACAGGCTTATTATATACCTGTGACTATATATGTAATTTATAGGGTATATGAGCACAGACTTTCACACAACCCACCACTCTCCACACTAGCTCATAGCACTGATACACTTGAATGCATATATGTTGAAAAGATAAATAATCACCAAATATATGTATTTCATGCTAAACCAGCAATCATCAGTTGGTCCAGATACCATCTCTACACATACATGCAATAAGTGCTCAGATATATATTATGATAGCCAAACTTCATACTTTAATGGACAGGCTTCAATCAACTCCACACACCAACTCTTCAACCATCCATCCAATTGAAAATCTGTTGATGGAATGCTCAGAGGCCACCCTGAGGCCCAAGATTCTTGTCACACCCATGTTGACCTAAAGTCAATCTGATCCCTCATGTACAGGACACAATCCATTTAATACATATATGAGGGATGGGAGACATCTCTACTTATGTAATAACTGAAACACACAGGCTTATTATATACCTGTGTCTATATATAAGCACAGACTTTCACACAACCCACTACTCTCCCCACTATCCCTTAACACTGATACACTTGAACACATATATGTTGAAAAGATAAATAATCACCAATTTACATATTTAATGCTAAACCAGCAATCATCAGTTGGGTTTGGCTATCTTAATATATATCTGAGCACTTATAGCATATATGTGTAGAGATGGTAATCTGAACAAACTGATGATTGCTGTTTTAGCATGAAATATGTATATTGGTGATTATTTATCTTTTCAACATATATGTGTTCACGTGTATCAGTGTTATGAAATAGTGTGGAGAATGGTGGATTGTGTGAACGTCTGTGCTCATATACCCTCTATATTACATATATAGACACAGGTATATAATAAGCCTGTGTGTTTCAGTTATTACATAAGTAGAGAAGACGCCCATCCCTTATATATGTATTAAATGGATTGTGTCATGTACATGAAGGGTCAGATTGACTTTAGGTCAACTTGGGTGTGACAAGAATCTCGGCCTCAGGGTGGCCTCTGAGCATTCCCTCATCAGATTTTCAATTGGATGGACGGTTGAAGAGTTGGTGTGTGGAGTAGATTGAAGCCTGTCCATTAAAATATGAGGTTTGGCTATCTTAATATATATCTGAGTACTTATAGCATATATGTATAGAGATGGTAATCTGGACCCACTGATGATTGTTGGTTTAGCATGAAATACGTATATTGGTAATTATTTATCTTTTCAACACATATGTGTTCAAGTGTATGAGTATTATGAGATAATGTGGAGAGTGGTGGGTTGTGTGAAAGTCTGTGCTTATACCCTATATATTAAACATTATTATATAATTTTAATATATATAATTTTATTACTATTTTAAAAAATAGATTCATCGATGATAGATTTTAAAAAAACATGCATTTTTTTTAAATATCCAACTCAGTTTACTTTAATTATAAAATAAAAACATTCATTTACGCAGTGGCTACTCTTACTAAGAGGCTGGTACCGCCGTTAATTCAATATTTATGACAGTATCATCTCAACTTATTCTACCAGCATGAGCTGGTTCATTTGTAGCTGTCAGCACATGATAACCTCTGAGCCTTTTTTTATTGAAGAAGTCAAATGAAAATGAATAAATAAAAGTCTTAATCTTCATAGCTTTGTTAATATTTTTGCTCACAGAGAGATGGTAGTATATAGATATTGCACCGATATATATAATAAATAAAAATCTCTCTACTTTCTATTAAAAATGGTTTGCTTGCATTTTACATGTACATATATAATCAATAAAATGCAAAACATGTATGTGTTGTATGTCTAAACATTGAGGTTATAATTATGTATACAGAGTATCCCGTAATAGTTATTTTAATATTTGTTAGTAAATCTAATACTATAATGGATTAGCGTATATTTTTTTTACAAACCAAAATTTAAATGAGTGCCAAAGAACGAATCAAAAGAATTTTTACTCATTAAGAAATAAAATTAAAGTGAATTGCCTCAAAATTTAATAGACGGGATATGATTTACAATTCATTATAAAAGAAGTTATAATGCAGATCTGTTGTAAAGTTTAAGAAAAAATGAATTACATCTAGGACTAGTGGATTACCCAGAGAAAAGTCTGGATATCACACCCTAGATATTAAAATTATTACTTATGTGTTTAAAATTGACTAAAATTCCTAAACCAATGTACTGTAAATAAAAGTTTTTTTTCTTTTTTGTTTTACTTATCTGTGTCACTGCTTTATGATTCATTTTATATGAAATTCTATTATATATGTATATGAAAATGTGATGTTACTAATCAATTAACTTTATAGCATTTAACACTGTTTTCAGGCATTATATATGTATACATTACTGAAACATGTATAAAAAAAAATAGTTTGTATTTATACTTACAAAAAAATATCTGAAACTCTTTAAAAATAATGCTAATCGAATATTTTATCTTAAACTGCTTTTCAGACTTGGTAAATGATTGATTTATGTTTGCTTGATTATCTATTAAAGAAAATGCCACATTGAGATTAACTGTATTTGGCAAGTTGATGATTCTACTGGTTACATTTAATAGTAGTATTGTATAAGTGAAAATGGTCAGACATCCTATTATTCACCACATAACATTGCTTGTGTCACTATATGGTGAATGTTAATATGGCACAGTTAGTTCTCAACTGATCTTTGTTAGACACTAAACAAAGAATAACATAGTATAAGACTGATATTTTATAAAATAGAAGAGATGATAACTAAGATATTATAAATCTACTATATATATGTTTTCTGACCTGATTAATAATCTGTATGATTATAGAAGAAGGTGGACTAGGATTCAATATCTTAGGATTTTTCATTTTAGGCTATAAGCTTGCAAGTATAAAGAAGTTAAAGTTATTAGATGCATAAGTGCATTGGTTCCATCTTTGAATTCTAGGATCTCATTAATTGTGACAAAACTAAAAACTGATTTGGGATGTACTTGTAATAGAACTATATCATGTAGTGATCTATGATGTTTAGTCTTTCTTGTTGATATAAATTTGGAGTTAGATATAGAGAATTGTTCTTGGAAAATTGTGATAAATCTGATGACAAACCCATCTTTTCCAAACTAGTATAGATAATTATATTTATGTTAAGGTTTAGCTAATTAACTAGATAATAAACTATTAAAACCAAATAATATTTAAACACTATAATAGTAGTTTATTATCACATTTTTGTTAACTTTTATTAAAGGATTTTAATTTTACAGAAGCATCACTATTTTTATGAGTCGTTATTGCCTTACAATTTAATGCAATAATGATTGTATAATTATAAGTTGGAGATATGAAAACAATGATTCAGACTTGCATTATCTATTTAGAGTAAATACGTTTAATTTACACAATGCTATTGTTTTGCTTGTTAGTCTAGAAACAGTTTGAATGACTTGGTAAAAATGGTAGGAATCAAACATATAAAATTATTTATGAAATAAAAAAGAATGGAGAAGTATCGGAAGTTGTCTATCTATAAAATTCTAATTTTATGTTATTAGCTGTTGAAAAATTCGTTGTTGATATTGTGACTTATCTTTGATTTGGTGATGAAAAAGTGCATACTAAAAATTAAATGTGGTGGGGACAAAATTTTTTTTCCATGAATAACTGCTATAGATCTGAACTATTTCTGATATTTAATCATTATCTGGCCAAGTTTTATATTTAAAGTGAGACCAATTTTAAAGATTTTAATTTTCCATATATATATAATATTTAAATTATGTATATTGTCTATACTAAACTTAATGTAATTATGAGACTTGAATGCACACTTTCAAGCTCTCTACTTAAGGTCAATATGAGTATGACAATAATATTGGCATTAAATAGAGCTTTGAGCATTCTAACCTCAGATTTTCAATGAAATGGATGGCTAAAGAGTTGGAGTGAGGAGAAGATTAAAGTCCATCCATTAAACTCTGGAGATTTGCTGTATATATGTGTGGAAGATGGTAATCTGGACCAACTGATGAGTTCTGGTTCAGCATGAAATACTTATATTGGAGATCATTTAATTTTTTCACATGTATGTGGTCATGTGTATCAGTTGTATAAGATGGATTGAATAGATGTAGAGAGCTTCAAAGTCTGAGTTCAAGTCTCTTACAATATATATATATATATATATATATATATATATATATATATATATATATATACACACTTTGAATGCAGACAAATACAACTATTTTTTAACAAAGGAACAATTAAAATTAATTTTTAAGATAACTAGCAGAATGAAAAAAAAGTCAGGAATTTATTTAAAATAAAAACCAGACTTACTTTATATGTTAGTGAGAATAATGTAGTTTTTTTTCATTCTTACTCACTTATTGCATTGCCAAATCCCTATAATATTAATATCATTTATGTTCTGTATTGCTTTTTACAACCCACTATTAACAGTTTTGATTGTTCTGAAGAAGATTGCTGTGGAAATCGAAATGTTAATAGTGGGTTGTAAAAAATAATAAAGAACATAAATGATTCTTGCATTGGTGGTCGAGAGGTCAGCACGACTGCCTCACAAGCAGTTGCCCAGGTTGTGGGTTCAGGTCCCGGCCGATGCTATGACCCAGGGGAAAAAAAAGAACATAAATGATATTAATATTATATTCTCATTGACATGAGTTTAAAGTCTTTTTTAAAGTATCATGTAATTATAAAAAATAAATAGTTTTATATTTATTAAATAAAAGATCTTTCAATTACCCAAAAGACAACATAAAAACAAAAAAATCTCCACAGTCATTTCTACTTGACAAATAAAATGTGAACAAGGTGCCATTATTTTGAAAAAATTGAGGTTTTTTATTAACTTTCAAACAATAGAGATTTATATTTTGCTGATAATTCTGACATCTATTAATAAAAGAAAAATTAAAATATTCAATCTCTATCAATAAGTTGAGGGAATTTACTAAATAATTACAATGATAATACTGGCATGCAACCCAATCTATATTATCCAGATTACTCCATCTCATACAAAGTTAGGTGCTAATACCATTGTGAAGGTAATTTGAAATTTGCAATGTCATCTACAAAACAAAAGCACACATTATAGTTATTACTAAAAGAAAATTGACATTTTTCATAGCTGTAAATAGTATCTCCTCAATCAGGAGAAAAATATATAAACAAATAATAATGAGATAACATTCACTATAAGTACTCTTCTAGTACTTCAACAACAATTTTTACCTGCTATCAATTTAGAAAATATCAATTTGACAAAATTGAGTTGATATTGATAAATATAATCTTTTACACATGTTGTTTATAACTTTTACCTTATGCACTGTTATGCAACTTTTTTTTTTTTTTTTTAGCATATTTCTTCTTTTTTTTTACTTATTTGTTTTAATGTCGTTATTAATAATTGTATTGGAATGTAATGATATAGAATGAACTTGATGGTAGCGAATTACAGTCACGTGAGAAGCAAATCTTTTTCAAAATGAACTGCAAATGCGCGTTTTCTTTGCAGTGTATTGAAAATTTATGAATAAACAGAATAATGTCAGATGACCATCAGAAGTTGACACTTACTTGAAGCATTTAATGATAAAATTGTGTGAATGTTAGTTCTTCCTCTTTGTTTGGAGACAGATCGAGTAATATTTCTGTCAGTGTGTAATGTTTGCTATCACCCTATCATAATTTATTCTAGCTTTTTAATTTTATATTTATATATTAATGAATATCACGATGTAATAGTTAAACAGTATATTTATTTGCTTGTTATATAAATATATAAGTATGTGTATATATGTATGTATATTGTATATATCTTTTTTTAATATTAAAAAATCAGATTAAGTGTTTTGTAGAAAGATCTCTCGGTAGTTTAAGATGATCAAGTAAGAAGCCCTGTTTAACTTTGATCCCATTATCAGATAATCCAATGCAAGAAATTTCTTTTAGAATTGATGTACAGATTAAGAATCCTTACAAGCAGATTTTTTTAAGCCTAATTATGTTTCTTATTTTCCAAAGTGATACGGTAGTTGTAAAAGATGAAACATCTTAACATAGTGGTGAATCCAATCAAAAATTAATTTGAGCTTTTCACTACTACACTTTGAACAAAGATAAAAGAAATAACAAAATCTTAAAAACCCTCTCCTATTGCATCATTTCCAGTTTATAAAACTTTTATATTTTGAAATAAAACATTGAAATTATATATATATTCTACTCTACAGAATCTTTTTTACCGTGATTAACACATGAGTCTACTCTGTCACCTGTGATTCAAATTTGAACGGAACTTGGAAATGTTTCAAGTCACAATATTTTTAAGCAAATTTAAAATTGTACATATATGAGTCAGAACCAATACTAATAGAATTCATGTTATTGCTATATAAATAGTTAGCTAGCTATTTTTAGTTTAAGAATTAAATAATAAAATAAAACCATAAAAGCTCCAGCTTGATAAATATAATCTTTTTATCATTTTCCCTCTCTGTTGTGAGCATTTGAAGGACTTTTCTGTGTATTTATAATTTATATCGAATTTATAATAATAATAATAAATTTTGACTCTGTGTCCATTGTCAAATTATTAGATATGCTAAAAAAAAAAACAATATCCCCATCCCTACTATATAAAATAGCCAATCTACTACTCAGCTATGAAATTCACATCATACAGAATGGGAAAAATTCACCAGCTTTCAGGCCTAGTCAATCCATCCCACAAGGATTTCCTCAGTGCATTCCTTTTTACACTATATATAAATTCTCCATTAATAGAGATACAGAAAAAAATAAAAGATATTCAAATCCTAAACATTGGTTTAAATACATCATGCATATTAACCGTTTTCCTCTTCTCTAAAAAAAATCTCTTTATACTGCAAGAGATAATCAATGATTATACCTCCAATTTTAACTTAAAAAAATTAACACAAATAAAACTTCTGCATGATCAATATATACAGGAAAACACTATACAGGTATGTATAATGGCAAACCGTCTGCTTTCCTTGATTTTATATTTTACCTTGGATCTAACAGAATAAGGCAAAAAATTCAAAATAATTTTAAAAAGATGCTGAAAAAATCACAATATCACTTGAAGAAACATACCTATCAATATATGGGAAGGTGACACTGTATATTCAACTTGTAATTACAAGATTTACCTACTACACATTTATAATCTGAATTTTTTAAAATATTCATATCTAAAATCTCATCAATCTGTAATGAATTAATATAGAAGAGAAAGACAGTGGCAATCTTTTTTAAAAACTTTAGCAGATCACCATTTATCAATGGACTCAGACTTCATACAATCAATGTTTTTACACACAGAAATCAGTAAATCTATTAACAGCCACCATAAAAAAAATTTCAGACCTAGAGGGTGTGATTAATATAACACTCACATATAGCCCACCTTCTTCATATGGATATCTATCTACACTGATTGAAGAACTCAAGCCAATATATAACAAAATATCACTCAATAATGACAAGTATATATACTGGTACATTTATAATATCCTAAACCCTATCCATACACCATATTTATATCCATCAGCTCTTGGGATAGACAATAGGCAAGTATTGCAACAATTCATAAAGTCGTCACTAAAATCAAAATTATTTGATTTCCTGCTTAAGTTTAATCTAAATGCTCTACCCACAACACATTTCCTTAAATTTCATGGACTCTATATAAATATAGACACCCTTTATGGACTATGTCATAGAGAAGAAGAGATACAGAATCATTTTCTTCATTCCTGCACTGCACTGAAAACTGTACATCACACAATGTTTACCACTTACAGAAAGACTGTTTCAATCAATGAAATAATAAATACATTTAAAAAAGGCAACATCCCTGCTATTCATGCAGCAACTTGAAACCAAGATACATTCTATGAAATATAAGTCCTATATAATAGATAGTGACACCTTCAATATCATCAATTTTCAACATTAAAACCAAACAGTGAAATGCAAGCATAAACTGAACTAAATAAAAAACCAGACTCTAAAACAAACAAAGAAGTATACAGAATAGATATAGGGCTGCAAAAAAAGTTAAAAGGTCCTCTGTTTTCCTTAATGATAAAGACTTATGTATTGAAAAATTATCTTAATCGTTCTCCTTCCATACTTGTAGATTTGTTTTGCAATTGCTAATATTGGCAATTGCAATGGAAATCTATATATGACTAGATATGACTCTGTAACATTTTAGACTCAATAAGGTTTTGCTTGAAACATCATCATCATCATCATCATCATCATAATAATAATAATAATAATAAGAAGAAGAAGAAGAAGAACAACAACAACAACATCAATAATAATAATAATAATAATAACAACAACAACAACAACAACAATAATAATAATAATCAGAAAACACAAACTCAGTGCTCATAAATGTATTTTTATTTTTCTATTAAAACTCTCTACAGTTTTCTTTACTTTTTTGCATAAAGGCTGAATGAATGCAAATTAGCTCCATGCTATGTTTTGAAATCTAATCTTTTTATTTTTAAAAATCAAAATCTAAAGGTTTTAAATTTTTCGGTCATCATTTTTAATCATATATGGAAACAGTTATAATTATCTTTATGACTTTTTAATAGTAATATTTTATTAAATTTTTAAAAGTTTTTCATTGGAAATGATTTAAATCTAACCAAATACTGAATATTTCATTTCTTATGGTCATAACTATAAAATACATTAATAAATGCATTTATATTTAGTATTTGGTTTATAATCTAATGAATTTGCTTTCGCAAGTTCTATTTCTAGTATGAAAGTATAGTTCTACTCTGTTTATTCTTTTTTTATTTATATTTTGAAAGTTTAGATGACTATTAATATTACAAATTATTCTATTTAGTTTATCGATTTTAATTGTTTAACATTTTGTTTTGTTCAATTATCATTGTTTTGTTTTATGTGTTTGTATAATTTATATATTTATCTTTTTGTTTGTTTGTTATCTCTCATGATGCTTTTAATGCACAAAAATTTTTTTTAATAAATTAATTTTGTAATAAATACATTTTGCTGTTGTCTTATAATGTTATAATTGTGCATATAAAAAGTCAATGATACATTTTTACAATTTTATAGCTGTAAAATAATTTTAACAGCTTGAGTTATAATATTTTTAGTATTATAAATGGGTGCTTATCATGTAAAAGTATTTAAATCTTAAGTATCTGATAACTTAAAGTAGTAAATAATATATTTTATTGGTTAATAGCATTAATTTTGTCATAATTTAATTATTAAGACATTTTAAAAAGCTAATATTCATTTTAAATTTGAAAACTAAATTCAAGCCCTACATTTAGGTTTGCAAAGAATTCAATTGAATTTATAATATATTAATTTAATCTTAATTTTAGTGCAGATAATTACAATTAAATATTTTAGTTATTTACTAAAAGTTATAATAAAGTCAACAATAATAAAAGATAGTTGTAGATAAATGAATGCTTGAATGAATGAATAAATGTAATATTTAACTTTAACATTTACTTGTTAAAATATTTATTAGATGTCGAACTTTAAAAGAATTTAAAATATATTCTAAACAACTTTTTGAGTTTAAAATTAATGTATTAAATATTATGGGTAATATTTATTTCATTTAAACAGTGTAAATTTTATTCATGTAATATTTTATTTTATTCTAATATTTAAATTAGTAAATAATTATTGTAACAAGAAATATTTTAATTTTATTGTCTAAACAGGAATTAGTTTACTTTAAAAGTTATTAATTAAATATTTTGTTAGCAACTTTCCTTGATTTCAATAGAACATGGATTTGAACCAATAAAAATTTAAATGTCAATAATCAGTGTTATAAAGTGCTTATCTGACCCAAGCTATAAATAGATAAAAATAACACCTGCACACACATTCTACATTTAATTACACTCTATTTACTTTTGTAATCAATTTTATTCATTGTGTTTATTGAAATAATTGGGAGAGTACAAATCTCTCAAGCACTTATGACTACAATCAGCCAATCAAATATTAAGCACTGGGACAGAGAATTTAATAAAAAAAGAGCGGTTCCACTCTCTTCTTTACTTGCCTTAATATATATCCAAGCCAGTCCAAAGTACTTATATTTGAAAGTGTGAATCTTAAATATCATCACACTTATTTTATTGAGTTCAAATTATAAACATACAGTGTGAAATCTTTCGATTTACTATGCAGTAGATTCATGCTTTCAAATATAAGTACTTTGGACTGGCTTGGATATATATTAAGACAAGTAAAGAAGAGAGTGGAACCGCTCTTTTCTTATTAAATTCTCTGTTCCAGTGCTTAATATTTGATTGGCTGGTTGTAGTCATAAGTGCTTGAGAGATTTGCACTCTCTCAATTATTTCAATATCGACTGCGCTTTATAAAAATAATATTATTTACATATATTGCTGCAAATTTATAACATCGAAAAACTACTGCATAGTAAATCGAAAGATTCCATGCTGTATGTTTATAATTTGAACTCGGTGAAGTAAGTGTGATGATATTTAAGATTCACACTTTCAAATATAAGTACTTTGGACTGGCTTGGATATATATTAAGATAAGTAAAGAAGAGAGTAGAACCGCTCTTTTCTTATTAAATTCTCTGTCCCAGTGCTTAATATTTGATTGGCTGGTTGTATTCATAAGCACTTGAGAGATTTGCACTCTCTCAATTATTTCAATATCAACTGCACTTTATAAAAATAAAAATAATATCATTGTGTTTATGTTTTTTTAAACTTCAGTTTTAATTAACAGATCTAATTTTATTTAAATTTTTTATTTCCTTATTTTTAAAATAATATATAACTAAAAGTTAAATTATCTATGCACAATGTCTAAATAGGACCTCAAGGAACAAGAAATATTTATTGAAACCAGTTTTATTGGTAAAATTAATTAATTGTTGCAATGTTTAATTTACTTTTATTTAAACTTCACATCATAGACAATGCTAATAGACATTTTATTATTACCATGATGATGCATAAACTGTTATTGATTTCAAAACATATTTGAGCATCTGTCTAATATTTAAATTTGTTGCAAAATACTGGAAGTTATCAGTAACAACAATATTTTTAAACATCTTGAATAACTTAGAATGTTTTTACTAACAATACTCATTTAGAAATTATTATCTGAAATTAATGTACCATGTGTAAAGAACTTTGAATTTCATTTAATAAAAACTTATTCTGTTATAATGACTATATTTTCAGTTGTTTATAGAGCTCTTTTCATATTGACAGGAAAAATATTAGACTTAATAATAGAATATTCCTTAAATGGACATATTTTTATGCTGTTATTTTTATATAAACATTACTAATTATTTTAGGAAAGCATAAAAGAAATTTGTTTATTAGGTTTAGTTCTTGAAGGAGAAAAGAAATCAATCTCTTGGATCCTGAGAAGACAAAACAATTGACATATAAACAAATGTCTAAAAATATTGTGAAGTATTGGAACAAATTACTTACATTATAAATGGAAAGTAAAATAATTTGGAAAACGATATTCTATTTGAATTGAATTTAAGTAAACTTTTTCTGCATTAAATTATGAAAGTCTGCATACTCACTCTCTCTCTTTCATAATGTTGGTATTGAAACCACAACTACTGTTTTAAAATGTGATATTTGCAAAGAAGTATTTCTCCTGCTAAATACTCTTTTATTACTGCTAATTAATGTAATGCTACTAAAGGATTCAGTATTGAATACCTAATTTTAAATATGAAGAAACATTTTATTGTAATTTAATAAATATTTATCATTATTTAAATTCATGGAAACTTATTCAATGAATGGCCATATCTTATAGTTTGCTAGCACAATTTATTTTGAATTTTATTTAAAGATAGCTATAAAGTGCTTTTATATTTTAATTATTATATTTGTCTTGGATATCTTTGCTGTCCACAGGACATTATTATCTAATAGACTGTTCCTGTTTCTGTTAATAATATAATGGCAGAAGAATGGAAAAAACAGATTATTTTAATTTATTTATTTTATATGATAAATGAGTTAATGTTTTATTTATGTTTATGATTTTGTGCACATTGTTTTTAGTTCAGCTGCATATTATTTTACCTGTTTTATATGCTAGTTTTAGAAATAATTTTTAGATTGAAGTTCTCAAAATATCAGTGTATTATATTTGCATATTTTAAAATTTTATGTATTTCCTTTTTCATATGGATTATTTATTTATAAAGGTATATTATTATGCTGAATGCACTTTAAGTAGATGTATGTTTCTATTATTTTATTTTATTGAGTGTTTATTTCTTAATTTTAACTAATCCTATGTTTAACATTATTATTTACCATCTTTGACATCAGTCAGTCATAGTAGTTTTAGTTAGAGATTGATATGTAGTCTCTCTTTATTTAGGAATGATTATTTTTGCCAGTATTGTTAGAGATTGAGGCTTGTGTCTGTCATTCTTATGATTTTTCTAGCTTATTTTAAAAGATATATAGCATTAGTCTCTCTCTCTTATATTTGTTGTTAACTAGCATACTTATTTTAGAGATTGTCGCTTAGCTCTCCTTAGTTTAAGGCAATCCTATTTAGTATTTTATCCCTGATGTGCACTATCAGCATTTCTTGACTAGTGACAAAGTTCTAGACCATTTTATTATTGCTCTCAAAAGTAGGTGCACTTATTTATGAGTTATGCCATTATACATTTATTTTGCCTTTTTTCAGTTATCTTCAAATATATCTAGTTTGCTGTTGGTAATGGATTTTTTAATGCATGTGTAATATTCTACCATGGCTTTATTCTAGCAATTATGTTGGTTTTATCAAGATATTGAGGGATGCTACTCTTAACTTTTGTAGCATGTTTGGTTTATTTAGATGTGAATTATATATTGTTGATGTATCAGTTTTGTATTTAAACTTTGCTGACTTAGGATGTAAATATGATAAATAATTGACTTCAAAATTTTAAATTATATCTTAGGCATAAATAGGTAATATACATATCCCTTATCAATCCTTTGTCACTGGATTTGTAAGTTTGTATTTTTAAGTAATGTTAAATATTTATAAAAGATAAACTATTTGTGAAAATTACACTATAATCATGTAAATACTTTAATATATGAGAACTTTTGAGAATGTAAAGTAATAGAAAGTTTATTTTGACATCTTAAATAATATTTACCTATTCAAATTAATTTAGTTTTTATAAATCCATTTATAATTTTAACTTTCTGATATACATTTGAAAGAAAGTAGTGTTTTCAAAAGGCCTTGGCTTTGTGGACTTAAAAGAATATGTTATATTTGTTTCTTGTTATTATTTGTTTTGTGTGTGTGTGTGCAAAATTAATATTTTCTTTTATTAAGAAATTTCTTATGGTCATTATTCCATATCATCCTCACATTAACCAAACATATAAATAATGATAAAAGTATTATAAGTTATCTTAAAAGTTTGTTGTAAGAGTACATAAACATTGAAATTAATATAAAAATCACTTTATTGAATTATATTTAAATATTAAAATTACATCTAAAATATGTATTTGTCTTAAGAAAAAGTATAATTTCATATTATTATTCATGATCACTTCTACCAATTTGGTTTGTTTATTAAATTGTCCTGTGCTCTGACATATTTCTTTGTTCTTACTTTAAGCTTTCAACTTTTATTTTAATATTAAACCATTATTATTTATCAGAATATAATAAATTTGATCTCATTTGATAGATATTTTTGTTTAGAAATTAAATAAAGTTTAAAAAATCACATTTGATTTTCTGAATTATTTTAAAAATTAGTTTTTAATCAAAACAAACAGCCATTTCATTATCAAATTTCAAGTAAAACAGATTCATTTTGCAAAATAAATAAAATGATCTTTGTTTGAAGTCTACTTTAAAAATATGAACAAGTTATTTTCAATAATTAGTAAATCAAACAAATTATACTTTTTAAATATTTACAATTTTTTAGTAATTTTTATGTTATCACTAGATATTATTACAGATTGTGTAGTGATGATATTTTCTAGACTGCTGAATTTCCTGTAATTGTAATCTCTATAATGGCATTACTCAGAAGAATATAAGCTTTTATATTTAAAAATAAAACATTTTTGTGAAAAATAAACATGTAATAATATATATTTTTTATTTTCAATAAGTATCATACAATTTCTATAAAAATAATCATAAACTTTCCACAAAATCAAATTTTAAAACCATTGTAATATTTTCTCAAAGTAATGTCACAAAGGTTGAGATCACTAAATATATAATAGGATTATTATTATAGAGTTTAAGAAAATTTAAACCTTCTTATTTAATTATTTTGATATCTTTAGAATTTTTTTGAAATTAAAATATTAGGAAATATATATATGTCTATTTTAAAGCTGTAAAAAAGGTTTGCAAAGTTTCTTAGTAGAAAGCAAAAAATGCAAATTTAATTTCTTTACTTTTGACATGATAAAGCATCATGATCAAAAACTGCATGATTAAAAGATCACTGTGTTTATTTACTCCAAAATTATTTTTCCTATATATTAAATCATATTTGTTATTCCATAATAAATTTAGATTATGAAAGGACTTAGTTCAAATTTAAAAGATGTTTAAATAATTTTATTCTATAGTATTTAGAATGGTTATAAAATTCCTTAACCATCTTTAATATCTGAATGTCTTCTTAGGAGTTTATTATTTAACTTACTCTAAATTAACAGATCATGTTGTGTTTTATTTTAATTATTATTATTATTATTATTATTATTATTATTATTATTATTATTATTATTATTATTATTATTATTATTATTATTATTATTATTATTATTATTATTATTATTATTATTATTATTATTATTATTATTATTATTATTATTATTATTATTATTATTATTATTATTATTATTATTATTATTATTATTATTATTATTACTACTACTACTACTACTACTACTACTACTACTACTACTACTACTACTACTATTACTACTACTATTATTATTACTATTACTATTATTATTATTATTATTATTATTATTACTACTACTACTACTACTATTATTATTATTATTATTATTACTATTATTATTATTATTAATATTACTACTACTACTACTACTACTACTACTACTACTACTATTATTATTATTATTATTATTATTATTATTATTATTATTATTATTATTATTATTATTATTATTATTATTATTATTATTATTATTATTATTATTATTATTATTATTATTATTATTATTATTATTATTATTATTATTATTATTATTATTATTATTATTATTATTATTATTATTATTATTATTATTATTATTATTATTATTATTATTATTATTATTATAGTAAATGTATGCCTTACTCACTTACTAGGATTTCATTCTATGTTGAATCCATTTTATGATTAAAATCAATTATATTACTTTGAGATATCCTAATTTATTTCACAAACCATCTTATTGAAAGATTATTTTGTTAAAGAAGAAGCTATTTTCAAAGATGATAATCTTTGGTGGCAAAGATTTAAGAGAACACTTTCAAATTTTATAAAATTAAAGTTTCATCTGATCATAGAAATGTGATAATTATGAAATGGATAAGAAAGATGTTAGTGGAAGTGGATGTTTGTAAGAGAAGGATTTTAAATGTAATCTTAATGGTATATGCTTGCAATATTAAGAGTCTTTTATTTGTAATAAAGCAAGTCGAGAGTTCTCCTTATTAAGTTGTTTAAATATTGCTTTGTATTTTAATAATACTTTATTGTAGTTGCTTATCCATGCATATTTTTTATTGTGGCATATGCCATTTATATTTTATAAACCTGTTGAGCTTGGCTTATAAGATTATTTAGCTTGTGCATAATTATTGATATTTTTCCTTCATGATTACTAATTTGATGATTATTAACATCATCATGTTTCCTTCTCTTGGTTAAGATTTGTTTTGCCCAATGTGTTGGCATTTGATCTGCTGAAAGTACCAAGCAATTGTTCTGAATAAGCATTGGGGCTATTTTCTCAATTTGTTATCCCATTTTTGGATGCTTCTTTCAGGTATAATATATATCATAAATTATTGTACTTAGTTTATACACTTTATGTTCTTTTGCCCTGTTTTGAAGTTGTCTTTTACTCTTTTCAGATGTATTATGAATAGTTTTAGTGAGATTAGAACTTTTTAATTTTTATATTTCAATTTCAAAATTGTTTCCAATTTTTTCATTCTCTTTTATGATTACTTTTAAAATATCATAGACATTTTTTACATGATTAATTAATATATTAATTATTCCATATAATTCAAGTACTTTGCAAATTATTCTTTTTTATTCATGCAGTCAAAGGCCTTTGAAATTAAATAGAACATAAATATACTTATTTTTCTTCTAGATTTTTTTTTGTAATAAGACAGAGTGATTATTTGTTATATAGTACCAACATATTTATACAACTATCATGTTTTTATATATCTAGACCAGGTTCCCAACATAAGATACATATACCAAACATGGTATTGTGTAATTAGTTTTAACACATTAATTCTATAATTTTTTTTAAAAATTCCATTTTTATTAATATTCAGAAAAAAATATTTATTAAAAATTTAAATTCAATGAGTCAAACTAAAAAAAATTATCCCTTCTATTTTTCAGTATCATTGAGATTTTTAATTCTTGAATTTGATTCTTTGTTGTTTGGTTTTTTGTTATTTTATTGTTTTCTCCTAATAATTGGCTATTTATTTTTTTACTACTTTTGCCTTTGTTATTTTGGACAGAACTTTAAATTTCTGCAGATGAGCTTTATTTAATTTAAGTTTTATCTTAAATTTTCTCTTTGAAAAGTACAGAATTGTTGAACTGATATTAAATATCTTCTATGTCTCCTGATATAGATTACTTTCTGTAATTATATATTTTTTTTCTTTACTTTAATCTTTCTCTTGACTTTATACATTCTTTTCACAGAAATCATATATTGCAAATTATTATGTATTCTAAAGTAGATTTTAAAAACTTTTATCCTTGTTTTTTTCTCCAAAATCCATACTAGCTCATAATTTCTTCCATAAATTATTACCACTTCCAATCTTAACACTTGAAACTTCTACAATGTAGGTAAATATTTGTATGAGAAACATCATAAAAGAGTTAATTTCAGAAATTTGTAAAAGTATTCTATTTTATTTCATCCTCATTTAAGATAAGAACATATAGTTAGATTACAGCAGATATTGAAAGAATTTAATTTGAATTTAACTACCATTATCATTGCATTGATGGATTTATATCCATCAATATTTTTTTATCTTTTTATCTAAATAAGCATTTATTTTATATAGCGTAAGTTTACAATTGTATTACATTCAAATATCAGCCTTTCAAGCTAATTGTGCACACGCTTTTGCGAGTGTTAATAATAATAAATTAATACTTTCTCTCCAATACAAGATATAGTATTTATGCAGGAACAAACTTATTTCTATGACTCAAATGCTTATATATGAGCAAATCTGAAGTACTGGCAAGGAAAGTATGAGGATGGAACAGTCACTTTAAATTACTATATACGATGTCTGAATGAATGATGTCAGTGAAATTGTCTAGAATTTACTAAATGTCATTCTAACTGAAACTTAATCATATGTAAATAAGCATTTATTTTATATAACATATGTTTACAATTGTATTACATTCAAATATCAGCCTTTCAAGCTAATTGTGCATATGCTTTTGCGAGTGTTAAGAATAATAAATGAATACTTTCTCTCCTAATACAAGGTATAGTATTTATGCAGGAATAAAATGAATCCACTTAATTTAAAGTGACTGTTCCATCCTCATGCTTTCCTTGCCAGTACTTCAGATTTGCTCATATATAAGCATTTGAGTTGTAGGAATAAGTGGATTCATTTTATTCCTGCATAAATACTATATCTTGTATTGGAGAGAAAGTATTTATTTATTATTATTAACACTCGCAAAAGTGTATGCACAATTAGCATGAAAGGCTGATATTTGAATGTAATCTTTTTATCTAATAAAAAATCAACATTAGTTTTATGCTTTTAATAATTTTTAGACCAAAAAACATTACAAACATTTTTCTTTTCCAGTCCAACATATATTTTCTAACTCAAGACTGCAACATTTATATCTTTCAATCTCTTTCTACTGTGAGACTAATTTGCTATATATTCATAAAATTCGAATATTTAATTCTTAGACAGTATGCAATTTAACAAGTAATTATTTCCCTAACTGATTGATTTTTTGGACTAAATTCTTATTGTACAATTTGATATCCAGATCTTTGTTATTTTACATGGCTACATTTAAAATGTCATGAGTTTCTTTGTGAAAGTTGTACTACATATTTTATTTAGATTTTATTATTTATGGATACTACATCAATAGCATTCAACTGATTGATTTACAAGGATTTAAAAACAAGCTGCTTTTGACATTGATAAGATACTTTATACAGCTACTTTTATGAAAAACAGATTCTGCAAATATGGCTAATGCTATTTTCTTGTTGTTAATGATAATTTAGGTCTTTTCTATTTACTGACTTTATAACAAGCTAAGTGCTAAACATTAAGACACATGCTTTTACTGATAATTTAAAAAAATACTTCAAGAAAATTTATAAATTTTAGAATATGATTTTCCACTTTTTATTCTTGATAATTTTAACCTATTAAAACATGATCGTCTAAATGAGTACTGCATTATATAGGCTTAAACAAAAAAATTGTATACAAATAGTTTTGATATAATTATAAAGATTTAAACTTAAATCAAGTAATATTATTTTGAGGATCAAATTTTAAAACATCACATATATAATTTTTTTAATAAAAGAAAAAAAAATAACATTGTTATGATTTATTTTATACCAACAATATTCTTATGCTAAAATTTTTATTGTATAGTGTTTATCACATGTGTATATATATTATATTTAATATTTTCATGCATATATGATATAAATCAAGACTTTTTTATATTAAGCCATATATTATTTTTTTATTAAATTCCCGATGTTTCAACAAAATATCATTCATTATTGTGAAGGTTAAAGTCTTAATAAAGAACTATTAGATTTTAAGTAATAATGAGATTGAGCATAAAGAACAATTATTCTTATATATATTTGATGGTTGATTATTCACAATAGGTGGATTAGCAAAAAAATTATTTTCTTCAGTTTTACAACTAATTGATTTCAAATTAATTTTAGAAAAAAGAGATAAAATAAGTGGTCTCCACAAAGCTAGAATATATTATGCTTCATCAGATTTATTTAAACCATTCAGTCTTTTTAATATTTCAATAGATTTTCTCCTGGTTTCCATATCACACTTTTACAGATTATCAAGTATTCTAGAATTATCAAAATTAGGTGTGTGACTAATTTCCAAAAAAAAAAATGTATAGTAAAGAATGATGTATTTAACTTTTGATTGAAGGCATTTTTATGTTCCTAATTCTGACTTTAATTCATCTATTGGAGAGCTTCTTGAGTATTATATTCATGAAATTTCATAGACACCATGATATTCTAAATATACTCACGTTTTTGGTTTATGAAAAAAATCATCATTTTTTGGCTAGTATGAACGATAATCTTAATATTGAAATTACATCGCCTACTACTTACACTATTAGTGACTATTAACACTTAATATAAGGTAAAACAGTCATTGAGTTGTCAATTTTATTATCTTTTTTTTTAGTATCAATGATATATAAAGCTAAGTATATCATAGAAGATAAAAATAATAAAACACTTTTTTTAGATGTTTAATTGCTAAAAAATCTGATGATTCTTTATCAGTATGTGTTTACAAAAATTTCACCCATCAGATAGATATGTTGATTTTACTTTTAATCATCATCTTGCTCATATATTTTTTGTGGCAAAAAGCCTTTTGATGAGAGCATATAGTTTGTCCAATATAGATCATCTTGTTCAAGAAATAAAATTAACTAAAAATATTCTATTTTCTAATGATTATAATAAAACATGTGATAAAATAGAAATATAAGTAAAGTGAATAATGTAATATATTCACACTCTCAGTCCAAAAGGCTTGAGATTTACCTATATAATTGCATGTAGATATAAAAGGTTAAGACAGTGATTCTTATCTCTTCAAAGTTTTATTTTGAGATTTGGATTGAGAATTTACTAATATTTAATATGGCTAATTGAATATTAAAGTATGGTGCTTGTGCGAAGGATAATTATTTTCATATCAGAATATCACTAGATTATTTAATCTTTTTTGCTTAGAATTATTTCACATGTTGTTGATATATGGCAATATTTTTATTATTTCTAGATTTTTAGCCATTTTTCTTACAATTACCTTAAATTATTTCTTTTTCATGCTAACTATTTTTGGTATTTATATGGGTGGTTTTAGATATAATTTATTAATATAGTTGTTTTCTCACAGTAGTTTTTATTACTTTATATTATATAATAATATTATCAAATTATAATATATATAATTTTTATGTATTTTTTTTATCATTAATTGTAAGTTTTCAAAAATTAGAAAGCAAAAAAAAAACTAGCATTATTTAATTAAAAAAATAATGATTACATATTAAAGACAATTCTAGAAATTAGAAACGTATTTACTTGATTATATCAAAATTTATCTAAAAAATAATCAGTCTCATTTGAAAATTTCTTTGTATAAGTTTAAAAAATTACTCACACAAAAAACTTCATATATAATTTAAAATATTATTTAATTGACTTGATGATTCTAAACTCTCTAATTTCATGAAGTTACTGTGCTAGTTCTGTTGTGCTTTAGCTTTAAATCATTTTCATAGGGTTATTTTGCTGATTTTATGTTCATTTGACAGTAAAAACTGAAATTAAAGTAAATATTGATTTATTAATTCAAAAAAATATCTGAAGATGTCAGTAATCCGTAGAATAAAACTACAAATAATCCCAAAATCTAGAGTATTGATGATTGATAGATTTTTTGACTTTAAGCATGTAAACAAATTTGTAAACTCCTCTTTGATTGTTGTCACCAATGATTAAAAAAAGATATTTTGCCATAGTTTATTTAAATATTTGTGATTAATTTTAGAAAAATATTTGTATAGTGATTATGGGGGAAAAAATCATGTTTTTTGTTTTAAAAAAATGTTTATTTTTAAAAATATAAATTAAGAAATTCAAAATAATGATGAAAAAAAATTATGATTGTTGTGCTATTTCAAATATCTTTTTACAGAACTTTTGTGATATTTTAATAATTATAAAAGCAATTTTAAATTTTAGAACAGAATTTTATAGCTTTTCAATAATTTATTCCAGATTTATATATGAAATTCAATTAACAAAAATTTATTTTTTAAATAGCATTAATAATAATCATTCGGTAAGAAAAAAGCAATTGTTCCCATTACATATTTTATTGTATTTCATTTTATTATTTTTTTCTATGTTTGGAAGGTTTAAATATGCTTCTTTTATGGATGTTTTCCATTTGAAAAGTTATATTTCTAATAAATGAAGTATAATTTTTGTTTCATAATATTGAGTAAATATTTAAATACTAAAATAAAATGTTGAACTATTAATTCAAATTGCCACTAGAGGGAGAATGGAAGACCATTGAAATACATTAATCTAGAAAAAGTGCTGCGTTATACCCTTTTTTAAAAAAAAATCATCAACTACCATTTCAACTGCATTTTTAGCCTCATAAAATATCCCAAAAAAGGGATATCACAAAAGCCTAGCTATTATTTTTAATAATAATAGAATATTTCAAACAATAATTCAGAGTATTATTGTGAAATGATTGAGAAAAATATTGTGTATTTGTTTGATATGTTGATTCTACCAATTTCAAGCTGTGGTTTTTGGAATTCCAGTATCTTAAGTCTGGTAGGCATTAGGAAAAGTTGTTAAAAAATTATTGAGACATCTCAACTATAAAGAAATACATAATGTAAGTGCATCACATAAAAGATAAATTTTTAATAATATATTTTTAAAGAAAAGGATATTAAATAAGATGTATGTAATCGATTATCAAATGACATTTTTTAAAATGGAAAAAATATATTCAGGCAATAGACTTGTATAATATTCAAAATTCAAAAGTGAGATCTTAAAAAATTTAGCTTTTACTAGTTTGTCTAGAGCAAGGGTCCCCAACCTTTTTGCACTTAAGAGCACATTCTATAATACCAGCCAGGTAGCGGGCCCCATTTATTTTTTCAACCAGGTGGTGGGCATCATTTATTTTTTCAATGTAAATTTATATTATACAAAAAAATATTTATTTCAAAAATAAAATTTTAACATATAATTAACATTTATTATATTCTTATATTGTAAAAGTATAGTATGCCCTACAATTTGATTACAATATAATACAATAATTTATAAAACATTTTAAAAATAAATTTATTTGTATCAGATAAATAATTTTTTATCGTGTTTGGATAGCGGTGGGCACACATAAAATGGTCTGTGGGTGTCATGGTGCCCACGGGCAAAGGGATGGGGACCCCTGGTCTAGAGTATACAATAAGTACTTTAGTTTTATAAATATTTTTGATTCAAATAGTAAAAGTTTCAGGGTTGCTTTATAAAAAAAATTAGAATCAATGAATATTTTAAAATTATAATACTGTTTGTCCATTTTTTATTTGGATGTAATATCTGTTAAATGTATTAAATAAATTGAATTGAATTGAATTGTTCTTTTTATTTAGATTCTGTTTTATTCTTTTTATACTTTTTCCTATTTTTTTTCTTTTTTTATCTTTCTTTTTTTCTTCTTGTTTGGTTTTTCTTTCTCTTATTTTTTATCTTATTCCTTATTATTATTTTTTATTTTATTATTTTTCTTGACATTCTTTTAATTTTATTCTTTTTTTTTTATTATTGTTATTATTCTGCTTATTCTTATATTTTTTTTTCCAAGAGATGTGTTTTGTGGTGATTATTCAAACCAATTCTGACTAACAAATAGATTACATATTAATTATTATTTTGTTTATACTAAATATTTTGCAAAAGATATTTTTTAATTTTTTGTGCAATGAACTTTTCCCATTGAAGATTTTAATATTTTATTTGTTGCATTTTATTTTCAGCCATAATTCCTCAATAAAAACTAATATTTTTCATTTCTTTAGAGTGTTTGTTGAAATTTTGTCTTTCCTATGGAAACCATACTTAGGTTCATTGTAAAATAAATTTTAGAAAATCTTATCATTTATTCATTTCATTTATTCATTCTAATGAAGATATGATGTTACAATAGTAGATTATGTGGCCTCACATTCAACATGTTCACACCCTTGCTATTGTGTATTTAGAATTTTACAGATCATTCATAAATGAAATTTTTTTTAATATCTATATTATGTCAATAGAAGGTCCAAATATTATTTCTATTCTATTATTAAGATAAAATAATAACTTTACTCAGTTAAATTAATTGTAATAATTATATTGCTGCAATGAAATATATCATTTATCTTGATAAAAGGAGCATCACATTGACACTTTTGTTGAATCCTAATATCTAAATCTATCCTTATACTTAATAAACTATCAAGATGGTTGTGTCAGAATTTTAATAAAATTTTGTTGTGTCTAATATTGTAGTGTTATATGAATTTCTGTTTTATTTTTAATTGCTAGTATAGCATTAGGCAGTATTTAATTTTTATATATTGTAATGGACAGTGGACACTAATATCTATGATTAGAGGGCGCCACTAGAATTATATGGAAAGGAGTTGCAGTAGCAGGGTTAACATATGGTAATGATGCATTATATGTTAGTAAAGAGGTATTAAATTATTTAGAAAAAGTTCAATGGGAAGTAGGAAGACATGCATTGGATGCAGAAGTATGAATAGCAAGGGAGGCAATTCAAGGAGAAATGGGATGGTCAAGTTTTCATATGAGAGATGCAAAAAGTAAAATGAAAATGTTTGGTAGATTGCAGTTTATGGATAATAAAAGAATAGCGAAAATAGTATTTAATTGGGTTATGAGTAAATGGCAGGTAACAAGATGGGTGAGAAAGGTAAGGTGATATGCAAAAGATTTGGATAAAGAATTTATATCAGTATATTTGTACAAAAGATGGGATGATTGTGTTAAGAGGATTGTTGATTGTTATAATAGTAAGGAATGGGATAAAAGAATAGATTTATTAATAAAAAATAGGGAGTTAGAGAGATGGAGAAATAGTATGGAGAGTAAAAAGAGTTTAAATATATATAGAAATAAACAGAATATTGGATGTGAGTTAATATATGATAATAGTAAGGAAAGTAGTTTATTGTTTAAGGCTCGAATGGGATCTTTAATGACAAGAGAATATGCATGTAAATGGAAAAATATGGGTGCTTTATTTTGTAAATTATGTAAGGAAGGAATAGAAAATATTAGGCATTTGTTAATTGAATGTAAATGTTTGAAAACAGAAGGGTAAATATAATGAAGTTATGAAAGAATAAATATGAAAAAAGTGATTATACAGAAAGTGAATTAATGGTTTTTATGCTGGGTTTGGGAAAATTAAAGGGGATTTAGATATAAAGGTTATAGAGTTGACAAAGATTATGTTGTGGAAATGAGATGGAGCAGAATATGGGAAAATTTAGAGTGGAGAATGGAAAATAAAGTGGCTAACAGGTTTATCTGGGCATAATTGCTAAGATATTCTTGACTTCATTTAAGGAGAAGCCACAATACATCACATCACATCACAAAAGGATTAAAACAAATAATAATTTTATAGTAGCTTTAGCATGAAAAAGTAGACATAATTCAGAGAAGTTTTAAAATGTATATTTAGTTAAACGTAACTTTCAGTTTAAATTAAGTGTATAATAACATTAAATTATTTTCTGTCACAATTACTATTTAAAATATTTTTCAAATTACTAAAAACAAAAACATTTAAAATTTTATAATTATGTTGAGAAATAAAATAGTTATTTTTATGAAAGTTTTTTTAAATGTTTTGAATTTTTTTTTCCATTTTTACTATGCAAGTTTTTAAATTCTTAAAATTATTAATAATTATAAAAAATTTAAGCCAATAAACATCACATGATCTCCATTTTCGTATAGAGAGTTATTGTCTGTTTTAATTATAAGAATTAACTATATTCTATATTTATTAATAAAAATATCATTGAAATAAATGAAATTATATTTGAAATTACTTTTTTTAGTTATTACATTTTCCTTTCATCTTGGCAAATAAAATGTAAAAAAACTCCTACAGAGGACAATGAATTCCTGTACGATAAGTTATTCTTATTCTCTGGTTGCATCAATCATTTAGTTATAACAATGAAAACTAAAATACATACTCATTATTGTTCAAAATGCATTGTGAATAAGACCAAAGTAGATTAATCAATTAATTAATATCAAATAAATTTAGTCCAGCTCAGCTCTGCATAATTTGGTGCAGATGGTAAAAGAACGTCTGATTTTCTAAAAATATACAGTTTAATCGAAAAAGTACTTTAAAAAGAAAAAGTTTAAAAAAATGACATATAATAAAATATTTACAAAAAAATCAATATTTTGTTAGTATTTTGCTCCTGTATATATATATATTTGAGCAGCACCTATGTATTTTAATAAAAAGAATTAATAATCATAAAATTAATAATAATAAAAATGTTAATTTAAAAGTTAAAAGTTTATAACCTAGGCGCGCATCTCAAATACATACATAAAATACATATACACGACAAAAGGAGCGGGATGGGATATAGGGTTTAAATATAGGTTAGTAGGTAGAAACATGAAGCACAAACTTAAGCTAAGATTGACTGCTTCAATATGTAATCTAAACACCATGTTTTTGATCTTCTTTATTTGAAACACATCAAGCAGAAAAGTAATTATAAACTATGGTGTTGAAATAAAATGGAAAATTAAATCTGAAAAAAAAATAAAAAAATTGGTTAATACCCCACATGATATGATGTATAATGTGCAAAAATTTTCCAAGATATTTGCAGAAATGCATATACAAAAGTAGGATCATGGGTCCTTGCATAGATTATGCATAATTTTCTTTTTTTTTTTTGTAATTATTATTATATTTCTGTAGCATCCAAACTTTTGGTTTTCTGGAAAAAGAAAACTATTTTAAATTTACGAATTTGGAATTATATACAAAGAAAGGAGTATTTTTTTGTATTTTACTTTTTTGTAATGAATTTTCATCTGTAGATCCTACTGAATATTTACTAATAACAGAAGGGCACTCAAAGAAAAACGCCCACTATAGCATAATATTCCTTTGATTTGATTCAGTATCACACAGGTTATAATTGAGGCCTTTAAAATTTAATAGGCAACAGCTTAGGTACCTTTTAAATAATAACTAATATGCTTGTCAAGTAATTAATTTGTTTATATCCGAAACATATATTTAATAATATAATATTTATGTATTATGAAAATGTATTCAAATCAATAAATTTCTTTTTACATAATTTATAAGAAACCATTATGAATTGTTTTATTTTCATTTTTCTGTTTCAATTGTATTTTGTGATAATATAATTAAAATTTTATAACACAGTACTTTTACATGTCATATTTTCTTTTTTCTCTCTCTCCCTCTCGAGAAAAGATAATGAACGCAAACAAGATATAAACTAAAAGCGTTGAAATGGTAACAATACTAAAACGATCCCAGTTTTATTGAGTTGAAATCTGAAACCGTTGCGAATAATTTATCAATGCCTTGTCAAAGACGTAGCTACGGTGCTATTTGTAATTAATGTTTCATTTATTTATTTATTTTATATAGCGTATTATCTTTTGATCAGAAAACACTATAAGTATATATATTGATTTTGTAACTCCAGCACTGTATATCATTTAGTAGAAGATGCAGGAGAGTAGACGGGATCATTATCACAGGAGCAAATCATAATCCAGATTGTGAATATGTATTAGAATCCTCGTCTTCAACGGCGATATAAAAGTGCGCAACTATCGAGTTGTCAGCGTCCAACCCCCTCGTTATCAAAACATAAGGCAAGCTTAGATAAAATCTCTTAGTCAGATCGGCCTATGCAATCAAACTTGACAAGGAGTGTGCTATTGAATTATCAATGTGCGTGTTCTCTGGCAGCTTCATTAAATTCTCAATAAATTTATTGATAACAGTTTTCAAGTATTTTATAAACTAAATGATCTGACAACAATAATGTCTTGTTTGGTTAATATGGATCAAGTGTTTGCATTTAGTTAATAAAATAATTTTCTTTGCAACCTGCTTACGCTCTCGAATAAATAAAACATTAGCAAATATATAAAATATATTACAATTTCTAATTGATAAGCTTTTTTTTTTTTGTTAAGCAAAACAATTATTATCGAAAAGCTATTTTGGAAAAAAATTTTAAAAAGACAAAATAAACTAAAAATATATACAATAAAAAAAATTAATTTTATTACATAGTCAAGTAGTTATTATAAATATTATATTTATCGATATAGTTTTGTCAATTGATGAATTATTTTCTAAATACAGAATAAAATAAATGCAATAAATTAAAAGAAATGTATGAGTGTATTTTAAATTCTCTAATTAGCAGGTAGAATAATTAAGCGTTAGTAGAACAATGATCAGGAAATAACGGTAGATCATCATCGCAGATAGTTTGCCATTGTTCAGTTTTCTCTTTAATACAATTTACTCTAATATTTTAATTTTAGCTCTGTACTATAAACTTTAATAAGCTCTTTAAATCAGTTTGATGCTATATTACATGATAAATTACATAACAATAATCACATAAAATATTGAGCATTAAAAAAAATTAATCGAATGGTTTGTCATTTGGAAGTTCATATAATCTTAGAGGCCGGAATTGGCAGAATTCAGATGTGAACTTACTTTGGTTCTCGGGTCTGTCTTTTGACAGCGTAATAAACCTAGATTTAAAACACTTACTTCAAAATACATCTTAAATATAACTAGAATTTTTTAAAAATTAATATATAAATAATAGTAACTGTATATACATGTAGACGTATACATGTGTGTATAATACTGGAGATATTCCTTACCATCATCATCAATAATAATTTGTCTTTTTTCTATCAAGCTCTATATATACCGGTAATTACTGCAGAGATATATTAACAAATGTTTCCTTTTTTAGGCACCAGAGGGACTATGATGTTACAAATGCGAGTACTCTAGGAGAAATGGGATGGACTTCTCTTTTTATAAAATATTAAAAGCAAATTTAAAATATCTAGTAAGCTATAATATATGAACAAAAATGCATTAATAAAACAGTATTTAATTTGTATATGATGAAAAATTAACGAAATCAATAAGCTAGAAAGTTATTTAAACACGAAAAGTTAATTTAAATAATAGAGATTTTATTTCTATGTAATTATATAAGAAATAGGTAGAGCATATATTTCAAATGCATAATTAAAAGATATGAAATAATAAAATAGATAAGTTGATTAGAGCCCAAAAAATTATTACATATATAAGTTTAAAAAATATATAGCATAAAGAGAATATGTTGATATTTGATGGAAGAAGAGCTTTAAAGATCAAGGAAAGAAGGAAAAAATGGATAAGAATTTTGATTGTAATTGTGACTATAAATAAAAACTGGAGTGAAAGTATTGACCAATTATTTTTGGTGTGTAATATTTTGAAAGCAGAGTCAGAAAAATTATATAAAAGAATGGGAGAAATATAAAAATGAAGGCAATAAAAGAGATAATAAATTTCTGGTTTTTGTTTAAATTTTTATAACAAATTTTGGGAATAGGAGAAAATATCATTGGAATTAAGGAAAAGGCTTTGATTAAATGAAATAGAGAATAGAATAAAATAGATCAATGCAAGAAAATGATTTGTTGGTTGTAATTTTAAAGTAATATTAAGGAATAGAAGTAGATGGATTTTTTTTTTCTATTATATATTATTTTCAAAGAGTAGGAGTATTTAACTTGAATAGCAGTTGTTAAGGTTAAGTTATCAAGAACTATTGACTATTTAAAAAGCTGTTTGATATCATATTGTGCTCATATTAGAGAAAACTTCTAAGAAAAGAAAAGAAATGTGATTAAAAATTAGAATGTACTTTAAATAAAAATAGAGAGAATATAGAATACTTAAAAAGGAATAAGTTAAATGTATTAAACCATTAAGCATCACATGATCACATCTCCTATACTAGCACATTAATTATTGATAAACAGAGCAAAACTCTCCATACAGTATTGCCACCTGTGCTAAACAGAGTAATCAATGGATGCCAGAAAGCTTGTGCATAAAATCCCTATCTAATGCCTACTCATCCAATATCCCCAGACTAGATTTTGGCTTGTGGCCTTCGTCAGTGAGGAGCTTTGGATCTGAGAGCACAGCTATGCAGTGCTCTCAGATCCAAAGCTCCTTAGTGCTCTCAGATCCAAAGCTCCTCACTGACGAAGGCCACAAGCCAGAAACTAATCTGGGGATATTGGATGAGTAGGCATTAGATAGGGATTTTATGCACAAGCCTTTTGGCATCCATTGATTACTCTGTTTAGCACAGGTGGCAATACTGTATGGAGAGTTTTGCTCTGTTTAAGTTAAATGTAGTTGGGAGATACATAAAATAACAAAAGTAAAAGAGATAAAGTTTTCTAGTTTTTGATTAGTCCTTTACAATGAAAATTGATAGTATGAGTAATATGAGAGAAGAATATAATAATTTTCTTTTTAAAAAAAAAAAGAGATGAAAAGAAAGATATCAGTGGTGGCAGAATAATTAAATTATAAATAGAAAACAAGGTAATGGATAAAGAAAAATGGATTAAAATATTTCAGAGGGATTGTTTAACTTAGCCAATAAAAATCTAGGATATATAGCAATTCAGTTATGATATCATGTCAACACAGAAATAAAATAGTTATAAACATATTTCCTCTCTAACTCATGAAATGAGTGAAGAATGCTTGCGGGGGGGGGGGGTATACATAGTGAGAGAGATTGATCTGACTTTCTGCACTGGTGGATGAGTGTTGTGTGGTGGAGTTGAAATGAAAGATTCACTGATAAAAAAATCTAAAAATATTTTAATTTTCTAAAACAAATTCTATATATAATACTGAGCATTGAGAGTTTTATATATATTTAAAAAATGATTTACTAACAAATTACAATCTTTTCTATAAAAAAAACCTACTATTAAATTGACAAAAACATAGCAATACTTATTCTAACATATTGGAAGAGAATGTAAACTATTTTTTTCCATTGGTTTATCACAATAATTTTTATAGACATTTGAAATGTTATTATAAATTTTTGATGTACTGTATAATTCAAGGTATTCTACTATTACTAAGTACTGAAAAATCTGTAATTGTACAGAAGAAAATTAACCTCCAATCATGCCATTGTTTTCATAATTATAGTTATGAAAATATCACAAAGTAGGAATTCATAACTACGTATTTACTACTTCAAAATTTAAAACTTCAAAAATTATTATACTGACTAGCTGGACCCTGCCTTGAAAAACTTGTGTTTTTTTGTAATTGGTTCATCTAACTTTTTTTTTTAAGATTTGGTCTGAAAATCCATTGTTATGGTAGAAACAAAAACTCTGGGTTTTAATTGTAATAATTGTTTGTTTTAACTTTTTTTTAAAAAATAATTTAATGTAAATTAAACAAAATATTTTAATATTATATAAATAAATTTCCAAATTTTAATAAAGTTAAATTCAAATGTACATTTTTAAATATATCTTATATTTGATAGCTTTATATTAAAAATATATATTTACTGGAGCACCCTCAAAATACTTTTTTTTTCTTTTGTTTAATTATCATAATAGCTTTTTAGCTTCATTAAATACAAAAATGCTGGTCATTTTTAAAATATTTTTTTATTAAATATTTATATATTTTTTTAATTGGTTGCTTTAAATATTTTTTTAAGATTTAATGTAAATGTGTTTTTTTATCAAACATTGCTAATTTATAAAAGTTTGTTACATTTTAAATTAACATTGCTAGGTATGTCATTCATCTAACCCTTTTAAGCAGAAGCGATTCCTATCCTTCCATAATGGGTTCCCATTAAATTCCATGATGGACTGATGCCATGGATAGTTCATTATTTGTTTGCAATGACTGTCCCTTCCTTGAGCCTCCTTTAATTTCTGACAGTTACCCTCTATCATCCCTTGTTTGCACATTTCAATTGCTGCTATGTATACTCCATCACAGCTTAAGTGTTGACCCTGAGTTATTGGATATTGTCTTAAAGTGTCTGCTACACTATTTTTTCCCCACAGCAGTATACCACTTTATAATTAAAATTCCTGCAGGAACAAGTCCATCTTATTAATCGCTATTAGCCAAAAAGCTGAGATTAAGAAATTTGAGGCTCTTATGATCAGTCAGTACTATTATTTCAGAGCCCACCAAATACTGCTGGGATTTCTTAAATGCCCACACAACCACTAGGGCCTTTTTCTCCATTACAGTGTAGTTAACTTCCGGTCATTTCAATAGGTGGCTAATGAAATAAAGAACCCATGCTGGCCTTCTTCTCATATCTGGAACAGTGTAGTTTCCAATCCAAACCCACTACTATCCATTGGTATAAAGAATGGATTGCCAAAATCAGGATATGATAACATAACCTCATCCAAGAATCCCTCCTCCACTCTTTAGAAGCTATGCTCATGTTGTTTGATCCACATCCATGGCCTTTCCTTTCTTAATAACTGTAATAATGGCTACATGTCTAGTGAAAACCCTCTATAAAACTGATTATAAAAGTTACATAGCCCAACAAAAGATTTAACATGTTTTTTACTCCAAGGTGTAGGAAACTCTTGAATCACTTGTATTTTTTCAGGGTTGGATAATATTCCCTTTTCACTGATAATATGACTGAGAAATTTGACTTCAGTAGTCATTATGTGGCTTTTATTCAAGTTAATATTTATCCCCTTTTTCTTACACTCCTCCAGCAACCACTCTACAGGTCCAAAATGTTCCTCTATGCTCTATGAGGCCACAACAATGTCATCCACATACATTACAACAAAAAATTTTATATCTTCTGATAACACCTGATTCAATCATTGGATAAGTCCTGCCCCACTATTTTTTAACCTGAAAGGAATTCTATTAAAATTATATGTGTCTGTTATATTTAAACACAGTATATTTCCAATTCTTTGGATGAAGCTTAATCTGCCAATAACTGCCAGTTAAATAAAATGTCAAAAATACTTTCTTATTTTTAAACTTAGTTAGCAACTCATTCATAAGTGGTGGGGCATTAGTATCTGGGATCGTTATTTTATTCAGCTGCCTAACATCCAAACATAACCGAATCGATCCATCCTTCTTTTTTACTGTTATGATGGGGTAATTGAATGAGGACAAGCATTTAGATATGGTTCCCCATTTAAGAATTTGGTCTATCTGTTTCTCTACCTCTTGTCTATATTGATAGGGTATAGGATATGCATGGCCCCAATATGGCAAATCCTCCATGAGCTTTATCCTGTGTTTATACCCGCGGATCACCCAGGAATCTCAGAGAACACCATCTCATATTTATTTAATAAATTTCCTCAGCCTATCCCTTTGGTTATCATTTATAAACCTGAATTCAGCCACCATTTTTCCTACTTCTATTTCTACTTCTATTTCTATCACTGTACTTTGAGTATACTTATCTTTATTATCATTTCCCCTTTGATTACTTGTGAATGAAATTAGTGTGTTATTTATTTTTACCAAACTTCATTCATAATCTAACACACCACCTGTTTTATGCATGAAGTCCAAACCTAATATGACCTCATGAATAAGTCCTGATGATCACCAACACATGCTCATATTCCATCTCTGCTATGTGTAATTTTGCTCATACCTGCCTCGATGCCAGCTTTACCCTTCTCCCATTAGCCATTATGACATAAACTGATTTTAATGCAATGTTTTGACTTCTGGGTCAACATAATTTATCTTATGAAACATTTCTTGTGACATTACCAATATCTGACCTCCCAAGTCGAATAATGCATTAGTCACAATCTCACTTATTTTTATTTCTATCTTTGGACATATCTGAGGTGCCATTGTTGGCATCCTATCTTCTCCATTACACATTAAGTTTGCTACTTATATATGATCAATTTTTCTATTTCTGTCCCTATCCTGATCTATTTTGATTCTACTATTATCCACTGTCTTTAAGACCTCAACCATCTATTCCACTGTTCCCTTGCCTATCATCATGTGTTCTATATCCCTAGGCAAACCACACTGACAATGGATACACTGTAAAATCTGTCATCTTCGCTACTTGTCTATGAACAAATATATTAAACAGTTTTCCCAGTTGCCATTTATTCTGCACTACCTGCAGCTTAACTCTTTCCCAAAGATCATCTCCCCAGTAATTTTTCAACATTGAGTGCTTGTATTCCTTGAATGTTGTCAGTTTTATTTGTAATGAATTCCATAAGAACTGAGCTTCTCCTTGTATATGGCTGTGACCTATAGTAATCCTCACCTCCTTGCTTAGCCTGTTCACTGTATAATATTATTCCAGGCTGCTCATTGGGATTTTTCCCTGTGTGGTCTAAGAAAATATGAATTTTCAAAAATTGGTTAACTGTGGCTAAGTTGTTACTCATGATATTATTATTTTCATTACTTGTGTGCACACATTTGCTAGTGCTTTTTTGTTCTTTACTGTTAGCTTTGGTCATCTCTATTATATTTTCTATCTTATTCTTACTTTCTTCAATCTTTGACCCTATTTTCTCTATTGCTACCACTAACTGGTTTATGTCCAGTCATAGGTTTTCTATAACCTTTTCATTTTCTTCTTTTATCACCTCAATTTTCCCCCCTTGCTCTAATTTAAATTGTTCTACTTCATGGCACATTGTTTCCAGTCTATATTCTACATTGGCTACCTTTTTATTTACTTTCATTCTCACCTCCTGTGCTACATTATCTCACTTTCCCATAAATCATTGCTCAAATTTCTCAAGTGTTTTAGCTTGGCTATCCAACCTTTTATTTATGATTGCCATTTGATAGGAGGTTTGTTTAAAATTTTCATCCAATCCTTCAATTTTCTGATTGAAGCTTTTAGTTAGTTGTTCATGTAACTCTTCCATCATTTTTTATCTGATTTCCTCCTTTTCTTCTCTCTTTCAATTAATTCTTTGAAAATCATTGCTGATCTTTCATTATTTTCTTCAACATACCCATCAAACCACTGCTTTCTACAATACCTTCCTCTTTCTGTTCATTATTATCTTCCATCTCCCCTTCACTACTAAAATTTTTGGTTTGTTCAGCTTGTTCTTTGCTGCTAACACTTTCCTCTCCATCACTTTGGGTGTCCATTTTTGTCTTTGATCTTGTGTGCAATGAATATATTTTATGAAATGAATATTTATCTAGTACTTTGTTTGCTATGACTATTTACTAATATTATCTTCAAATTTATAACACTACTTTATTCTTTCTTTTTTTAAAATTTAATTTATGATTATTGTATTAGGTACATTTGCTCGTCTCCCCCATCCCTACTCACTAAAACTCACTCACCAGCCTTAATGATCCCCTCAATTAAAAAAAAATTTTTTTGTACTATGGCCTAATTTCTGAAAATCACACACTGTCTCTTTCTCTCTTTTATTGAATTTTGTATTTGCTTGCTTTCGTCTCTCACCAAACTACTTATTTTATTTTTTAATTTATATATAATTTTTTTTAACTGTGCTGTATACTCATATTCGACTAGGTTATTATCTTTAAATGTGATAATATCTCAGACTGGCCTCCATTTGTAACAGTTTTTGATAATATCTCAGACTGGCCTCCATTTGTAACAGTTTTTGTTATGTTTAATATTTAATTTTTACTGTTACCTCAAGAAAGAAGCAAATACAAACCTAATAAGCTTTTAAGTCTATATTCCTGACCGAACACTGAAAAAATATGCACATATTATTCCAACATTATATTTCCTGGTCAGATGCCCCTTGGCTGCTAAAAAAAAAAAATTTATAAGGAATGCTTTATTAGGCATCCAATGCTTGAAATATTTATAATTTTTTTTCAGAAATTATTATGGTAACAGAAAAATATATGAGTAAATAGCCCCCCCTCCTCCCTCTTTATTCCACATTTCTTTTCTTTAGAATAAAAGAAAATTTATTTATTTGTTTCTTACCTTATTTAAATCTAAAGTTATCCACATAAGTTTTAATAACCTAGATTTAATTTGCTACTGTTATTCATTCGTTTGGTGAAAAAAGAATTAAGCAAGACAACTATTTTTAGTAGTAATAATGTTTAATTAAAAGAAAAAAATTATCAAGTTAAATGGCATAATGAATTCAAATATCTAAAATAAACAAATCTATAAACATTGAAATAATATAATTATATGGCAGAATAGCTAATTGGCAAAAGTCCAGCATAAAGTAATACTCTTCTATCTAACAAAAATAATTTCTCTAGTAATAGTCCTACCTTTTTTTTAAAAAAATATTGCACAATTTTAAAATAGTCTGTTTCTTTTTGATATAAAATAAATCAATACATGCATGTTTGTTAGAAAAATGTTTATCTAGGTAATTAAACATCCAGAACTCTATAGTCTGTTCTGTGGGAAGCACCCACTTCTTTTGCAGAGATGGTTGATTCTTCACTAGACACTCTGGCTGGCTGGGTTATTCTTGGTATGGTCTGTTGCAGTTGGTTTAGTCTCCTTCTTTCTTGCTTTCCTGTTTCTTAGCAGCATTCAATTTATACATGGCTAATTTTTTCTTACAGCAAGTAAGTGTCATATATTTAACTTCTGCATTAGATCGTAATAAACAGATAAGCTGGTTTACAGCTCCGTAGTCAGCTACACCATTCAAAAAGCCAGGGAAGGTACTCTGGAATTTTTTTAACCCAAGGATTTTATAGATGTTACTTAAATAATCATTACCATTTTTAATGACCTTTATTCACTAAGTGGCATGATAAAAAAGTAATAATAATCTCCACCTTTTATGTAAAGCAGACAATTGATGAGAATTTCTGTGAGTGATTTTATTTATAGTTGTTTTTTAATTTAAAAAAGCAGTAATTTTTATTTAAAATAAAAATAATACATTTTACTTTTTATAATTATTATTATCATTTTCAAAACTCTGTAAAATTTATTTTATACACATGACTTTTAATTTTCTAGACTATATGACTAGGAAAAATTTCACATAAATGCGATTCCTGTAAACTCAGTCAAGATGTTTACAATATATATATTGTAATATTTTAAATTTTGATTTAGGCCTTCTATTGCACACTATAAAGTGCTAGTTAATTAAACTATGAAAAAAAATATTCCATTCATGTATGAGTTTAGATATCTCAAGAACCTAGTTATATTTCCTGATTAATTTGACCTAATATTTATTATGATTTGAATTGCTGATGGAATAAGTTTTTATTTATTTATGAATGTACCAGAGTCTGTAGATTTACTAATGTTCATTGAGCAGATCCACAGTAAATAACTAAATTTAATATTTTTTAAAGAAATTCCCCAGGTTTAACAATTAAACAAGCATATTAGCAAAGATAATTTATCCAATTCTCTAAAATTAATAATCTTTTTAAAAATAAAATCTAAATAACTAAAATGAAGTACATACAATGGAAAATGATATCAATGTTAAATATTTTATTAAAATCAATGAAAACATTTAAATGATAAATTATTAATAAATTTGAAAGAACGTACACATGTTCACCCAGATAATAATGTTAAATCATTAAAACAATTCTTATTACAGCCTTCTTAGGCCATAAATGAAAGTCTCTTGAATAATAAATGCAAATATCTCTATCTGTATTATAAATTTATAGTTTAAGTCTATAGGTACATTTAGTTTGCAAACTTATTGAATTTAACACAAGTAGGGTATGAATTTTAACTTAGATTAACAGTAAGGTTGTGTTGACTATAGATTTTTGTAGCATATGTGTATTTCTTGGGATCCTGAGCTCATTGGAAGTTAATTGATTTCTTCTGTTGACATTTTCACATTTCTGTTCAGTTTCAAGGTACAGCTAGACATGACACTTTTAACATAACTTCTTTATGATGAGAGAAGATGTCTGCAACATGCTCTGATATCTATTCATGCCTGACACATTGGTTCAGAAACTGAATACTTCTGAATTTTTATTAGAGTTGAAAGAATAAGGAAACCACAATTAGGCTTCATCCTCTCACCCATCCAGGGTACATAAAACCTTTAGCAAAAAAACTCTGTTCATAGTTTTTCTGCCTTTATTATCACCTTGGGTTAGTTTTTTAGATTTCTGCACATATATTCTTATTTTCTGTTATCAAAATACAAGTTGATAATCTTGTACATTTATTTTTCTTTTTTGTTACAAAGTTCTTTTTTTTATCAATTATTTTGGCCAACTTAATTAGTGTTAAAACTTTGGTTGTAATCTCTTGCGTTTGGAATTCCTTTTTATCCGGATAAATAATCTGTATGCACATACATTCTTTCCAATATTAATGTTACTTTAATTAAATAAATATTAAACGCAAATAATCTCCATTGTACATATCTAAAAATACAATTATACTAGCACACAAAAAAAATTGTGTCCATTAACGATTTTTAAATTTTACTTTTAGCTTTTAAAATATTACCAAATGCCAAAATACTCATGAATTAATATGGTTCAGATATATATATATATATAATAGTGTTTTATTAGCAAATAGTTATAATTGTAAATTTATTAAAAAAGTTTTATTTCAAGCCCAAAATAGAAAACAAAATGATGATAAATCAGCTATTAGGATTTGTGTTCCATATGTAAAAGAAACTACGGACAGTATTGGACATATATTAAAATGCTATAATATAAATACAGCATTTTCTACTCATCAAAAGATCAGCAATATAATAAAACAAGCCTAAGGATTCAATCCTTTTTGAATCTCATGGTGTTTGTCAAATCTCATGTGAAAATTGTAAAGTTTCTTACATAGATATGAGTAATGTTAGGAGAGATGAGCATGCTAATGCAGTTAGACAACACTCATCATCATCAGCACTCTCACTCCAGACTATAGATTCAGGTAATAAAATTGATTTTTCTAGTACCACGATTATATACAGATGTGATAATCTCTACCAGTGCAAAATTAGAGAAGCCATTGAGATACTCAAAAGACCAGATTTTATCAATAAGCAAGATTATACATGCAAATTTCCTTCTACTTGGAAAATTTTTTTTTAAAAAAACATTCTTAATTTAACAATTTTGCTATTGGAAGAACTTTAACACTTTTTTTCAAATCAATGATTGTAGCACCTCTACAACCATCTTTCTACCTTTTATTACCCAGTAGATGACTTGTGTGATCAAGTCAAAATGTCGATATAGCAATATTTAAAATATTTTAATGCGGGTGAACCCGCAAAATATATATATATATATTGAAAATTGTATATGTCATAAGCCTTTAGACTGACACATGGTTTGTTTATTTGTATAGTTAATAGAAAATATTTTTTCTGCAGTATTGTGAAATGGAAGCAGAGTAAAAAATGTACCAAATCCATTTTGTCTTTTTTGTCTTAGATTAATACCTATATAACTGTCTTTTATATTTATTAAATTTGGACTTTTGATATGTAATAAGAACTGCAGAAAATAATTTACATCTTGAGGTTGATTTGCTTTAGATTTATTTTTTCCCTGTTATGCATTACTTATTATGATTGGGGGAAATAACCTGTTATAATTTATTTTTCAGCAAATATTTTTAATATTGGGAAGTTATCTAATTAAAAATTCTGATTGAGATTCTTTATAGAAGAGCCATTAGTTAAATATTTTTAATACATATAAAGACCACCAGAAGTTCAAGAATAATACATAAGCTTAGTATTCATAGATATATGATCCTTTGACAATTGAAGATTGATTTAATTCTAATTAGGATTTCTTTTTGTGATTAAGTACATCAGTTTACATTTGATTAAAAATGTTACAATAACTGTTTGCAGAATGTAATATAATCACTTGAAAGAAAATTCTGAGCTTGCTTGTAAAAAAATCTAATTGCCTGGATTTGAATACCAGTTTATGCATATAACAAACACAAAACTTTCCGCAATGAGAATGGTAATTGTAAATCAAACAATAATATTTAATCAATATTAATCATATTTTGTGCAAAAAAATTATAGAATTGTGGACAAACTTAAGAGCTAAATATTTATAGATCAAAGCTCATTCATTTCTTTTGTGATAACTGAAAATCAGTCACACTCACTAATAAACAATAAACAGTTTGATGATTTTTAATTAAATTGTCAATCCTAACATTATCGGGTGTATAGCGAGAGATGCTACTGCCAGTCTTATTCTTATTAAAAATCAAAGCACTGATTCAAATATTAAAGCATAATTGATAAAAAAAAATCATGCAATGTCTTTGAAATAAATTGTTGGAGATATTAAATAATCTTATTTGTTATCATTAAATGACGGAAGTTATTAATTTTAAAAGTAGGATTTTTTTGTTTGTTATTGATTATTAAAGTTTATTGCTCGAAAACAATTTGGGATAACTAGACCACTCATATTTATGACCAGATGATAATTATAATCTAGCATTAAGTTAGTTTGATATTTTTTATTGTAAAAGCAGCTTTAATATTTTATAAAATATTTATTTAGAAAAAATGTAAACTTTGTTTTTCTAATATTTTATTAGTTCATTAGTAATTAATTTTTATTGTTTTTTCAGTTGTATTTTTTAAATTTAAGCTAATTAACTCAGAAATATAATTACAGTAGGATTTATATAAATAAGAATTATTGCTCTTTTATATATCCATACAGCAATAATAATAATAATGAAAAAAGCTTTATTTATTGTTTTATTCGGAGAATTAATTGCCTAGAGAAATTTAAAATGTTTTTAAATTATATTATATTTTAAATTATTTCTGATAAATTGAAAACTTTTTAAAAAAAAAAAAAGCTTTGATTTAAAAAAAAAAACTATGAAAAGTTTCATTTAAAATAAAAGATTGATTATTATTATTTTTAAAAAAGTATTTCATTACTAAATATTCAATTTTAAAAATTTTAAATAACAAAGTAGTGGTTTTAAGAAAATAAATTGAGGCGAGCTTTAAATGTATTTGCTGAAAACAACCTTTTGTAAAGACAACAATTATAATTATTTAAGAATATAATTTTAGATTTCACTAGAATCTTTTTATTTCAATTAAAAAAATTTAATTTAATTAAAAAAAAACTTCATGACATTCTTTGTATACTGAATTTCAACAACAGAATTTAAAAGTTTTAATTTTTTGCATTCATACATTAAGGTGTTAATTAAATATTTGAAAAGAAAATAGAACATAATTAAATTTATTTCTCTATAGTATTCAGAACAAATAAACTAAGTAAGTATTTTAATTCATTTGTTGGAAAAGTCTTAAGAATGTCAGATATTAATAATAAAAAGCATCAAAACATATTTTAGTTTTAGCAAGTAGAAAAGATTAAGAACTTTTTGTATTTGCTATTATTATTAAACATACGTGCACACACACATTTATATATATTAAAAGCCCAAAGCTAAACTAGTTAATAAAACAACTAAAATTAATCCAAATTCAAAATTAAATAAAACTAGCCAAAGGAAAAAATTCTATAACACAGCCAATGAATTTCTTGCCAAAACAGACTTCTCAAAAACGAAGGACTAAAAAAACATGTCAATGTATATGTATATTGTTGAAGAGAAGTTATTGTGACAACACTTTGAGATTATTGAATATTGTTAATATTGGGGTTGTCTAAGTGTTAACTGTTTTCTGATTATATATATATATGTGTGTGTGTGTGATAAAATGCTCAAAGCTAAATGAGTTTATAAGTAATCATTAAAATCAGATCAACACTTAGATAATCCTAATATCAATAACAATAAACAATCTGAAACTGTTGTCAAGGCAACTTCTATCTTTATTGTTAAAAAGAGGTTGCCTTGACAATAGTTTAAGATATGGGATTCCCTAAGTATTGACTGATTTTGATGATTGTATCATATACATGTATATACTATATTTCCTACAATTCTCAATTACACCCCACACACCCTTAATATTAAAAGAACTCAAATTTAAAAAAAATTAAAAAATCTATATTATTAAAAACTTATAATTCTAAATCAATTAGCTTATTTAATACTACTTTTAATGTTAGGGAATGTGAGATGTAATTGGAAATTGTGATAAATATGATTAATATATATTTGTTGACATGATTTTTAATTCTTTTCTTTTGAGAAGTCTGCTTTGGCAAAAAAACTATTGGTTGTGTTATAAAATTATTATTATTTTTTGGGTTAGTGTTTTTTAATTTTGATTTAAGATAATTTTTGTTGTGTGTGTATATATATATATATATATGAAATGTTATCCAGTACATCCATGTATAATTATAATTAATTTATAATTTATAAATCATACCCAGATGTGCCCAGATAAGATTTCGTTTATATCTGGAGCCCATAAAAATCTGTTTTAATATATATATTAGCAAAAAATTGAAAAGCACTTATTATAAGTTAACATTAACTAATCTTTTTTTTAAAAGAACTATACAGTGAAATCACCAGTATCTCCTATATCATGTACCAATGCCTTATAGAATTATGTAAAATAACAGCTAGTAGTTTAGACTTTCTATATACTGTATTGTAAACAATGCAATATACTGTACTCTATATATATGTTTCAACATACCTATATACAAATATATACAAAACACAGTTATTTTTAATATGAATATATTTATAACTATGGTATAATCTAATTTATTTATTTTTTAACAATTATATGAATGCAAAGAACACATTCATTTAAAAATATATGCTGTAGTGTGTGTGTGTGTGTGTATATACTTATGTTCAGTTAATCACAGTTCCTTAAAATAATAATAATAATAATAATAATAATAATAATAATAATAATAATAATAATAATAATAATAATAATAATAATAATAATAATAATAATAATAATAATAATAATAATAATAATAATAATATTTTTTATTATATTTTCTCAATTATAAAAAGAGATTTGCTTTATTTCTCTTTATTTCATGAATGATTGATTCATTTTTTAAAACAAACTGTATATATATATATATATATTTACAATTAAATTAATAATTGTCATTTTATCATGTATAGGAAGCACTTTACAATTTTTTTTTACACTTGGTAGTATTGCTATGATTAGGTCTTAAGCTTTGAAGCCATTTCAAATGTAATTTTAAATTTTTTCAATCATAAAAGTAAAAAATTACTAAACATGTACTATCTCAAATTATAGAAATGTGATGGAATGAGTACACATGATTCAGTGAAAGAGCAACATTGGCTCTTATTAAGATGCTGCAAGAAAAAAATGGTTGCCACAAAGCAAGTAATCCATAAAATGTATCCAGTCATACACCCTTCCCAATATTAATCATTTTAGTATCATTATGTATTCTAATTGTTGCTGTTACATTTTTATAAATAGTCTTCAGAATATGACAATATCCTTAGTCTATACTTTGGTGATTCACTGCTTTAATCACTGAAGAAATTTTTATAGAATTAAATGCCTTTTCATAATCTACAAATCCAAAAGCATAATGGCTACTCATATTCATTAATCTTTTCTATAATTTCTCTCAACACTTGGAAAGCCACTTTTAAATCCAGCTTGTTCTTTTGGTTGATTAAATTCCAAAGTTAACTATAGATGAGTTATAATTACCTTGGAGAAATTTTTTATATAGGGCTGACAAAAGACATATTAATATTAATACTGCATTCTTCCAATCATCTGGTAAATCTTTATAACTTTGCCAATAAAATTGTACTTCTTCAACTGCTTTTTTAAAGATATTGATTATAAATTCCATCATTACCTGAAGCTTTCCCCTTCTTTATAAACTTAATTGCATGTCTCATTTCTTTATTTAAAATCCTCGGCAATTCAAAATATATAATTATTGTATGAGATATTTTCCCTTGTTCTTTATTGCTACATAATTCTTCATAGAACTCTTCAACTCACTTTTTAGCTACAGTTCCATCTTTTTTTCTTATTGCAGAAATAAGTTTTTTATTACTATCAAGATGTTGTTTTACACTCTTGAGACTTTTATTCTCTTCTATAGCTTTTCTTGCTAATTCACAATTATATTTTCTTATATCATTTGTAACTCTTTTTCACACTATTTTACAAAATTTGAAATATTCTATCCTTCTTAATGCACCATTTTAATATATTTTCATATGTCTTTTTTCTTCATAAATTTTCATCTCATTAAAAATGTTACTGATCAATTGCTGCTTTTTTGTAAACAGCTATTTTTTTTTGCAATTTTTAAAAGTGTATCAGTTATTTATCTATTGATTCTGTTCAAATCTGAATCATATTCAAAATCTGTTAATATTTAAAATATTTTGGAATTTCTAATTTAAATTTATTGTAATGTTTTTGTAGATTAGGAATATCAACTGTGAATATTGTTTTTCTTCATATTTTTTGTCTCTCTAGCTTTGCATTAACATGTATCTTACATTTCACCAATCAATGCTCACTTCCTGTGTCAAATTTATTAAGAACATTACAATTTTGAAATACATATTTTATGATAGTCAAAATATAATCCAAATAATTCCAAATATAATGAAGTTTTTCTTTCTTCTGTAAATTCCACAAATCTATGACCTTTCTCATTTCTATTACCATAACCAAATTTGCATATAATACTTTCCTCTTTCAATTTTTAATCAGTTCTACCATTAATATCTCTGATGACAATTTTTAAATATTTTGGTCTTTTCAAAAGCCTTTGTACATTCATATACACACCCTTTACTTCTTTATCAGAATGAGAATTTGTTGCAGAATACTAAATTATCTGCATTTGGTAACTGCTATAAAATTGAATAACTCATCTTGCCCCTATATCTGATATATTATCAGTCTTCACAATGTTGTTCTTCCATATTTTATGTATAATGAATCTTAGTCAACTACTAATATTTGTGCCTTTGTCATACTGTATATGTGCATTTCTTAGATCAAATGTCTCTTCACATTTTCTTCTAACTTCACAAAGTTCAATAATCTCCCATTTAATGCTAGACAATTTTTTCAATTTTAATTCACTTGAAAATGATATAAAGTTATAAGTATCTAAATAAAAAGTTATCATCAAATGGCAGCCTTGGTGTGCAATTAGGAGATTCTTAGCACTCTCTGCCTTAAACTGCACACCACTGCTATGACTTATAACTTTACAGCCTCCTGGGAATAAGGATTAAGATTTTTTGTCTATCAAGATTGTAAGTATCTATTAGAAAAAAAAATCATTCATGCACACATTCATTCTGCCTTCAAGAAAATTCAACTGATATTTCAGTTAAGAAGTATCAAGCAACTGAGAAGAAAGATTGTGGGGTTTCTTGATCTTAATCTCAGAAGTATAAAGCCAATAAACTCACCATTCTGGTTAATGCATGTTGATGAGCTTCCCATCCATGTTCACAAACTATATAAATAATCACATAATAATAGCTGCTGTAATGACAACAGCATTAGGAATTTACCTGGATCAGTTGCTTTAAGGCCTCCAAGAGAAATCAGATGATCCCCTTTCAGTTAACAGCAAATTTCTTTTGCCACTCATACATACATTTAAGATATATATAAAAAATCAAAACAATGTTAATATTAGGCAGGTATTGATACTCTTGTCTAATATTATCACAAATTTATATATATATATATATATATATATATATATATATATATATATATATATATATATTAAAAGTATGCATTGTTATTGTTTATTATATGAATTTCTGTTTTTAGTACAATTATTACTGTATTAAAAACATCTATAAAAGTGAAATATATAATAAAAAAATGTTCATAGTCATAATATTTGATAAAAATGTTAATTCATACTCAATATTTTCACTGTTTTATTTTAGTGTGTGTGTATATATATATATATAATAAATTTTCTGAAGACATAATCTTCATATGCATAAAATATAAGAGGCTTTAAAAAGTCAGATTTTTTTAGAAGTTATTTTAATAAACTTTTAATTAATGTCTTTTTGCATTAATCTATCAATTTATATTTTATTTAACACAAAAGGTTATTATTTGGATAATTGTCAAAATAACTTCTAAAATATCTAATTTGTTAATAATTCTATAGTAATGAATATGAATATTATTATTCCTTTAGAAATATATTTTCTCTGTGCTATATATTTAATAACTCACTTTTAAAAGTAATAGAATAAGTTAAATTGTATTGCATGTATTGTGGTGTGGTTATAATTCTTTATATAATTCTCCATTTAGTATTAGTTAAGTATTTTTTTTACATATATTGAATTAATGGATAGGGATATGTTTTATAGCATAATTAAAAAAAGTAATGGTTTAACTTGCCATTATAATTTAAATCTAGTCAGTTTAATTAAAAATTTTAATAATTCTCATTTAATTTAAATTTCAACTTATTTGTTATTGTCTAGGTATATATTGTCATAATTTAATTATAGTCAAACTAGAAAAGGGTATCATATTTTTTTAGTTATTGCTAACCAATTAGAAACAATGTCTTAAAGTTGAATTGGACAGAGGGTACTGCAATGGGATTGTAATTTTTTGTGCATTTTCCTTATTAGTGTCATGCATAGATATTTTCTTAATAAATATCGAAATGGAAATGATTGTAACTCCCATTGAGCTATGCTTAACTAATAATCAAAAATCATAAACTATGAACGTAATGAATGGAATAATACTACTTATTCTTTATCTCTGTTAATATTTAAGCTAAATTTATTGTCATTGGCATAAATCAATGAATAAGAAACCCCAATAAACTATGCTTAAATTGTAACAGAACTAAATGAGTGAGTGGAATAACTCAAAAAGAGTTTCATTTATTTCTGCTTCAATTTCATATCACTAACTTATGATTATTTAGAGTTAAATGTATTAAACTGATGTTCATTTGGGGATTGTTAAAACTAAGGCACTACTTTGATCTTCTCAATAGTTAAATTGTGATTTCAGGGCATTTACGCTGTGCTTAAATCAAATTAATATACACATTTTATTTTTTGATTTCTATATCAATAAAATAATCTTAAATATTAACACAACTAAAAAAATGGCTGGTATTATTTCCTCAATCTCGTAGTTTATTGATGTTTGAAAATTGATCAAATATAGCTCAAAGAAATTATAGTCATTTCTGTTCAATGATATATATATATATATTGTATAATTTTTTTAAGTTTTAGATTTGATTAAGCCTTTATTTTGCACACTATGAAGTGAACGTGGATATTTTTTTTCCTTCAAACAATTAAAAAACTAAAGAACAGAGATAGAACTCTTGCTACAAAATTCTTGTATGAGGAGACTAGGAAACTGTTTCAGTTTCCAAGTTAAGATCCACTTACCTAAGACATTATGTATTTACATGTCTAATCCCATACGTATCACTATATTTTTTTTAATTAACTGTAGATTGTTTGCTAAAGTTTTAAATGTAACCCCCTTTTTTACCTAATATATCTGCAACCATATATGAGACCTAATAAAGTTATTTTGAAGATAAAGTGAACGTTAATCAAACTATAAAAAGAAAATATATTCCAATCATTTACAAGTCTGGATACTTCAAGAACATAATTATCTTTCCTAATTAATGCTTCTAATATTATTTATAATTTTAAATTGTGGGCAGAATCAGTTTTTAATTTATATAGAGGACACCAGAGTCTATAGACTCACTGATTCTGCGCGAAACACTTAACTTACAAAACAAGTATTTACAAAAATCGGGATTGTGAGTTCTTGTCACTTATTTAATTTATTCTAAAGAAATATTTTACCTGGGGCTTAATTAATAAAACATATTGGCAAGATAGTTTACTCACTTCTCTACAACTGATTAACAACATCTATAAACTAAAAATTAAGAATGTAACTAACTAAAATTAACCATGTTCAATGAAAGTTTCATATTGTTAGTAAGTTTTATTACACACTTTAAATAATCAAACAATAAGAATTATTTATAATAGTGGAAAAAATATACATAATCATATAATCATCTTCAATACTTAATTCAAACAGTTCATTTTTAGGAGTAGAATAGTAAACATCTTTTTCTTTTGTCTAAATTAGAAATTTAGCATTTTAAAGTTAGTATGCAAATTCTTCTGATTTAAATATGCATTAGAATATGGCAATTAACATACTGGTAAACTTCTAGTGTTTACATAGATGACTGATTATCATAGTAGTTTGGTTCCTGTCAATAAGTAGTTTGCATTATTGGTTTATGATCTGATTCTGGTATTACTTCCATATCTCTGATCCGTATTTAGTTAAGACTAAATGAAGGTTTAGGTAACTTTTCCAAGAAAATGTGCTGGTGAATGATCTGTGTAGACTCACCCATGGAGAATAGATTCAGCTTAATAGTTCTAGGTGATAGTGTTTTATTACAGTTTCAAAAGTGCTGCACACAAGAACAGTCAGAAAAACACAGGTAAAAAGACAAATTCTAAACTTGTCTGCTTCTTTTATACCCAAAATCATTTTTAAGAGGTTTTGCACATATTTTCTTTATCTTTTGTTCTATTATTCTATAATCTTCCACATTGCTTGTTAGTTTTTAGTTACAATGTCTTTTTTTATCAATTATTTCAGCCATCTTTAATTAGCATTATGAACATCACTTTGATTTTAATCTCTTGCATTTATAACTTCTTTTTTGTCTGAATAATCATATAATCATCTTCAATACTTAATTCAAACAGTTCATTTTTAGGAGTAGAATAGTATGCACTTACATTCTTGTCAATATTAATGTTACTTTGATTAAATAAATTTTAAACACAGTGCACACACAAAAAAAATTCCACTAATAAAAAAAAAGACAAAACTAAATTACATTCATTGATGATTTTTAAATTTTACTTTTTAATTCTTACTCAATGCCAATATATTTTGACCATATATATGTAAATGGTACAATGCTACCATGCCAGGAAACAAGAATAAAATATGTTTTAACTTATTTTAAACTTAATAAGTTTTAAATCCATATTCTGCGGGTATTTTTTATGTATTAGTGTTAGTGATATATATTTATTAGACCGATCACAAATATCATGTGGCTTTAAAGCCAAATGTCTAGGGTCTGAAGCAGTGGGAATGAGAAATATTTCCACATTTATCTGTGTCCTTTTCACACATGCATAAGACAAATGATAAGAAGCCCAAGTTATAAGCACATATAAGTGTTGCTCATCCTTTTGAGACCTATAAGCTCATGGCAACTTGGTCCACTCTCCCATTTTTAGGACTTTTTATTCTTTCTTTGATTTTCAGGAATATCAATAAACACCATAGTGTTCAGTTGTAGGTAACCCTTCTGGTTCAATATTTTGTTAACATATTTAGGTCTTGACTCTTTCTCTCCAGCCTTGTTACTCTCAAAAGCACTAAGTAATTCTGTTATCCATTTCACCATCTTGCATCCAAAGCTGGATTAGGAATACTTTGCCATGTAATCTTTAGAATATGTTTCTCTGTCAACCTGTAGTCTGTCAGCACTCATAGTTGTGCTACTTGTTTTCAAAAAAATGGCACCTAACATTCTTCCATTCTACATTTCTCTTGTGCCACATTATTTTTACTTCTCCCTTGGTGGTCCTCATTCCAATAACACTTGATTAATGTTTGCCTGTATTCATGAAATTGTCTGGTTTCTTAAACAAAGACTCCAACCAAGCTTCTGCCATGCCTTGTCAATGATTAATTGCCACTAAGTTTTCCGATATTGGATTTATCGCAAAGTACCTCTCAAGGCTATTTAGATGTTCCACCAGCAATTCTCTATCCTGCCCATAGAAATTTTTTTATTTCAAAAAAGGATTTACTGCACTCAGCATATTTTCTCTATTTTATAGAAGTTTTATCTCCTGACTTCCCTACTTATAAGATCCTAATTCTATCAATTTTGTGCTCTGCATCCCTTTCACTATTTTCTCATCTACTACCTTTATTAACTCTTTTTTTATTTCTTAAATCTTTACCTTTATCTCTTCATTCACTTCTCTAATCATCTCCACCATTTCTTTTTTTAAATTTCTTTCTTGAACTCTCTTATTTTTTTCTTTACATCCTCTTTGAATTCAGTTATGGTTTCATGTTCTCTTTCAATTATTTTTTGCTGTCTGCCATAGTTTTAGTATCTTTACCACTTCACAATTTCATATATTTTTCTGTTTGATTTATTTTTGTTATAATAAAACAAAATCTTAATTTCATTAACTGTTAAAACAATATAAATTCAATCATATTTTATTTGTTTTGCTGATAAATTTGTACACCAACATCCTTTATCTTTTGTCACCATATAATCCCTGTCTATACCTGCCTTTACCTTCATTACCAGATTTCAACCGATTTTATTTATATCTTTTTATTTATTTAACTCATACAGTATTATTTTGTTTTCATAAAGCATCTTAAACACCCACTTTACTCTTATGAGAGTAAAAAAACTTTTGAATCTCATGCAATAACTTTTAAAACATAACATAATTAAATCATTTACTAAACATGATCAAAAGTTTAAATGTATACATCAAATAACTACCTGGAAAGGCTAGCTTTTTTATATATGTTAAATGACTTGTCTCCGGTTGTGGTTTATTTTTATCAAAGTCCCATATTGGGAAGCCAGTTGTAACATTTCTTTACATTTTAGGTTTGATTAGGCCTTTATTTTATACATGATAAAGTGAAAGTTAATCAAACTATGAAAAGAAAATATATTTAGATCATTTACACGACCTGATATTTCAAAAACATAATTATCTTTTTTAATTAATAAACCTGACACCATTTATGATTTTAAATTGCAGGCAGAATTAATTATTAATTTAGATAGAGTGCACCAGAGACAATAAATTCACTGATTTTGCATGAAACATGTCATAACTTACAAAGCAAATATTTACAAAAATCAGGATTGTGAGTTTCCATCACTTACTTAATTTATTCTAAGGAAATATTTTTCCTGGAGCTTAATTAATAAAACATATTGACAAGGTAATTTACTCACCTCTGTACACTGATTAGCAACATCTATAAACTAAATTAATTAAGAATGTAACTAACTAAAATTATGCATTTGCAATAAAAGTTTCATATTGTTAGTAAAAGTTTTATTACACACATTAAATAACCAAACAATAAGAATTATTTATAATATTGAAAAGACTACATACACATGTAATCATATAATCATCTTCAACACTTAATTCAAACAGTTCATTTTTAGGAGTAAAATAGTAAATGTCTCATTCTTTTGTCTAAATAATGAATTTAGCATTTTAATGAATTTAGCATTTTAATGTTAATATGCAAATCCTTCTAATTAAAATATGCATTAGAATCTGGTCATTGACTTATTCATAAGCCTCTAGTGTTTATGTAGATATTGATTATCATAGTAGTTTAGTTTCTATTGTGAATAGTTCACAGTATTGGTTTATAGTTTCATTCTGGTATTACTCCCATCTCTCTGATACATATTTAGGTAAGGCTAGACAAATCTTTAGGTGACTTTTCTGAGAAAAGATGCCAGTGAATGATCTATGTATACTCATCCATGGAGAATAGATTCAGCTTAGTAATTCTAAGTGATAGCATTTTATTACAGCTTTGAAAATGCTGCACACAAGAACAGCCAAAAAACACAGATAAAAAGATCAATTCCAAACATGTCTGCTTCTTTTATATCCACCATCATTTTTGAGAAGTCCTGTGCATATTATCTTTACCTTTTGTTCTATTATTCTATAATCTTCTACATTCCCTGTTAGTTTTTAGTTACAAAGTCTTTATTTTTATCAATTATTTCAGTCATTTTTAATTAGCATTAAGAACATAACTTTGATTTTAATCTCTTGTTTTTGTAACTTCTTTTTTAATCTGAATAACTAATCTGTATGCACTTACATTCTTTCCAATATTAAAATTATGTTGATTAAATAAATTGTAAACACAAATAATTTTTATTGTATGCATGAAAAAAAAAAATTCTACTAATTAAAAAACAACTAAATTATGTTCATTGATGATTTTTAAATTTTACTTTTTAACTCTTACTCAATGCCAATATACTTGTACCATATATATATATATATGTAAATGATACAATATATATCATTAAAATCAGTCAACATTTAGACAATTCCAATCCCAATATCAATGACAAGCAACAATCTCAATCTGTTGTCAAGGTAACCTCCTTTTAACAATAAATGTGGTATTCCCATCTTTATTATATATTTATATAGACACTATAGATTGCAACATAACCATAAAAACTGAAATTATTGATACCAAGAAGTTTTAAATAAACATTTTTAAACACATAAATATAATCTTTTCTGAATGAATAAATAGTCAATTATAACACTCAAATTGCAATTATAATTTTCAAATTGCACCCAATGTATTACTTAAGTAATAAGTGTAATAATACACAATGTAATAATGCACAATGCTAAATGAGTTTATAAGTAATCATTAAAATCAGTCAACACTTAGACAATCCCAATATCAATAACATTCCACAATCTCAATCTGTTGTTGAATGTGACGTATGAATAAATAGATTTCCATTATAAAATTTTTAGTATATGTTTAATATCTGAAATAGAGAAAGAACATTTTCAAAAGGGATTCAACATCCAATGACATTAAAAATAAGTAAAGCTATGGTTTGCAGCAAATAAATGTTAAGAAACTAAATAAAAAAATGTTGATGTCAATTTTCTTCTCTCTCTTTTTTTTTTTTGGTATCATTTTTTTTGTTGTTGTGCTATATTATTTAAGAATTTGAAAAATACGCTATTCTTAGAGAAAAACATGTGACTTGTTGACAAAAGCATATACATAGCTAAAGCAGGCTATCAATTAGGAATAATGAAAGAGAAGGAAAATAATGAAAGAGAAGGAAAATAATGAAAGATAAAGTTTTGATTGTTTCTCCATTTTTGTTTTATTCCAGCTAATAATAGACAGTAATTAACTTTACCAGGAGTGGCTTGGATATAATATTCAAATTGGATGCATAGCAGACAGATATTTTATCTTTGCTTTACAAAGCTCTGCTTTATATATAACTATAAACATCACTTAATATATATTAATATTTATACACTGAAAACTATAATGGTTACAGACCATGGGAAAATATATATTACACTTTTATAAACTTTTTGACCCAATCAAGTCTCTTCAGATAGCTAACTTACCAATGTTATCAGTAAACATATATATATATATGTGTGTGTGTGTGCGTGCACGCTATGCATTTGTTTATATATATATGTTATAAAAATATACTGTCTCTAACAGGCATCTGAACCAACTTGACTGATCTTTTCAATGCATTGAATTCCAAGAAAATAAAAAAAATATTGCGGAAATTACTTTTGTAACTAAACTTTAGTCTCAGGAGGACACATATATTAGAGAAGTTAGTTGAGAAATTTTAAATTTATGTCAAGTTAAAATAGACAAACAAAGAGACCATGATATAACAAACTTTTACGCACTAGCATTTGACCATTAACGTCTATCAGCGAGATCTGGGGCTTCCCATACAGATAATTTTTTAAAAGAAAATACCAAGTTCATTTTTGTGATAAATTATACCAAATAGTGCTATGAAGAAAAAATTAATAGTTGAATATATATGGAGAGAGAGAAATATATAAGTAAATAGATTAAAGATAAATAGGTAATATATATATATATAAGGAGAGAGAATAAGTATAAAAAGGTAGATAGTGATGTGTAGATAAATAGATAGATGGATGAATAAATATTTACATGGATGGATAGACAGATAATTAGATTATACTTTTTTTTAAATCAAAAATCATTTTCTTTTTTGTTTCTAGAAAATGAAAACAATTTACTTTTTTTATATTTACCTCCATAATCAATTGCATATTCTTTTAATAAAACAATTGCCTTTTTTTATTTTTACGATTTATATCGATTAAATAAAAACAAAAATGAAAAGTTAATCCTTCCCGATTTTTTCCCCATTGTCGTGAGTCCTGAAAAATGTCATGCTTCATAAAATTTTCTAATACAAAATTAGTGTTTTAGTAACTTGCCCTTATGTGTCATTAGTTATCTTTGATGGTTTTCAATACTATTGATATAATACATTGGCATTAGAAATGACTTTAGTGCATTTCCTCATAGAAAATATGAAATGATTGTTTTGCATTGATGGTCGAGAGATCAGCGCGACTGCCTTGCACTTGCAGGCAGTTGCCCGGGTTGCGGGTTCGCGTCCCGGCCAATGCTATGACACTTAAAAAAAATATGAAATGATTGTTCTTGCTATCAATTAGTTCCAACCAAACACACGGATAACATCATGCAAATATTGTTTTTTTTTTAATCTTTTACTTGAACCAAATCAGTATTAAAATGCATATAAAGTATTTTCGTGAAAGAAAAAAAAGATGATTATTTTATTATATTCGATATATAAATTTTCATAAGATCAATCCTGTGGATAAGTATGCAAAATATCATTTTGCTACCTTATAAAAAGTATTATTTTACCTTAAGTCAATTTTATCTTTTAAAGCATTTATGCAATTTACTCTTTATTAAAATTTATACCCATTATTGATTTTGATTTTAAAAAATAGTCGAATAGTTAGTAATTCAAAAAGTAATATGACGTTCAAGCACAATAAATGACACTAATCGACTATATCACTGAGTTAAACATTACAAGACTTAATTTCAGTTGATGGATCATTCACAAATTTAAACTTTTAGAACAATAAGAGATTATAAAACTAACTTATAAACAACTATATATTATTAACAAAATCAATATTAGTATAAATCTATGAAAACTTTGTTAAACAAAGAAGTGTTGCAATCTAAGAAAGGAAAAAAATAGACATTCTTTATTCTTTTTTTATGCTGTTATAGAGTCGATAGTAAACAAAATAATTTTTATCTAAGGTTATCAGTATTATTTATATTATATTTTGTTTTCCCACAGAACAACCTTTCTTCAAGTATTATAAAATAGCAAAGTGAAAGAAAAAAAGTAAACTCTTTGAAGATAATAAATAGGTGTTAAAAAAAAAATTCAATAGAAGATTTACATTTTCCAACTGCAAAGAATCTTGTTTTACGTTTTTTTAAATATATATATATTCAGGTAAAGATTATCTCAATTAATCCTCAATAATGTTAAGATAGAAAAGATATTTTAACATATATTTGTTCTGCTGTTTATCTACACAGCTTTAAAAACCTCTTAGTGGATATGAAATATCAAAGAGAGGAAGTCTATTCTTTTCATCTGCTTATAAAAGCAAGATAAATATTTGTCCACCTGTCTGTTAAACAAAAAGATAAAAGATTTTTTTTTATTATTCACACCTTTCTTTTAGGTAATTTTAATTAGTATGAAACATAAACAAAGTGTTAAAATGCCTATTACTTTAATGATGGAATTCTTACTAGAAACTATATTCAAAATTTCTTTATGTTCTCAGGAGGTTTATTAATATGATAATTTTAAACATAAAAGATGAAAGAAAAACTGTCTGTGTAAGCGTATTGTTAGTTTTGAAGTAAAACAACAATTGAAAGTTTAGAAATACGGTATGATTGAACTAAATATTGCAAATTAAGGATTTTCATATCCTCATATATATATATGAAAGCATTGTTATGATAACAACAATAATAAAGTAAAAATAACCGGAGTACAATGTTCGTAGACGTATGATATCTTCCTCACTAGGGATTTGTTTGTTTATATATTATCATTCATCAGATAACACTGATTATTTGATGACCATCACCCTCAGACTATGGAATTGACTTCAATAATAATAAATGAAAATATTTTTCAATATTGACAATATATTGAAGAAAGATTCTTGGTACAAACATTAGTGTCCATATTATGCAAGCAGACTTCTTTTCAAAATCATTGCTTAAAAAATAGTCAATTATCTTAATAAATCTTTGAGCTACGTGAGGATTTGAATTCAAGATTAGATTTTTAAAATGCTAAATTAAGCTGAATAATACCCACCACCACCACCAATCTTAAGAAAAAAGTTTTTTTCCCAAAATTATTTTACGATATATAGTATACAGGTAAACATTTAGGTATGTCACTAAAAGTAAATAAAACGTAAACCTCTTGTTTAAAAAAGTATGTGTTTGTTATAGCAAACTGCAAAATAAAAGAAAATGAGGTGTTCTACATAGTCTATTAACTACGTCTATCGCAAAAGCTTTGATTTATTTTCAAATTTTACTAACTTTGACTAACTCACATATAAAACAATATAAAAATCAACATTTTAACAATAATATACTATTAATAATTAATCAAGAAACCTATCAATTATATAAACAAATGTAAATTTAATAAGTTGTAAAAATTAATATATATAAATACATGAAACCAATCAGTATTTAAACAATACCAATATTAATAACAATCTCAATTCATAATCAAGACAAGCTCCTTTTTATAATCAAGGTGGACAATTACGACATGTTTATATAGATACTAAAAATTGCAACTTGACTAAAAAGAGTGAGATAATTAATTCAAAAAAGGTTAAATAAACCTCATTAAATGAGAAAATATCTAATTCTGAAAACAGACTAACAAATAGTCAAATATAACTTTCAAATTCTATTAAAACTATGTATGTTCAAGGCTATATAGGTTTATAAATGTAAATATATAAAAGCAGTCAACACTTAATATCAATACAATGAACAATATCAATCTGTTGTCAAGGCAATTTCATTTTTATAATAAAGGTGCATATCCACCTTTATCTAGGGTTCAATATATTCATATAGACACTAAATATTGCAACTTCACTAGAATGAGATTATTAATTCAAAGAAGTTTAAATAAACCATATTTTTTAAAATGCACTTGTTTGGTGAGATATATAGAGTTTGGCCTAACTGAAAAAAAGAAAAAATTAAGGTGAAATAAAACTTCAGAGTTGTTAATATGCGTTTTATTTGTTTGTTTTTACATTTCTTGTGAAATAATATATCATCATCAACCATTATCAATCTACTGCAGGATGAAGGTCTCTCCAAGTTTAATCCATCTTCTCCGATCTTTAGCTTCTCTTTTCCACAACACCCCTGCACATTTTCTTATTTCATCCATCCATTTCACATGTGGTCTCTTTCTGGGTCTTTTACAATCTCTTGGAATCCAGTTTAAAATTTCAATTGTTCATCTATTATCATTTCTTCTAGCAATATGTCCAGCCCAACTTCATTTCAATCTTTTAATTTTTTCAATAAGGTCAGTAACACCTGTTTGTTGTCTTACCCATACATTGCATTTTCGATCTCTTCTTGTTACTCCCAACATACATCTCTCCATACTCCTTTGAGTGGTCTGAAGTCTCTGTATTGCTCTTCTATTAAGTGTCCAAGTCTCAGATCCATAAGTAAGAACTGGTAAAACACATTTGTTAAAAACCATTCTTTTCAAACACATAGGCATATTTCCTTTTAGTATCAAGTTATTTCTACCAAAAGCACTCCAACCAAGTTTAATTCTATGATTAATTTCATCCATTATGTTTCCATCTGTATTAAAAATCTGACCTAGGTATTTGTAACTGTTAACTTCTTCTAATTCTTCATAATCAATCTTTATTTTCATATTTTGAGCAAATCGATTAAACATTACTTTAGTCGTTTTAACATTTATCTTTAGTCATACTTTTCTACTTTCATCTGCTAACTCCTGCAACATTTCCTGCAGCTCTGAAGCATTATTTGCAAAAACAACTACATCATCTGCAAAATCTAAATGACTTAAATACTCTCCATTTACTTTCATTCCTTTAGTTTCCCATTTTAATCCACAAAATTCTTCTTGCAGCACTGCTGTAAAAAGTTTTGGAGATATGGAGTCACCTTGCCTTACACCTTTCTCAATGTTGATTTTTCCAGTATCATTATGTAATCTAATTGTTACTGTTGCATTTTTATAAATATTCTTTAAAATATGACAATATCCTGGATCTATACCTTGATGATCCAATGTTTTAATCACTGAAGAAATGTATATAGAATCGAATGCCTTTTCATAATCTACAAATCCAAAACGTCATAATGACAACTCATATTCATTTGTTCTTTCTATGACTTCTCTCAATACCTGGATATGATCTATTGTACTAAAACCACTTTTAAATCCAGCTTGTTCTCTTGGTTCATGGAAATCCAAAGTTCTCTGTAGATGAGTTGTAATTATCTTGGTAAAAATTTTTATATAAAACTGATAAAAGGCTGATAGGTCTGTAATTTCTAATATCTTCTTTATCACCTTTTTTAAATATTAATATTATTACTGCATTCTTCCAATCTTCCAGTACATCTTTATCATTTAGACATTTGGTATATAACTTTGCTAAAATTGTTTCTATTTCTTCACCTCCTTCTTTTAATATATCAATTATAATTCCATCATTTCCTGGAGCCTTTCCTTTCTTCATATATTTAATTGCATGTCTCACTTTTTCATTTAAAATTCTGGGCAATTCAGAAGATGTAATAGATATACGAGGTACTTGTTCTTTATTACTATATAATTCTTGATAAAAATCTTCTACCAATTTCATGATGTCATCTCTCTTTTTAGTAATAATTCCATTTTTTTTTTATTGCAGATATAAATTTCCTACCAATACCAAAATGTTGTTTAATATTCTTGAGACTTTTATTTTCTTCTACAGCTTTCCTTGCTATTTCACAGTTATACTTTCTTATATCATTTTCAACTCTTTTCCGTACCATTTTACAAAATTCGAGATATTCAATTCTTTTTAATACATCATTTTTGTATATCTTCATATTCCTTCTTTTCTTTATAAATTCTCTAGTCTCAGTAGAAATTTTATTAGTCAATTGCTGCTTTTTTCTACCAGCTATCTTTGTTGCAGTTTTTAAAAGTGTATCAGTTATTTTCATATTAATTTCATTCAAATCTGAATCATGTTCAAAATCTCCTAACACTTGAAACCTATTTGTAAGTTCTAATTTAAATTCATTAGAATGTTTCTGAAGATTAGGAATATCAACTGTAAATATTGTTTTTCTCAATAATTTTTGTCTCTCTAGTTTTACATTAACACGTAACTTACACCTTACTAATCGATGATCATTTCCTGTGTTAAATTTATTAAGAACATTACAATCTTGAAATATGTATTTCCTGTTAGTCAAAATATAATCCAATTCTGCTGTACCTTCTTTTGGATGCTTCCATGTCCATTCCTTTTAACATTTTTTTCAAAAAATGAATTCATAATATAAAGTTTTTCTTTTTCTGCAAACTCCACAACTCTATGTCCTCTCTCATTTCTATTACCATAACCAAAATTACCTACAGCAATTTCATCTTTCATTTGTCTACCAGTTCTAGCATTAAAGTCTCCCATAACAATTTTAAAATGTTGTTTACTCTGATCAAAAGCCTTTTGTACATCCATATAAAAATCTTCTACTACTTCATCACTATGAGAACTTGTTGGGGCATAAACCTGAATTATCTGCATTTGGTATCTGCTTTAAGTTGTATAACTAATCTTGCAACTCTGTCCGATACCCCATCAATCTCCACAATATTGTTCTTCCACTTTTTATTTATAATGAATCCTACTCCACTTGTATTTCCAATATGTGTGCCTTTATAATAGAGTATATGTCCACTTTTTAAATCAATTGTTTCTTCACCTTTTCTTCTAACTTCACAAAGTCCAATAATGTCCCATTTAATATAAGACAATTCTTCTTCTAATTCTTGCAATCTTCCTTCACTTGAAAGTGATCTGCAGTTGTAAGTACCTAAATAAAAAGTCGTCATCAAATAATATATATAAAAACTAAAATAAAAAAATATACATTAATTATAAATTATATATATATATATATATATATATATATATATTATAATCAATATATATATATATATATATATATTGAAAGAACATGAATTCACACTTTCAAGCTTCCTACAAATATATACTCCACATTATACAACTGATGCATATGACAAAAATAAATGATCTCCAATGTATGGTTCAGATCACCATCTCCCACACACAACTATATAATCAGTGCTCAGTTTATATTAAGGTACCAAATCTTCAAACTATAATGGACAAGCTTCAATCTTCTCCACCCTCCAATTCTTCAGCTATTCACATCATTGAAAATATGATGATGAAATACTGAAAGCACTTGTTGATGCCAATATTATGTCATACCCATGTTGACTTTAAGTCATTCTTATCCCTCATATCTAGGAGCTTAATATGTCCATTTAAATACACAGAAGAGGGATGGGCAGACTACAGGCTGAATATATAATATTCAGATATAAGTATATTGTCTATACTAAATTTAATGTTATACGTAGAAGAAGGATGAGCAGAATACAGTTCGAGTATGTAATATTCAACTATAAGTATATTGTCTATACTAAACTTAATGTCTTATATTTGAATATTACATATTTCACCTGTATTCTGCCCATCCCTTTTCTATGTATTTAAATGGACATATTAAGGTGATATATGTGAGGAGTCAGAATGACATAAAGTCAACATGGGTATGACTTTAATAATAGCATCAACAAGGGTTTTGGGAGTTTCATCATCATTTTTATGATATGGATGGCTGAAGAGTTGGAGAGTGGAGTAGATGTCCATTATAGTTTGAAGATTTGCTATCAACTTAAACTGAGCAATTATTGTATATATGTGTGGGAGATGATTGATCTGGAGCAACTGATGAGTGCTGATTTAGCACAAAAGGTATATATTGAAGATCATTTATCTTATTCACATGTATGTGGTCATGTGTATCAGTTGTAAAAAATGGAGTGCATAACTGTAGGAAGCTTGAACATCTTGAGTTCATGTCCCTTCTAATTACATTTAGTATAGACAATACACTTATATTTGAATATTTTATAATCAGCTTGTATCCTGCCCATCCATTTTTCATGTATTTAAATGGACGTATTAAAGTTCTATATGTGAGAAGTCAGAATGACATAAAGTCAACATGGGTATGATAATAATATTGGCATCAACAAGGGCTTTGAGTGTTTCAACATCAGATTTTTAATTAAACGGATGGCTGAAGAGTTAGAGGATGGAAAAGATTAAAGCTAGTCCATTATAGTTTGAAGATTTTCTATATTGATACAAACTTAGCACTGATTGTATATGTGTGTGGGAGATGGTGATCTGGATCAACTGATGAGTGCTGGTTTATCATGAATTACATATTTTGGAGATCATTTATCATTTTCACATATGTGGTTATGTGTATCGGTTATATAAGCTGGGAGTGCATAGCTGTAGGAAGCTTTAATGTCTAAGTTCATGTTCCTTCTAATTATATTAAATTTATTATAGACAATATGCATATATTTTAATATTATATATATATATATTAAAGTCACAGCAATTACCTTTAAAAATAGCAGAGTAAATAATTCAAAAACAAATTTTATTAGCTATATCAAGGCATTTTATTAAGAACATTAGAGATAAATACACTAACATTACAACATACTTGTTTTCACACGTGTTCACTTATATATAAAACATACGTTCTTTCAAAGTTTATTGCAATACAGATTTGTCATTTAATCCTTAACTTTAATAAATGCGTTAAGATAAAATTTAAATATTTTTAATGCTACAAAACAAGTGGAAAAAAAGTGTTATGAAAATTTGACACAATTTAGATGTTTTTATTAATCTCATCTTGAAAACCTGCATAAATGTTTTCTTAGATCTAGAAACAATCTTATCTCATAAAAATATTCTTATTACTAAATAAATCACTTTTCCAGAATCAATAAAAATATTTAGTTCACATGTAATATAATAAGCCAAACACCATTGAGCCTAGACTTGATAATTTTTTCACAATTTTAAAGATAGCTAATGTCAACAGAATAATTTTAAATCCAAAGTATAGTTTGCTAATATTTATTACTTTTTTTAAATATAATATTCATCAAATTAAAACAGCAGTAAACTGTGAATGATAGCATTAATTAACATAATTGTTTCTTATATATAATCAAGATGGGTTAAAACTTTTTATCTCACATAATTTTGCAGTGCAATCATTAACTTCTCCATGTAATTTAGCAGCAAACAAGATGAGTTTAGTGTCAAGAAATTTGGAAAACACATCTGAAAAGTATAATTGAATGAAGAACATGTTCTTTTAACAAAAATGTCAAGATGTTCTTTCATTAATTTTAATTGTAACTTTTTTCTATATATAAGCTTTTATCTATATATTATATTAAAAAAAAAAAAATACAATAATAACTACTTTAAAATAATAATCAGGTTTTTCTCAAAGTTTCAATTATATATAATTAAAAAAAGAGAGCTGGCAGGGTAGTAAAATGATCAACACTTCATTTTGTAAAAAAAAAAAAAAAAAAACCAATATTAAAGACTTTTAATAGTTAGTTGTTTTACTATTACTTAATTTTCTTATTAACAGTTCTGATAATTATCCTGGCTTCTTTACTTCAGACATAATGTGGTAATTATTGTGCTTTAAATAAGTGGTCAGCAACCTTTTAGATATTGTGGACCACTAACATAATATTTAAAGGTATGAATTAATAGGAGAATTGAGGATGATATACATATATATTTATTTATATATTAATATTTATATGTTTTATACTTTGTTAAAGAATTATGTTTTATTTTGTTTTTTGTTAATATAATGTTCATTTTATTTCATAAAAATAAATGAATGTATAAATATGTATTTGCTACATTTTATGTGTAATTTTCTAATTCATATCTACAAAAATTATTTAAGATTAATAATGAATGGTATTCTATTCTTTAATAATTATTATAGATGTGTTTTCGTTCACAATTCTTAATAAAAAAATTTAAGTTTTAGTTCACCCAATTACCAAGGGTGCATCATAGACAAATTTGATGTCTAATCAATTATACAGAATTCAGTATTCTTATTTTGTTACTTTTTCTATGCTGCTAATTGAGTAGGAGGTAATTAAACACCTTTGAGGTAGATATTTTGCAACTCACAGTAGTATTTTGTAACAAATCAGTTAGCAATATAATGTTCTTGTTCTATTTTAAGTATAATAATACAGCTTAAAAAATGTATTTTTTTATTTAAAAATTTTATTAAATGAGATTACTGAATTTAAATATCTGAATTTCTTTGCAGATAATTAAAATTACATCACAGACTACCAGTTTCTGATCACTGCTTTAGAGCATTCTTCTCCCACTATTCTAATTGACATTAATGTAAGTTTATTTTTAAAATGTTAAAATTTTATTTTTCAAAAAATCTTGATTAAGTGGTCACTATTTTCCAGGCAATTAGTAATGTTCAAAGAACTTTACTCTTTTGTTTCACACACAAAACACATTGTCTCCAGAGTATTGATAACTTTGGTTTTTTTGTAGTCTGGCTTCAAGAGTATTTGCAAGATTATTTGGAAAAAAATTGAAATAAAAAAAAAGATTTCTGATAGTTTATTAAATATTTCTGAATATTTCCTCATTATAATTGTATAACACTTATTTAAAGCAAAAGAATATACATATATATACTTTGATTTTATTCATATATGTTTCACTTTTAAAAATAATAGTTAATAAAGTTAATTGTAAAGTTAACAAAGAGAAGTCTTTTGGTAAAAGAATCACATATTCTGACATTGATTATGTAACATTATCACCTTCATCATTTTATATTGTGCTACTTTATTTTTGGAATATTTTATACCGAAATAAAACATTGGCAAAAACTGCACCAAGACTAACAATAAATAGAAATTGTCAAATTGTAAAATGATTAATAATTTTAAAAACAGTACCTATGCTTTATTCATGAATTTTGATGGTGATAACAGAGGTTTTTAAATCATTCTCTCTCATCATTTTTAATGCTATATTTCTCTTTTAAATTCAGTTTGCAGATTAAAATATGAATTTACATAAATAAGTTTTTAAAAATTCTGAAGATATAGTATCTTACAAAGCAAACTTTAGTTAAAATGCCAATTTTTTTCCACATTTATTCATTTTTGATTGGTCCATTCTTTGATCTTAAGAGTATAAACAAAACAAACTTTGACATGGTCTTCTCAATGTTCTGATCAAACTGCTAAGAAACAGCAGCTTTCTGAATGTAATTTAAATATTTATAATTAATTTTATAAAATATTTCCATAATAATTAATAAAATATAAATCTTTTAATGCTTATATTTATATATTTTAAAAAAAATTTTATTTTTAAAAATTTAGGTTAAATAAATGCTTTGCTATGCTAAAAAAAAATATACAACAAATGTATATTTATGAGCTATCAAAATTAAGCTTTAGTAGTCTTTGGTGATAATAATTATGTATACAATTTTTAATTTTAAAACAATATTGTGTAGATTTGTGATTATTTTATAATTATTTGTTCAGATTCTAAGATCAAACTTCATACAGCAAAGATTTCATTTATTTACTTCTTAATTTTAGTGAAGATGATTAGTAGGACAAAATTGAAAATAAGTCATTATTATCTTTACATAATTCAATCTAATTCATTTTATTATTTTTTTTTAATGGTTCAAAAATATTAAAACATTTTAATAATAAAATAGGTTTGAATTTGTAATCAAGAAAATTTATTTAAAGCTGAGCACTTTCAATACTGAGTAGTGTCATAATCAAGTTGAGATCTAGATTTAAAATTATTTTTGGAATATCAAATAATAGATTAATGTAAAATTGAAATTTTATGAGTGAATTTACATATTTAGTGATGAAAGTGATTTCTACAAGAGCTATTTTTTAGAGAGAGTGGTGCTAGAGTCCCTTTTATTCATGGTGTGATGATCTTTAGCTATTGATCACACTTCCTTCACCTTTCCGTTTCTGCCAACTCTCTCAGAACATACAATGTCAGTCATTGAGAGATCAAAGTTATGGTCTGATTGCAACTCATGATTTAAGAAAATGAAAGAATATCTGCTGCTTTTCTTGACTTGGTTGTACAGATATTTATGCTTGGCAAGTCTTAGTAAGACTTCAAACAATTAGGTTCTTTGAATTAATTTTATACACAATTTGATGTGAAGTCTTTCTAGATATTTGTTTTTTTTTAATTATTTAATACCTTATTTAAGATGAAGGCAAGAAAAAAATTGATATTGTATTCATTGATACAAATGATTTTAATTTGTGTGTGAATTTCAAAATATAAAGGAGACTAGAACACATTTTACTATCAGGTTACATCTTATAAATAAAAAATTCTCTAGTCTCTCTTATATTTCAAAATCCCCACACAAATTAAAAAATACATTTGTATTAATAAATACAATATCAGTCTTTGCTCACCCCTACTTTTAAATAAATTATTAAATAATCCAAAAGACAAAATACCTAAAGAGACTTCACATCAAATTTTATATAAAATTAATTGCAATGAACTTAATTGATTCAAATCTTACTCTAATAAAACCTGAATTAACTTATCTACAAGACTTACCCAGCATAAATATCTGTACAACTGTGCCTAGAAAAGCAATAAATAATCTTCTGTTTTCTTGGATCATGAGTTGCAATTACACCATAACTTTGATCTCTTTATGGCTGATATCATTTGTTTTAAAAGAGATGTCAGAAAGAGAAAGATAAAGGAAGTGTGGTCAATAGATAAAAATCATCACACTATCAATAAAAAAGAACTCTAGTATCTCTCTCTAAAAATGACACTTGTAGCAACCACTTTCATCATTAGTATGTAAATCTACTTCTAAAAATTCAATTTTATGATTATATATTATTAAATATTTAAAAGTAACTTTAAATCTAGGTATCAACTTCCTTTATCTACATAATACTATGATTATGATACTACTAAGTATTGAAAGTGCTCATATCAAAATGTGTTTTCCTTATTACAAATTCAAACCTGTTTTAATATTTAAAATGTTTTAACATTTTTTGAACCATTACAATTACTGCAGAAAAATAATGTAAAAAATTTATTCTAGAATTATTTTTTTAGTGTTTGAAAAGTTAAATATAATTTTTTAGAATATGTTTGTTTGTAAATTTAGATTTCTAATAAACTAAATTGAATTTGGAGAATTCTGTTATATAATAAAGGTTTAAAAACTAAAAAAAAAAAAATTGAACTTTTGCTTCAAATTGTCACAAAATATAATGCAGAATAATTATTAAATAGTCAAATACTATATTAACTCTAATAAGAGTACCAAACTCTCCATATAGAAGTGCCACATTACTATTAACCACCAGCACAGAAATTCAGACAACACATTCTATATATGTATTTTGTAAACAATCTTTGCTCATGACGGGAACTAAAGATATCAAATTTCTGAACCTTTGTGTTTAAATTGCCAGCTTAAAAATCATCAGGAACTGATTTCCATCCATTTGTAGTAAGTGTGGAAGAGTAAACACTCTTTATATTGTGGATATATTATTTAAGTTTTTTGGTTTTCAATGGTACATTTTTCCACATCATCTTTATAATGTGGCAATGTTTAAAATACTGTACTTTGCCATATGCATACAATATTTTTGACACACACACAAGTATATATATATATAAAATCAAGTCATATATCACATGACATATAGCTTGCATTTACAAAAATATAAAATAAAAAGCATACTAATAGCTCTAAACAAGCATTTTTATGATAAATGCTATAAAAGAAGGCATTCAAATGATTTTTATCTAGGATTTCCCCATCCCCAGACCAGTTTTGAGTTATGGCTCTCTTTATTGAAAAGCTAGGACATCAGATTTAAAACACCAACTCAACCTAAGCATTTATCTAATAGTTAACTTTTAAGAAGATCTGAAATGTTTAGACATCTACATATTTTAAAATGTAGCTCTACAACTGAAATAATCATATGGGCCTGAATTTAATTCAGATGCACCATGTATTAATAGGTTTAGCGATTTAATTTAGCCAAAGCTCCCAACAGCAAAATAATAATATTAATAAAATCAAGACATATATCACATGACTTATATAACTTGCATTTACAAATATGTAAAATAAAAAGAATGTTAATAGTTCTAAACAAGATTGTTTTTAAGGATAAATGCTACAACAGAAGGTATTTAAATCATCTTTATCTAGAATTGTTCCCATTCCCAGATAAGTTTTTAACTATGGCTCTCTTCAATGAGAAGCTAGTTGAGTTGGTGTTTTAAATCTGGTGTCTTAGATCCTTACTGAAAAGAGCCATAACTTGAAATGAGTTTGGGAGTAGGAACAATCCTAGATAAAGATAAATTTGAATACCTTCTCTTGTAGCATTTATCCATTAAAAAAAGCTTGTTTAGAGTATTAGTATGCTCTTTATTTTACATATTTGTAAATGCAATCTATATAAATCGTGTGATACATGATTTTATTTTATTACTATTATTATTTTGCTGTTTGGTGCTTTCACTAAATTAAATTGCTAAGCCTATTAATATATTATGTATCTGGATTAAGTTCAGGGTCCATATGATTATTTTATTTAAAAAGCTGAATTTAAAGACATGTAGCTGTCTGAAAATTTCAAATCTTTTTAAGAGTATCTACTTGATTTGGTGTTTTAAATCTGGTGTCCTAGTTTCTATTGAAGAGAGTCATAGCTCAAAACTGATTTGGGGATGAAGACAATTCTAGATAAAGATAAATTTGAATGCCTTTTCTTGTAGCATTTATCATAAAAAAGCTAATTTAGAGCTATTTACATGCTCTTTATTTTACACACACGCACACACACACACATATATATATATATATGACAACAATAATCAGTACTTTTTACTGCATACATATATATAAATATATATGTTGTATATTCTAAAACAGAAAGTTGGTCAAACAAAATAATGATATCCTCTGCTAGTATTTATCATAAACAAGAATAAGTAATAAGGAATCTCTATCAGGATAAAAAAAAATGAAATCATTTGAAAATACTATATTACCTACAATTTGATGATAGTTATTATTATCAATAGAATTCCAATAATGAGACAAATATTATGACATCAATAATCAGTACTTTTTATTGCATGCATATATATATATATATATATATATATAAATTGTTAATTAAAAAAAAGCAAAGCATATATATATATATATTATAATGCTACCCGTTTTATTTTATATTGCCATTGTACGCTTCTACCCATAGCTTCGAGTGAGGATATTTGTGAGCATGGACTGATTCCATCTCACACGCCAATCTTACACATGGATAAGAATTATCTCATCGAAAACGTAAATAAGGGTTCGGGTATATATATATATATACCTCTATTTATGGTAGCGCATTTGTACCAGCTCAATCTCAGGGTTTGGGGACTATAGTCTAACTAGAGAACAAAGCTAAACACTACCCAACTAAGTCTTATGTGTCTATCTATTCTGTCCGATAATTTATCCGTTATAAATCTAATAACCCAACCCGAATGTTATCATACAATTTACTCTATTACCATACTTAATACCAATAAAATCTCATTTATCCACGCATATAAATATATCAATATTCAAGCGCACAGCCCATTTACCCTGATACACACATATATAATTCATATACGCATCAAAATAGTGCAATTATACATCAGAGCTGTTTATTTAAAGTTGTTATTTTATTTAATTTAAAAGAGATTTATTATAGGAATTAATATTGAGGTAACACTAGTTTCTTTACCAAGATGCATTCATTGAACATATATTTAGTGTAAACATCAATTACCTTAAGTACCGTCGACCGTTCACATGGTCAAAGACAAGTCCGCATTTATAATTCTCCACGAATACTGGTCTGGTTGATATAACGGATGGCAAGGATTTCCAATATGATATATCGAATAGCTTATTCCGGAGGTGGAGTAGATGATTCACTCCCTTTATGAAAGGGTCCCATTTCATAGATCTTTCGGCGCCATTACACTTGATGAACAAGAACTCTTTTGTATAGCGAAGTTCGTAGGTCCACTTCAGATGGGTTCCATGACAACTGTCCACTGGATCAGTTAATGAAACTAGCGCTATTGAATTACCCCGACATTTTTGGTGGGAAATATTAATAAACTTCTTAAGAAAATTTTATACGTCCACACACTCCGTAGTCCAAGCCGCGTTTTTTTTTTTCCTTTTTTCCGCTCTCGAGCCCACAAAAAAGTTCTTTTGTTTTCATTCTATAACTTTGTAAAATTTTCTTCCAATATCCTTACGCCACTGTTCCGTTCTTCTATTGTTTTCCAAAGATACCCACCTGACCCATTTTCGGACTTCTTGACGCCAGTTGTTACTAAACCGCCTACAGCAACTGATTTATTTCTATTTCTATCTTCATGTTCAAAAGATTAATTAGCAAAAGAAAACACGTGTTACCGACAATATTATCAACCAGACTTAAAGAAAAATTTTAACGGATAAAATATATACGAATAATCAATTACAACTTATACAGCTCCGTATATAATTGCTTGTAACCATCAACGTTAATACATACACACATTTTATACTCACATATACAAATATCATTATATAAGCATACCCACCTAACATTCACACTCTTTGTAACAGGGTTCGAATGACTATTTACATATATATCTTTTCGTATATAGTCGCTCAACATTAACACTCACAATTAGTAATATATTACATACGCTTGTATTCGAACCCTGTTTGTTACAATATATATATATAAATTGTTAATTAAAAAAAAGCAAAGCATATATTTAATGCCATCTAAATACGTGAGCATATATCATTAAGTATATATTAAACGCTCTGTAAATGTCTGTCATAAATGCTAAGATCCTGAAAATGGTTCCCTCTTTCCCATTTCTTGACCACATAGTAAAATAATAAGCCCATAATTAAACTCATAATCATCATATCAATAAAGTGTCTAGATTTTAAAGTAATTCTTAACATTTCACAGAATCATTATTTAATAATGTAACTCTTAACTCTAAACACCATTTATATTATTTGAAAGACAATTCACACAGATGTAAATCATATACCACCATTGACCATGCTAGCCTTAGATAGTAAAAGACTTGACTAACCACATATATTAATAATTAATTGGTTATAACAATAAACAAATAAAAGTCTAATACACCTGGGTCTCATTTTATGCAGATTTTTTAAATGTAATTTTGAAGTTATGCAATTCATTTTTCTTCTTAATATGTTTTTATGTGAGTTTTCTTTTATGTGATAAAGTAGTTCATATTTCACTATATTTATTAGATATCAAGAAATTTAAATTACTAATAATTTATTTTGACTTGAAATACTTTTTTTTTCAAAAGTCTAACATTATATTAGCAGCTAATAATATTTACTAAGGCAATAAACCTAAAGCATGTGTGGTTAAAAATGCAAAGATAGGGACCTCTACAGGTCTTAACCACAAATATGGCCTGAAATTATATTTAGAAATCTTAGCTTCTATGTAAATAACCTACTTTAACTTATGAGTAAATAATAATAATAATAGATTTATACTTATGAGTATAAAAATATTGCAATAAATATTCAAAAAATTTAAACTTTTAAAACATATTTTGTTAGATATAACAGAAATAAATATTATTTTAGATTTTTAAAATAAATAAAAAAGTTTTGTAAACTGAAAATAATCTTTCTACCGATAATGTATAATCTTTTTGTTTTGATTGTGATCCCAATTTTTAAGATTAACATTTAAATTTTATTTCAATAGTAAACACAAATATCTAATAAATGAAGACAAATTTATTATTTTCTGATAAGTATTAATCATTTAATCATAGATTTTACATTGATGTGTGAAACAAAGAAAAACATCAGAAAATGCTGAAATCTGAGAGTTTGCTGCAATGAACAACCTCTTAAATTCCAAGGAGAGCTAAATAGTTGTATATCTAGATATTGTAAGCTTTATAAACAATTAGTAAAATCATCATTTCAAAGTTTAGCACAGGACTGAAAATGGTACTAGTTGTACTTCCACTTGTGAAGAATCTGATTTCTTACCAGGTTACAAATGAACCCCATGTTGTTAAGTAGTGATAATGATTAAAATGTGTGTGAAAAAATGTAAAATTAAATACTGTAGTTAATAAAAAAATTTAAAAAAAGTTTGTCTTGTATCAATTTTTTTCAAATATTTGATATTTGTATTAGTCATACTTTATTTCCTTATTTTTTTAATGCAAATTTTAAAGTAATTTTTCCTTGTTGCTTTGCTTTTATGTAATTTCTGAAAATTACAGAACCTATTCCCCATTTTTCAAGGTAAGTTAAATCTATTTTTGTGTAATTTTTTTTAATGCGGATTTTCTAGGGAACCTATCTACCACATAAAATGAAACCCAGGTGTATAAATATTTTCCAATAATACAAATAAATTATATATGATTCTGACAACAAATATCCTGGAAATATTTATTTCAAAGCAAAAATAAAAAAAAATGTTTACAATATGGATTACACACACACACACACATATATATATATATATTCTTCTCTTTTACTTTCTTTGCAGATCTTCATATATTCATATATATATATTGCTTATAACACTTCTTTCATATACACTTTAATGCAAACAAATTTTCTTAAAAACTTCTTTATTTTCCTTATAGTTTCGACTGTCCAGCAGTCTTCATCAGAGCTATAAAATTTGAATAATATAAATGCATAACTATCATTTCACACATATATAAAAATACATAACCATCCTTTCACATATATAAAAAGTACACATATATATCAAAATATACACATATATTCCCTTCATACATATATGTATATAGATCTACATCACCCCTAGAAATATATATAAATTCCATACCTGCATCTATATATATGTAAGTTGAGTATACATATGGATGTGTATTTATAAATGTATATATGAATTTGTATATATGTCTGTGGGTGTATGTGTATCTGTGTATATATATATATATATATATGCATGTTTAAAAGATGTATGTGTATATATTTAAATATGCATATGTATATATAGATGTAGGTATGTATTATATATATATATATGTCTAGGGGTGATGTAGATATATATATATATATGTATGAAGGGAATATATGGGTATATTTTAATATATGTGTGTGTGTATTTTATATACATGTGAAAGGATGGTTATGTATTATATATATATATATATATATAAAATGATGGTTATGTATTTATATTATTCAAATATTGTAGCTCTGATGAAGACTGCTGGACAGTCGAAACTGTAAGGAAAATAAAAAGTTTTTAAAAATATTTGTTTGCATTGAAGTATATATAAAAGAAGTGTTGTAAGCAATATATACATACATGATAAGTTGTAAGTGGTAAATACATACATAGTACCACCTTTATTATTGGAAGCTATTTGTTCTTTAAGCCTGTATTAATTTATGAATCTATGCAATCAGATCTTGCTTATATCAAGTAGATTCTTGGCTAATCTCTTGTTACAAACTAAAGCCAACTTTTGGAATAATATTCTTGTTCATATCTTTATCATAAATCTGGTACTCTTTCAATATTAACCAAAAATGTATTTCGTACTGTTGGTGACACATTTGCCATTGCAGGAGCACAGGTATAGTGACATTTATTTGCTTTTCTTTTTTATTATTAATTTATAAATATACAAATCTTTCTTTTTAACAAATAGTCAACTTCATAATATTTTTTTGACAATTAATTTAATAATTTTATTATTTTATCATTTAAAGTATGCATTCCCAAATAATCCCATGCTCATTTTCTAGATCTTTATATTTTGAAGCCATTGCAAATAAAAAAATTTAAATTTTGGGAAGGAGACATGTAAAAATGCTGTAACACATTTCTTGATTTTGTGTACATCAAAAAACATGAGTGAATGAAATCCACATCTATATGATTTAGAGAGAGTGCTGCAAAATAAAAAAAACTGCTGCCTTATTGATAAATATTATATATGTCAAATGATATCACTCTAATTTATGTTGTAAAGTTTTTATTTTGATTTGTTCACTTTGTTGAGTCAATATATATAACAGTTTCATAATATATATGTTTTTTTGTATTTACTTTTTATTACATTTTATAACATTTATGTATCAATGTGAAATATGTTCAAACAGTATCACTACATGGATAGAGAGCACTTTTGTGCAAGATAAATGTTGTCACCCCTCCCCTCCATCCATTTTATGAAATGAAATTTAAATATTAAAAATTCATTTTATCCAGTGCTTTCACGAGAAAAACTTGAAAATACAGCTTTAGTCATTTAATGTATTTGGTAAACACATCATGTATTTTATTCATTAATTTCTATAAAATAAACCACAGATTAAAATGCATACTAAAATAAAATAATGTTTAAAAAGATAAATTTTGAAACAATAACTAAATAATATCTTAAAACAAAAACATTTATTTAGAAAATTTGAAATTTTTACTTTCAAAAGACTTTATATTACTTTTTTAGACAAACCTGCAAAATTTCTAGTAGAGATTGGAAATATTTATAAATAATATAATTGTTTTAAATATCTAAGTGTTTTATCATATTTAAAAGAACCATCTTACATCCATAAAAACATTGCACTGCTCCCCTTCCTTTGTCAAGCTAACTTTGATGTTATATAAGTAATTCTACTTTTAGTTTACTTACTTTAAAAATGTATGCAGTCAGAATATGATTTTCTTCATCTCTGAGCTTTGAATCACATAATGAGAGGAAAAAGAGTCAAACTGATCTCTTTCTGAAATACAATAGTTGTAAAAGCTGGTGTAACTCTTAGAATTCTTTACCAATATTTATATCAACTTAAATAGTTAACATGGTTATATTCCTTCAATAATTAAATATTTACAGTATCATTTACTTTTTTTACATGTGTGTTATTTCATTATCAATAACAATAATTTATTATACATATTCCATATTTTAAATTTTCATACTTACATTGTTTATTGATATAAATTTTATATTTTGTTAAGATTACTAAATTAAATAACATGGATGACATAACTCTCTCATTCCATTATCACCACCTTGTTAAAATACTTTTTTGTTTTAAAAATCCATTACTTATTTTTAATTCAGAACCTCTCACAAATAACTTATTTATGTATTTGTTCAAAAATAAAATATTTACACTACTTTATTATATTTTTTCTAACACTTAGTAACAACTAAGTTGTATTATATATGTTATACTTTATTATATTGTTCAACAATTAGAGATTTAGCTACAATTTATTTGAGAAAATATTTTAAATGTTCTTACTTAAATTGTTTATTCAATACATTTTTAGAAACCTTTAAAATATATGACACTTTATCTTGTTTATTCATAGGTTATGTTGGATAATTATTTTAAAAAATCTAACAGTAAATTTGTTTTACTATGTACATTTTCTAGACTTTATCAACAATGCAACCATGTAAGTAATCAATTGTTTTTCTCTTCACTAGTGAAAATTGTAATTATAAATATGTGACTATTTTTTCACATTAAATAGTGAAGCTATAATTATATGAATAATGTATAATAGGTCTGCTTAACACTTTTGAGATTCAATGTTGGAATCTCATACTCATAACTTTGTGAATGAAGACTGTTGTGATTATGCAAATGAGTTTGAATTTTTAATTAGTTAGTCCATTGTTTGCAGAGAGCAAAAGCATGCCTCTCTTCTATTAATGGCACTAATATCATTTGCTATGTAGAAAGCTTCTTTAACTTTTCATTTGATATTCTTCTTCTCTGTATTCAAACCCAGTTCTGCCCAAATAATTGTACAGAAAAAAATGATGCCAAAAGAAAAGTTAGAGAAGCTTTCTACATAGCAAATGATATTAGTGCCATTAGTAGAAGAGAGGCATGCTTTGCTCTTTCCAAACAATGGACTAACTAATTAAAAATTCAAACTCATTTGCATAATCACAACAGTCTTCATTCACAAAGCTATGAGTATGAGATTCCAACATTGAATCTCAAAAGTGCTAAGCAGACCTATTATACATTATTCATATAATTATAGCTTCACTATTTAATGTGAAAAGAAAAAGTCGCATATTTATAATTGCAACCATGTAAGGAGTTTATTATAATTAAGAAAATTGCATTAAATAATATTATCATAAAATTTAAGAATTAAATATTTTGATATTTAATAATATCTTTTTAAAAACTATATTTTTATTCACTCTGATTTCCTTAGATTTGAACTGTAGTGTGGGTTATGAATCAATTATGAGTTTTTAGTTAGAGAACAAACATGATGAAAAGATGTGATGTGATGTGATGTATTTGGCTTCTCCTTAAACGAAGTCAAGAATATCTCAGCAACTATGCCCAGATAAACCTGTTAGCCACTTTATTTTCTATTCCCCACTCTAAGTCTTCCCATATTCTGCCCCATCCCATTTCCACAACATAATCTTTGTCAACTCTATGGCCTTTAAATCTAAATCCCCCTTATCTTTTCGCAAACCCAGCATAAAAACTACTAACTCACTTTCTGTATTGTCACTTTGTTCATACCTATTCTCCCATAACTTCATTATTTGTACCCTTTCTGCTTTCAAGCATTTACATTCAATCAACAGATGCCTAATATTTTCTATACCTTCCTTACACAATTTGCACGCTATATCACCCATAGTTTTCCATTTACATGTATATTCTCTTGTTGCTAAAGATCCCGTTCGAGCTAAGGCAAAACTCTCCATACAGTAGTGCCACCCTGTGCCAACCAGAGTAATCAATGGATGCCAGAAGGCTTGTGCATAAAATCTCTATCTAGTGCCTGTTTATGATGAAAAGATACTATGGCATTTGTTATTAAAAATAGAAAAGGCTATCTAGTAAAAAATAAAAATTACATTTTTAATGCCATATTATCTTTTTACACATTTTATCAAAACAAAATAAAATTTTATTAAAACAATTTTGCACAAGAAATTAGCGGATTTGATCTTAGGATCCCTCATTCCAGAATTGGACACCATTACTATTCTAAATGGAAAATGACAGTTAATGTGATAAATATAATTTCCTCACTTGCACAAATACTGTAATTATAAAGCAATATTTTTAAAATAAGTTTTTATTTTTAAATAAATTATTAATAGTAATGTTTTATTATATAAACTAGAATATTTAAATGAAAGTGATTGGAATATTTAAACATTTTCATTTACATATAAATTTTATTAATTATTAGTGAAAAAAAAAGTGTCAGCCACTTTTGTGCAATGGTAGAATATATATGTAGTATATTTCAAGGCTTGAGCAATTGTCAGAAGTCTAAGTAAAGAAGTATTTCTCCTGTTTTTAAATAAAAAATATTTCTAATCAAAACATTTTTCTAACAATAACGTAATTCAGAAATCTAAACATTTATGTATGTTTTATTAATTATCTTGACTAAATGGCATTAGTCTGTTCAGTTTAGCACAATAATAAGAGTATATGTAGTATATTTTTAGCTTGTATGTACATAAGTTTAAGTAAAGAAGTATTTCCCTTATCAAACAGGCAAAACTCTCCATACAGTAGTGCCACTCAGTGCAAGCCAGAATAATCAATGGATGCCAGAAGGCTTGTGCATATCATTGATTACTCTGGCTTGCATTGAATGGCACTACTGTATGGAGAGCTTTTCCTGTTTAATAACAGTTATGAGGAAGCATAAGAAACAGTGATCATGTGATGTTATTTCTCTCATCTTTAAATAAAAAAATATTTACACTCAGAACATATTTCTAACAATGATGTGACTCAAAAATGTAAACATTTTTATTTATATGTAAATTTTATTAATTATTTTGGCATCTTGGCTTCCCCATGATGAAGCACCTTCGTGCCACACCAAACCTGAATACCTGTATGCAGTGGCCCTGTATTCAAACATATTTGTTAGTTTAGTAAACTCTATCATTTCTGTTATTATTTGTTTGATGTTACATTATGTGTACCCATTTAAGTCAGCAGAATATAACTTTGATTTTGATACACATTTTTAGAACATATTATGTTTTGAACATGTATTGGAATCAGTCTTTAGTTTATATGACTTATATATAAGTGTTGTTTTAAGTCTTGACTTTAAATAAGTTATTCTAGACTTGGTGCCTTTTCTACACAGTTATAATAAATAATAATAAACATTGATGAATTTTAAAAAAGTTAAATTAATAGATTTTTCATAAATTTTGACCAGACAGTTGTCAGAACACTCAGATCTTTTCATTGAACAAAGTTTTTCTTAGAAATTTTTTCATAATTTATTTATGAAAAATATTTTTATCATACTATATGATTTCATTTTAAGAAATTATATTAGCTTTCCCTATAGTATTTCTTTAGAAGATAGGCTAATTCTTGTATAATGTATCTATCATCATTAATTTCAGTTTTTTTTATAATATGACAGCTATCATTTTATATATCAATTTATAATATCATTTTTTATTTCAAAAAGTTTTTATTTTTTTATAGATCAACCAGACGTCATATGGAAGTGATCATTAATTTAAGTTTTTTTTAAAAATATATTATAATAACAATAATATTAAAAAAAGTCATTAAATTATTTTGTATATCTAAATTATATTTTAAAAATGTATGCTCACAAACATACTCATACAAATATATACATTGTCCCCTTACCAAATAACAAACTACTGAACTAAAGAATTCAGTTAACTAGGATATAACAATATTAAACTTCAATTGGCTTATATAAGCAATGACTACTAAAATAATACTGTTCTGACTAACTCAAGATACATTACTAGAATACAATGTATAACAAAACAATATTTTTAATAATTAAATATCAGAAAACTTATTAGAATAAAATATCATAACACAAATTCAACATAATTGGTAGGGTTTCAACTATAATACTCGATCTATTTATTTCAATAATAAATTTAACTTATAAAAACTTATTCAATACTACAAATAAAACATGGTTTTATCAAAATAACAAATATAATTATGAACTCTTAACATGAGTTGTTCAGTAAGGTACACTGGCTTAAACATTGAGAATACATCCCAAAAAATATACTCCCAACGTAATAAGAATATTACCCGACCAAATTCACCTAATAAACTACTATGTAATATTCTCATGTCTTTAAAAAACACACACATCTAATAATCCTAAAATATGATTTATAATTTTATTATAGAAATAACAATAAATTAATTACTTAATATTCTTTTAATAAAATACTAATTAGACATTTAACATTAACTAATAATTTCTTACTTTACATCCTTCAACAGAAAATTTTCAATTCTCCAAAAATAATAATAATAATCATCATCATCATCTCAGGTTCATTTCTAACAAACTGATAACAAAATAAATTAATTAACAACCTGTAGTTAAATATAATGAGAGATTTTACATGATATCTAACAACTCTTATAAAATAATAACAATAAGCAACTAAAATAACTTAATGACTCTCAACATTAAGTCTATTATACATTGTACAATCTTTCTTTGTTTAATGTGGCATTCTTATATATATATGAAAAACAAAAAACAAGTTAAAAAACTTGCTAATGCTTGTATTTATGTCAACAGATGGCATTCAACCAAAAACACCATCAAGCGTATGTTTACATAAACGTCATGGCATGCATTCACTATCTCTAACTTTAATTCCACTTTCAGATCATGATTTCAAGCTATTTGCTATCATCAGTGAAAGACAGGAATTTTAGAAACTAGATCTAAACACAAACTATGAGTGTTTATGAAAGTTTCTATTCAGCTTGAAAGTGTGAATCTTTTAGACACGTAATGTCTTCAAACTCAGCATAGCAAGCCAGATAGCTACATGAGTCTGATCTCAGTTCAGCATCACCACATAGTAGAAGCCTCTGCAATATATATCATTGCTAGAAAGACCTCAAAGGTACATTTATGAAAAACAAAAAACCAAGTTAAAAACTTGCTAATGCTTGTATTTATGTCAACAGATGGTGTTCTACCAAAAACACCGATCAAGCGTATGTTTTGTTTACATAAACGTCAGAGCAGTATTCACCATCTCTAACTATAATTCCACTTTCAGATCATGATTTCAAGCTATTTGCTATCATCAGTGAAAGACAGTAATAAAGAAACTAGATCTAAACACAAACTCTGAGCGTTTAAGAAACAGTTTCTATTCAGCTTGCAAGTGTGAATCTTTTAGACATGTAATGTCTTCAAACTCAGCATAGCAAGCCAGATAGCTACATGGGTCTGATCTAAGTTCAGCATCACCACATAGTAGAAGCCTCTGCAATATATATCATTTCTAGAAAGACCTCAAAGGTACATTTATGAAAAACAAAAAACCAAGTTAAAAACTTGCTAACGCTTGTATTTATGTCAACAGATGGTGTTCTACCAAAAACACCATCAAGTGTATGTTTACATAAACGTCAGAGCATGCATTCACTATCTCTAACTTTAATTCCACTTTCAGATCATGATTTCAAGCTATTTACTATCATCAGTGAAAGACAGGAATTTTAGAAACTAGATCTAAACATAAACTCTGAGCGTTTATGAAACAGTTTCTATTCAGCTTGCAAGTGTGAATCTTTTAGACATGTAATGTCTTCTAGTTTCTAAAATTCCTGTCTTTCACTGATGATAGCAAATAGCTTGAAATCATGATCTGAAAGTGGAATTAAAGTTAGAGATAGTGAATGCATGCTCTGACATTTATGTAAACGTATGCTTGACGGTGTTTTTGGTAGAACGCCATCTGTTGACATAAATAAAAGTGTTAGCAAGTTTTAACTTGTTTTTTGTTTTTCATAAATGTACCTTTGAGGTCTTTCTAGCAATGATATATATTGCAGAGGCTTCTACTATGTGGTGATGCCGAACTGAAATCAGACACATGTAGCTCTCTGGCTTGCTATGCTGAGTTTGAAGACATTGCGTGTCTAAAAGATTCATGCTTGCAAGCTGAATAGAAACTGTTTCATAAATGCTCAGAGTTTGTGTTTAGATCTAGTTTCTAAAATTTCTGTCTTTCACTGATGATAGCAAATAGCTTGAAATCATGATCTGAAAGTGGAATTAAAGTTAGAGATAGTGAATGCATGCTCTGACGTTTATGTAAACTTACGCTTGACGGTGTTTTTGGTAGAATGCCATCTGTTGACATAAATACAAGCATCAGCAAGTTTTTAACTTGTTTTTTGTTTTTCATAAATGTACCTTTGAGGTCTTTCTAGCAATGATATATATTGCAGAGGCTTCTACTATGTGGTGATGCTGAACTGAGATCAGACCCATGTAGCTATCTGGCTTGCTATGCTGAGTTTGAAGACATTACATGTTTAAAAGATTCACACTTTCAAGCTGAATAGAAACTGTTTCATACACGCTCAGAGTTTGTGTTTAGATCTAGTTTCTAAAATTCCTGTCTTTCACTGATGATAGCAAATAGCTTGAAATCATGATCTGAAAGTGGAATTAAAGTTAGAGATAGTGAATGCATGCTCTGACATTTATGTAAACATACGCTTGATGGTGTTTTTGGTAGAACGCCATCTGTTGACATATATATATATTGTAATGGATGCTTAAAACACCATTACAAAGTTGAAGTTTTATCGGAGTGAAGAAAATAAAATAAATTTTTATAAGCTCGGTTGTTTGTAAAACTTGATTAAAAGTTTTTTTATTATTATATGTTTGTACAAATATATATGTATACGTAGGAATTATTTTTGATACCACAGCTATATTTAGTTTTTACTTTTGAAAAAAAAAGACTAAGATTATTATTTTTATTTATTTATGTAAAAGTAAATTGTATAAATAAATTGTTTTTCAGATTTAGGATTTAGATTGATACGAATAATTAATTAAAAAGAACAAGAAAAAGAAAATAATTTTTCATTTGTTAATCCCTAGATCTGTAACGGGCAATTTATTTTCTTTAATTAGGTAGCTATTGTTAGCTAGTTGAAGAATTTTATAAATTTTAATTAAAAAAAAGAAAAAAAGTTTTGTAATTGGTTTGGATATAGGAGATTCTATAAAAGGCTTAATCAGGCTATTGTATTATAGTTGCACCAACTCTGAGAGATACTTGCACAAACTTCCTGCAACAACAACAAAAAACTCTGAGAGAACAATTCCTGCATATTATAAAAAAAACTGATCCGGCAATTATGCTACTTAGAATGAACACTAAATCTACTGCAATGATATTTTCTCCTTTCATGATGTGCTAAGCTTTTTGCCAGGACAGGTTTGTGCTCCTTGTACCTCCATTAACTGCCTATAATGCCATAAGAACTAATTACAAAGAAACCACTAACCGACTCATCCAAGCTATCATCAGTGAATCCAGATCAATGGACCACATTCTACAAGCCTAGTGCACTAGCATTTAACTAATTTGTTAAAGTACCTTACATTCTATAATTTGAATAATTTTATTGTCTGAAATTTGTTTTCTTTTCTTTTTAATTATACATGTGCTTCACGTTTTTTTTTATTTATATTTTGTGTAATTCATTTTCTGTGTGCTTGATATTTTTCTCTTAAATGATTGTTAATTTCAAACCAGTGCTATATGTTCAGTTTAAGTCTTAGTAAGTAACATAGTATAGTTTTATTTGTAATCTCATATTCCTTTTTATTATAGAGAGCAGTGTGGATACTACGGATTATTTTAATTAGCTTCTGGATCATGACCCCTTTTTGTTATTAGTCCTACTTATGTTGTCAAACTATAATTATTTATAATAGTCTATTACAAAATATAAGTCTCTAATTTTATTCCTTCAAGTTTCCCAATCATTTATTAGGGGCATGTACGATCATTTTAATCCTCTCAATAGATAGATCATGAGCTCCTAGCCTGTCTCATTCAGAGGAAGGTCAATTGATTGAAAGTAATAACTTTCAATGTTTTTTTTTGTTAATATTTTGGAAGCTATTTTTGCATTTCTTTGGTTTCATCATAAGCTCTCAGAAATCTCAAATACAGAGATTTTTTCTTTTTATAACTATGAGTTATAAGCAAGAAGCTAACCCCCCTTTTTCTTGCATGAGATCACTGTATACCTATTAGTACTTCTGCTACTGTGTATTTTGCATTCTTTCTGATATATCATGCATAGGAAATCGCTCTCTAAACCATATTAAAATGTTTTAGTTTTTTTTTTTTATGAACATACAAGTAGTATGTTTTAAGTTGATTTTAAAGTATTATCTAGATTTATGTTTATTTAATCATACTATTAATAAAATATTTATTCATTTTACACTGCTGATTTTGTCTTCTGTTGCTACCTTTTTAACTTTCTGAACACAACATAAGATCGCATTTGCTTGATTGAGCTAGTCTGGTGCATTCAGGTTTGTATATCCTATCCACCCTTAAAATAAATGTCTAGTTCCAATTTTCAGACTAGTGTCGCCCTTGTTGTCAGTATATGTCAAACCAAAATCTTTTGTCTCATACAATATATATATATATATATATATTGTATGAGACAAAAGATTTTATATATATATATATATATATATATATATATATATATATAATGTATTTAAATATTGTGGCAATATTAAGTATATTAAGTATATTTCTCATTGGTATTGTATCAGTTTAAAAATACTTACCAATGATCATATCTTCTATGACAATAATAATAATAATATACTTTGTTACTTAATCAAATGTAATAGAAATAATATCTAAATAATCTTAAGGATTGTGTGCCAAATAAGTAATATTTTAAATTACCAATTACTGTGGATCATGCATGTAAAATGAAAAATCAAATAAGCAACAATCAGATAAATCACAACTTGATTAAGACAAATTTCAAAAAACAACAGTTAACAAATTTATTTATAAATTAAACAATATTATACTATTACAATATAATAACAACATAATATAAAAAAATATTTACAAAAGTAAAATAAGAATTAACATTATTTAACATAAAAAAATATTTATAGTAAATCTTACCAACAAATACAAAAAATAAAATATGATAGCCTTCATTCCAGCCATTTTGAAATAAAATAAAACTTACAACCGTAATGATAATATGTAATCCTCATTCAGTAAAATAGTGTTCTATTATTTGTATTGGAAATAGTCACAATAAATTTTCCAATTTCTAATAAAACTTAATATTATACTTATACTACTATAAAATATATTTTTTATGATGTAAATGCATCAATATAAGTTTATATTTTAAAATACACTTCTTAAAATCTACTAAATAAAATATTAAAAGAAAAATTATTAAAGACTTTCTTTGCAGTTTAGCAAATTATCATCCTGATATTTGAATATCAGAAAATTTTAATAAAAAAAATGTGAATATTTTCCTCTACAAAAAAAAACTAATATGCAAAAATATTTAAAAAATAATTTTATAAATTTTTTGTAACTTAAATAAGTTTGAATTATTTATAATAAAATTTAAAGAACTATCCATAAATTATATTGCTTGACATTTGTATTACTTTTTATTTTTATACTCTTACATTGATTATATCATTCAAAATTATTTTTACTGTTCTCACTTTCATTCTGATTTGAATATGCATCTGTTTGAGCTAAGTGATCTCTACTATTTGTATGAGTATAAGTTAAGCCTCTCTTGTGTTATATATTACAACAATCTATCAAATATCTCAACATCATTTGCAAAACAAATTTCTATATACATCATCTTGCCTCTAATAATTATCAACTTTTTTACCAACTTATAAAACTATCTTCTATGATGATTTCTGTGGTGATAGATAGAGATTAAAGGGTAGGTATTAAATAATAACAAGAATGACTCAAAAGAGTAAGATAATATCATCATGAATACAGTGCAAATCATAATAGGCCCATATTCATCAGGCATCTAAGATTCAAGTCATGGCTCTATTATAGCACTTACTGATGATAAAGAAATGCAACTATCCATGGAAAATGATATAACCCTATGATATCTGTATATTTTAATAACTTTAAAATATGGAAATATAATTCATATACAACAGATTTCAACATATCCCTAACATCTAGGATTTCATATGAATATTATTCTCCCAACTACCATTCTATATTTTCCACACTGAATAACTCATTTAACATCATAAAATATACAAAGAGCATTCTGAAATAACTTCCAAAACACAATATTAAAAAAACAACAAAGATTTAAATTCATGTCAAGATGGTTTTTTCTAAAAGTTTTCATGCACAAATGATCTTTATAAAAAAAACATACATTCATACTACAGTTATTTATTATACAATTTAGAGATCAATATTGGGTTTTTCTCTGTATTTTAACAGATAACATACCTAAAAATTAACATATTAATGTAACAGTCAAGTTTGTACATTTGCATAACAGAATCTAGAATCCAAACAAAGAGACAAAAGCCAATCAGACCAGGAGTGTGATGCCCTGAATCTGACCACACTTCAACTCATCTGCCAGAACTCCAAAACTCAAGACCCTATGAGTGATCACACTTGAAGCTACACATAGTATACAATTTCATTCATGGCTGACATAGATCTGCAAGATACAATAAGTCTGATAAACAAACAAAGACTTTTAAATAAACTAAATATATTACTAGACTATTAATGCATAGTTTTATGAACAAATAAGGTCAATAATTAGAATTGAACTAAATTGAATCACTGATGAGACAGAGAATGAAATACACTAAATTAGTTATAATTTATTTACAAGTAAAATAAAATTGACAATATCATTACAGAATTTCAGTGTAGATTGTACACAGGCATTGGTAGTTAAGAGATAATGCATTCTCTTCTTACACTGAATTTAAAAATGACTTTATACAAGCAATCATTGAATTTTGGCATAGATGAGTTTAACATATACCCATCTTATGAAATGATTTGCAACTGATACATAAAAGTCACTACATTATGTCTATAAATCTAGTTATGCCAAATCCTATTAAATTTTTGTCTGTTATGTAAGTAATTATATTAAGCCTTGATCAATCTAAAATTCATTTATTATTCCAAATACCATATTATTTAATGATGAGAGCATAAATCAACTCAAGTAACATAAGATCAAACTTGACTTTCAAGAAAATTTTTCAGATCAATGCAGAATGTGCTATGTTAAGGTGGAAGAGTTGGCTGCATAAGATTTTACCAATGTGCTATGGGACAGGTAAATAACAATAGGAAAGGTCACTCTGTGGATGGATGGATGACTCCAGGGTTCTTGCGACCAATGCCAGTACCCTGTAACTGATCATCATGCTGCAAAAAAGGAACATTTGTGTTCAGAAATGGTGGAGGACTTATGTTCTAACCTGGCCTTGGCTCAGCTTCACTACTGCTCTACCTTATAAGATAAGATGTGCCAGCTTCACCGTGGCTTCATCTTAATATATGTATCATACATATAGCAACAAAATGAAAAGAAATTTAATAAAATAATAGATCACATCCACCAAGAAAACAATATTGTATTTCATACTATGAAATACAAGACAATAGCATATTAGCTCTATCAAATTGGAACCAACTCTTGTGTAGCTTGATAATCAATGTCTATGCTACTGATGGGGATATTAATAAATCTTTACTTCAACATGCTCAATCTATTTGGTTACTTTATAGATAATTAATACTTTAAGGAGGGAAAGTATATTTCTATGGACTTAGGAAGAACTTAAATGACAAATATACTTATAACTATCATCAAGGCTAATCTAATTCTTGATAAAACTATAAAGTTTAAGCTTTCAAATTGTTGATTAAAATGAGCCACATTTCACATTTTAAATCATCATTAATAAAAATAATAATGAAGGCAAGGTGTGTTATTATTATTTATAAAAAATAGGATTTCAAAACAAGGATTTCAAAACAGCATGCAGAAGGTGACACTATAAAACAAATTACATGAAGATGTTTAAATAATATCTTCTTAAAACATTAAATTAAGTGCTCGCTGTTTCAAAATATTGGCATATGAAATATAATAAGCATTTAACTAAAAATAAGCAAAGAAATATAGATACAACCACAGTGATATAACTTTAAATTAGACACTAGTAATTTACTTTTAAGTGAAAGGGAATTATAAATAGTCAGATCATTTTAACTTAAGCAACATTAATTTTGATAGCAATTTAAACATTATTTTAAATATTAAATGGGTTTAAATTATAATTACACTTAGTTTTACAATTAGTTTAAAGAGAGTTAGCTAACTTATATAAAATTACACAGAGCTCTGCAGTTTTGAAAATAAAACTGTTCCAGTATTATTTATCTGGACAGCAAGTGCTGGGTTATAGGTTTATTGAGCTTGACTGGGTGGCTGGTGGCATCATCTTCTTTTTCCAATCTGTTAGGCTTGAGTCTACTGCTGGAATGATGGTTAAAACATTGCGACAAGAGGCACCTTACTCTCTCTGCGAAGTAACATCAAAGAAATGCTCATTTTTAACTGGACATATTTGCACATAAACAGACATGGAAACTGCCTGAAATTGCTTTCTAAAAATGGCTATCTATCTCCTTGTTCAAAAATAAAAAGTATTTATAGGTTTGGTCAAGCACTTACATTATCAGAATCTATCGCCTCGAGACTCATTAACTCAAGAATTTAATTAAATATAAAATTTATAATCCAGATTTAAAATCTGAAATAACTTATGGAATGTTAGAACCATTCCCTAAGCTATTATAGTTAAGATTTTTCATTGTAAACAATTTCCAATTTAGATTTTAAAGTAACTTTTAATCTTTTCTAAGGTGATTTTAATTAGCAAGATTTTGAACTAATTTTACTTTTACTGAATGCAGGTGTGGCTGTTAATGACATTCTTGTTTACAACCAAAAATCTTTTTTTTTAATTACTTGACCAGCTTTTATTTTTAATTTTACATAAAATAAGAAACTCTTTTAATTAAAAATAACCTTTTAACATATTTTTAGATAATTTTTAAATATATTTTGATATAATTTTTAAACATATTTTTAAGAAACTTTTGCCCTGAAATATATATATATAAACAAGAAAATTTTTAAACTGATTTTTAAAGAAACATTCAACATATTTTTAGATAACAACTTTTAAATATTTTAAAATCATGCCGTCCCTATATATAGCACAGATCATATATCCACATACAAATTTACAATGTTAACAACAAAATTAATAATTTACTTCTAACTATAATAAGATAATAAACATTGTGTAAATAAATAATACTGTTAGACAGACATGAGTGTTTTATAAGCTATTTTAAAAATATTAACTTTAAATAGGTTTGAATTTAGCACAGATGAGTGTGTCATTAGGTTTGATGATGAAACTGTAAGGGCTTGGAAGGTTATCGTTTCATTAATAATGTAACATTGTTATATAATGTATGCATATTCAAGCACTCATATTAAATAAATATTTTAAAATATCCTTTGATGTTTTCAAATTTCATCTGCATTTATCAATTCTTTTATAAAATACACATGATGATAATTTTATCAACAGTTCATTCCACTGTTTAATATTAAATTCAAGCAATATGAAATATTAATTTTAAAATACTAACTAAAATATATCATTTTTAAATAAAAGAAAACAAAATTATTAAACAAAATGTAATCTAAATAATAATAAAAAATTACCAATGATCTCATTATATTGCTAAGATCATTCATGGCAATCCACTTAACACTTAAAAAAAACAATTATGATTGTGAACCACCTTGTTCAGAAAACTACTTTCTGAATTTCCAGTTTTTTATTTAACATAATAAAATTAATCTATCTTAAGATTAAATTTAAAATATACTAACAACAAGTTAGTTTTAAAATAAAAAAATTTAATATTCTAAATACTAACATTAGTCTTAATATTAAAAAATAATAAAATTTTAAAGTTATGAAAAAAAATTCTTTTCTTCTGCTCATAAGTTGAATTGCTTGTCAGGAATATTGCACCATTGCTTAGTTATGGATGGACAGCTTTGTGCACAAATCATTCTCTTGTCTTGGTGCCATTTGAAGAAATATACAAATAAAATAATAAAATTCAGTAAAATCTAACAAAATCCACGAAAAATATTAACATCCTGTAAGAAAAATTGTTTATTTAAGTCCTTTCTAAAACTTTTATTCAGGGATTTAATATCTTCATAGTATAAGAATTCAAAATCCATTTTATATGAAATATGTTCTTACATACCTTTTGGCCACTGGGTATAGCAGATATATTGCAGTAAATATAAGTAATACTCAGATTTTCCATGTGTCAATGACATTAGTATCAAACATTATATAATATAAATTATTTGTTTAATATGTTTATCAACAGACATGAAGTTTATGAATTAAAATAAATCTTCTTTAAAAGATTTATGATTTTTATCCTTTTAAACATACAACTTTTCATTATTTTTTTTTTTTCAGATAAAAAAAAAACAGCTATATCATTCAAAGCTTATATTAACCCATAAACCGCTAATTATATTATTGGTTGTGTGAGTTAAAAATCAAAGCTTTTAATTGGCCAACTCACAAACTGAAGACAAAGCCAATTGTCAAAATATATTCACCTATAATATTAAATTACTTCAGATTCATTTATAAAAAGTATATTAATAATTTGTCAGGTTATGAAAGTGAATGAAAGTTCTTTCAAAAATAAATTGCTATTTATTTATTATAAAATATTCAATTTCGGCAAATTTAAAAGCGAACATACAAACAAAGAGTTACTGACATAAATGCTTTTTTTTTCAGTTTTACATTATGGAAAAGTAAATATTTTTTTTGCTAAAATCTTCAATATTTTTCTAAAATAATTTTGTTTTTTTAGCATATTTTATAAAAATAATTTGTAATTTCTCAAAATATACTTTTATAATACTTTAAATCATATTCGAAATGAAAATCTCAGTGTTTTTCTTTGTTTTCTTTGATCAGGTATTTTCTTTGTTCTTTCCAGCCAATCAGAATGTCTTTGTCGGCTGAGAGCTGGCTGAGAGCCAATCACCAACAACCTTACTTTTTTGTTTAGCTTTAGAGGCCATTTATTGATTTTTTACTTGTAAAATAATTCAGAAGAGGGCAGCATCTTACAGAACTTTTAAAAACCTAACTAATAAGCGTAAAACGTCTATCCTAGCATTAAAAATAACAGAATTAGAGTGACGTCAATTGTCAACAAGAGGTCTCATAAGAGGCGGGCTAAGAGTTAAGTGATATAATTTTAATCTTTTAAAAAGATGTACCAGAGATCATTATTTCCAGATAAATTATGTTAAAATATAGTTTATTAATTGATTTAATAATTAACAAGTTCTTTTAAAAGAATAAAAGACATTCAAAAGTCATCTTCCTCAATTTGTTTTTAAATACATCATTCTTAAAATGTAAGTCCATTTTGATTACTTTAAAGAAAAATCAAATGTGAATTATTACTATCAATTATATAATAAAAATAGGCATTCATCATAACATAAAACATTTTAAATTCAGTTTTTAAACTTAGATAAAGAGTCTTAACTTTTTTCCAAATTTAATTCTATGATAATAATTTTTAATAAATATCCAATTCCTCTTAATTAACTTTAAAAAATTAGCAGCATTGCAATATGATAAAGACATTTCAAATAAATGTTCACTCACCAGGCATACTATTCATAAAAAATTTAAAGTTCTTACATAAATCTCCGATCTTGTTGCAGTATTTTCCTTGGAATTTGATGTTCATTGTCTCACTATTTAGGTAACCATTATCACTTGCCATAAAATTATTGAGGTCCTAAGCTAAGTTTCAAGTAGAACAAACTGACAGGGAACTTTGAAGTTTAGTGAATTATTATTTAAATAGTTATTCCAATTTTATTTTTCAAAAACACTTTCAAGTAAAATAATAATTTAAAAGAAATTACTACTGTCACAATATAAAAAATATATAGTTATAAATTTCAAACTAAATTTGTAAAACACTATCACTAAATCACTGGAAATCTAAAATCACTGAAAATCTGTCAAGACTAGCTTCAACCTCTGTTTTTATACTGGTCTTATTCCAATGATTTCATTGGTCAATACTGCTTGTAACAATTTCTTAATTTATGTAGCTACATCAATATCATTTTTGAAATTAAATTTTAAAATTATGAGTCATCAATTATTAAATATTATCAAATTATTTAATACCTTAAATATTAAATATTTTTATTTAAAATTAAATATTTTTATTAAAACAATTTTTAATATTTTAATAACCTAAAACTGATTTAAAATAAAATATTGCACTTAAATAAAATAATAATTTTATTCATTACTTCTCTAATATTATCTCTAGACTTAATATTTGTCACACTTTATTATGTATCAAATTTTGTTAGCAAACTAAAATCAAGTTTTATTTCCTAACTTTTTGTAAATCTACATATTCACACAATCACCTCTAATCATGTGATACTTTCATTACATTTTAAACTAACATTAAATTAACTATCATTTAAATAATATTTTAAACAAAAATAATTAACTTAAACATATAGTATAAAATATTTATCACTATAATTAGGCTATTCTACCATTACAGTATTTTTTAAATATAATAAATTAAAATTAATACCATCTTTTGGATAATTTATTGTATCATTTTATATCTAATTCATCTCAAAATGAGTTTAAACTATCTAATATCTCTTAAACCCCTACTACCTTTAATATCAAAATTATATGCTAAAAATAACCTAAATTTAATGTTTTTTAATATAGCTATTTTTCCAACTCTACCTAATTGTCTGTACCTATTGTAAAGGGTACAATATATAAATATTTCCAAAATAATTTCCAATCTATCCATTGAAATTTTACTTTGTCTATCCATATGTTCAGTTTAATTTTTATTTTCCTTCACAATTTTTTATGTAATTATCTTTTTTAGTTATTCCCTTTAAAATGTTAACATTAAAAATCCCATTTTTGTAAACAGTTTTTGTTTAAATTCAAATGGCTGTTTTTTTAACTATCTTTTTTCTTATTGAAATAGCATATTTTCTTTCAATAATCTCTTCTCTCTCTCCTTTTCCATATATAAAAACTCTTATAAATAAACTTTCTAAAAAAATATTCTTTAAGTCTTGTAAATTTGTAAAAGCACATGACTGGAAGTTTTTTTTTTTTATAACATTTCTACTGTATGTGTAGTCTGGGCTGTATAAATAATAGACTATTTATTTTAATAAAAATAATGATAAATAAGAGCATTTAATGAGAGCACTATATTAATCTTTGAAGGCATATTTTACAAGGGTTTAAGTTTCTTGTCATGGTTATGATGTGAAAATATTGAAAATGCACTTCACAAAAAAATTAAAATACTATACTGTAAAGTGTGATTTACTTTAATTACAATCAAACGTATGGTTACAAACACTGGACAAAAATATAATATTAGCTTTTAAAATATTATTTTGGTCAAACAGATTTCTTAAATAAAATCAATATCAAACATTGTGTAATTAGTGGCATGTGTTGTCTATTTGTATGTTATTACTAATAAGTTGTTTATATTTGAAGGATTTAAATAAAGTTTAAATTTTTCTATACATGATGGAAATAGTTCAACATATCACATCTAATATATTGGTACCATCATCACAAACCTTCAGCAAATAATATGTGGTTTGTGTATATCTATCTGCTTGTGTTGCAGTTTGCCTACAATTTTATGCCCAATAATTGAAAAACTATAATCTTTATTTTAATCACTAAGTAGGGAAGAACAGGGGGGTGGCATATGTGGTTGAAAATAAACTTTTCTAGCAGAATCTTACACTGTATATAAATTAAATAATATGTAAATTATATTTTGTGCTTTAATGTTAGTATAGAAAATATGATTTGAGATAAAAAATAATACTGTATACACTATATTTATTTTAAGTCAATATCTTTCAAATTGTTTTTAAAAACATTTAGGTATGCTAGAAATTACATTTTTAAAATATTTAAATACACAAGTATATTGCCTACACAGAACTTAATGCAATTAGAAGGAATTTGAATTCACACTTTTAAGCTTTCTATAGCTATTCACTCCAGCTTATGCAATTGACACCCATGACCACATACATGTGAAAAAGAAAAATGATTTCCAATATACATATTTTGTGCTGAACCAGAACTCACCATCTGAGGGTTGGGAAAAATACAGGCTGAATAAAGTTGGCATCAACAATGGCTTTAAGTGTTCCATCATCAGATTTGCAATGATGTGAATGGAAAAAGAGTTGAAGGGTGAAGCAGAATGAAACTTGTCCATTAAAGTTTGAAGATTTGCTATCTTAATATAAACTGAGGGAGATGAATGATCTGGACCAATTGATAAGTGCTAGTTCAGCACAAAATATGTATATTGGAGATCATTTAGCTTTTTCATATGCATGTGGTCATGTGTATCAGTTATATAAGATGGCGTGGATAGCTATAGAGAAATTGAAAGTCTGAGTTCAAATCCCTTCTAATTACATTAAGTTCAGTATAGACAATAGACTTGTATTTAAATATGGTATATTCAGCCTGTATTCAGCTCATCCTTCTTTTGTGCATTTTAATGGACATATTAAGATTCTATACATGAGAGATCAGAGTGACTTAAAGTCAAACATAGGTATGACAATAAGATTAACATCAACAAGGGCTTTGAGCATTCCGTCATCAGATTTTCAATGGTATAGATGGCTAAAGAGTTGGAGACTGAAGAAAATTGAAACCTGTTCATTAAAGTTTGAAGATTTGCTATCAATATAAACTGAGCACTGATTATATATATAATATTTATGGGAGATAATGATCTGGACCAACTGATGGGTGCTGGTTCAGCGTGAAATACGTGTATATCGTTTATCTTTTCCGCGTGTATGTGGTCATGTGTATCAGTTGTGTAAAATGGAGCAGATAGTTGTAGAGAGCTTGTAAGACTGAGTTAAAATCCCTCTTAATTTTTTTAATAAATGCACTAATAAACTATATTTAAAGTTTCACATATCAACTCTCAAAATAAATATATATAGAAGGAACAACTTTTGCTATTTAATATCAAAAATAATCATTTAAGCATTACTGATAATCGATTGTTGTAAATATTTATTAAAAATTGGCACGTATAAATGTTACATTTAAATTTAATCTTTTTAACGGTCAATATAGATGTAAATTAATTAGTAGTAGCTTGGACAATTTGCTATTGTTTTCATTCAGCCTGCAGAGCCGGTTATGACAGGCTGCTGCACATCATAACACCTCGTCTGTGCATTAAACCAAACGATACATATAAATGGTTATATCATTTATTAATTAATTTACATTTGCATTATATATAATATAGACATATATTAGTTACTATTTATAGATTTATTATTACTTAAACTTACATGTATATTATATAAATATCCCATACACTTCAAAGTTTAATACTTGAAAATTCTAATGTAGTATGTCTAATCTATAATCAAACAATTTCAAAACATATAATTAGCAAAACCAGTAATTGCAAAACCCATTTTAAGGTTTTTAATTGTATGTTGTTAGCAGCTGACAGCTCCTGGGTAAATTGTATCTCAGCTGATAGTTTTTCCACGTGATGAGATGTTTCTTGGAGATTTAAAGAAAAAAGAAAAGATAAATAAATGTTAGGTAGATTGTTATTATGACAAGAGGGTGGATTTTTTTTTTGATAGGTATATAATTTTGGTGAAAAGTAACTTAAAACTGGGATTTGAAAGAAATGTTTTTTTTTTTATATTTAAAAGTTAACATCGCTTTTTTATATAAATTGCTTTTAATTATTGTAATTAGTAAATATAATTATTAGTTGTATATTGCTCTTAACCTGTAATTAAAATGCTTAAATAAAATGTTACATTCTTAACATTGAATGAAAAAGCGCTGATAGTATAATCACAAGAAGAAAAAAGACTGCAAGCAATGGATAAATCATTTAAAAAGTATTATCTGTCATCTGTGAATATATGCACATATATCGCAGAATGCCTACATTATTATAAGTGTGAATGTTGAATTGAATAATTATCAATATTTATTTTTATTTAATAATAATAATCTATAGATAATTTAATCTTTTTTAGAACAATAGTTGGTAAATTAATTATTAGCAAGTTATTTTAAAATTATCGAGTTTTAGCTAGCACAAAAATTATATGTGACAATAAGTATATAAAACTTAAGTTGACTAAAGCAAGATTGTGCAACAGACAAAAGAAATTGTCACACACACCCCTCTTTCCCAAATATTAACACAAAACTTGCCTTTTTAAAAAAAAAAAGTTTTAAATGAAAAACATATTTTAACAGAACATATGAGTATGTGTGCTTTGTATATATAATACTATACATATTTTTCAACTCTATGTTACATGCTATTTTAAAAACCGGTTTAACATTTTTAAAAATAATTCTATTTAATTTATAATCTTCACACAAATACGTTTGAGTGTTAAATATAAATAAATTAAATAATATATTTACAATATAGAATTTTGTAAATAAGTCAATTATTTTATGTAGCGCGATATTTTTTTATAAACCATAATATTTAAACAGCATAATGCAGTTTTAATTTTGTGCACTTAAAGTACTATAAAAGTTTATTGTATAAATCAGTGGTCTTCAACCACTGGTCCGCGGCCCGGTGCCGGGCCGTAGAAGTTTTTTGCTGGTCCGCGATAGACTGGCAAGAAAGTTTTAATAACAAAATAATAAGACTTTAAACTTTTAATTAATATAAACAATTTTTATTTATTTTTTTCATCGCACTTTTACCTGATTAAAAAAAAAGTAACAGAACAAAATCTAATCAATAATTTGTTTTTCTAATTATCACAGATGTTTATGAGGGGGGAGGGGATAGAATTAAATTTTTTATTACTTCTCTAAAAAAATTCAAAATTAAAAAAAAAAAAAAGTTTTTTATTGTACAAACTCCATATATATATAACTTCATCTAAGGCTAAGCTGTTTACATCTTTAAGAAAATTTATCTATAGACTTCTGCTGGTCCATGAAACCTTATCCTTATTTTTGCGGTCCGCGAAACCTTATCCTTATTTTTACCGGTCCGCAGGTGTGAAAAGGTTGAAGACCACTGGTATAAATGAATGCTTCATTTGTTGTTACAGTTTAGACAAGATAGAAAGGCAAACTCAAATGCTAAAGATTGTTGGATTGATTTGCAGTTTAGAAAAATATAAAATAAATCCAAGATTGTATAATTAAATAAAAAATAATATACTCAATTTGATATATGGTAACTCAAATATTGTGTAATTTTTCAAAAAAATAAGCAAACTATTTCAACAAATTTATAATGCATCATGACTACAATTATGTTGTTTTTTTGTAAAAATTTGCAATTTATTTCATTTTTTAAATTTACTGCCTCTTAATCTTTTAAATCTGTTGTTTCAGAACACATTAATAAGACTTTTTTGTTCACTTCACTATCCCCTTTATTTTTTTTTCACTAGTATCTTTTAATGAAGAAAAAATATTCAATAGCAATTTTTTTTTGCTTTATGTAAATTTCATTTTAAAAATAAGTTCAAATAACAAAGTTAATCTTAAAAATAAAATATTAATTTTTTTCATCTGAAAAAACATAGCAATAAATTTATTACCATTAATAGTTTGATAGCTAACTTTGAGTTAACTTGAGATTCTGCTTTTAGTAGTATATTTTCCTTATTTTTAACGTTAAAAATACGATTTTGCGCTTTTTTAAAAGGTTAAAAAAAGTTCCATAAGATATTGCCCTCTCTTGAATTATTTTACAAGTAAAAAATCAATAAAACTGTCATTAAAGGTCTAACAAAAGAAGTAGGTGGTCTCTTCTTGAATCTTATTGGCTGTTACATTTCGACAACAAAGAAAATGTTTGTCAATAACTGAAGAGTTACGATTTCTTTTTGTTTTATTTTGAAAATGATAAACAAATGTTTTAGACCATTTACAAGTATTTTTTGACAAATTATAAATTATTTTGATAAAATATACTAAAAATAAAATTATTTTAGAAAAATAGTTAAGAGTTTAGCAAAAATTATTTATTTTTCAGCACCGTAAAATTGACAAAAAAATCACTGATGTCACAACAATGTCAGCAACACTTTTTGTTTGGTGAAATGTTCATTTTAAGATTTGCCATTATCAAATATTTTTATAATTATAAATAAAAATTTATTTTTGAAAAAACTTTTGTTCACTTTTCTAACTTGACAAATTATTAATATACTTTTTACAAATGAAACTAAAGTGAATATAATATTAAAAGATGAATATATTTTGATGCTTGAGTTTGTGAGTTGACCAATTAGAAGTTTAGAGTTTTACCTCACTCGGCCAATAAAATTAATCACCAGTGAATAAGTTAAGAATTACATTTCAGTCTTCAGTCTTAAAATGTATTTAGTGAATATTCAATTTTTAAAACTTCTTTTTAAAGATAATTTCATTAAAATCATAAGACCTAAAAACTAAAAATTATTTTAGAAATAATAAAAATCAACTTCTAATTAAAAATCACATAAAATAAATAATAAAATTATAGACAAAAGACCATTTTATATCATATATTTTCTTTTAATAATCAAATATACTTAAACAAAATGATATACAAACATCACATACTTAATAAAAATATTTAATAATTTTACAAAAAATAGAAGAAATTTATAAGCAAATAAAAATATATTTATTATTTCTATAAATATCAATAAAAGACAGATGTACAAATGAAAAAATGTATTTTCTTACAAGAAGAAATTATCCTCTTCTCCCTATTACTATTGACATATACAATAGTTGCAAATAACATTTTAGTTGTTACATGTTTTGCATCATGATTTTTGCTGAAAATTAAATTTTTCTTGAAAGTTTTTATCGTTAACAATCTAAATGGATTTTGTTCTTTGGAAATCTTATATTGCAAATAGAAGCTGAATATTGAAACAGTCAGCTTTGTCAAGCCTCCTGTTTCACCTATTATATACTATAGTAGTATTTCTATATAAGTATCTACCACCAAATCCTCGTATATCGGGTTAATATTATATCCAAATCAGGATGGATTTAAATATAAAGGTATTAGTTCTGTATGTGTGCACATATTTTAAGCCTACAAGATAAAATGTGTATCTGTATATGTAAAAACCCATATATACACACACATATATTTCCATGAGTAAATTAATGAAAACTGTGTTGTATGTGGCTTCATATGTGTCATCTGCAGGGTGGTAAATCTTTGAGCATTAGTAAAGAAGTTGGGGCTATATCAGACAATGTGGTTAGTACCACTCTATGCTGGTCAGCCTTGGTATGATTTACTAAAGTTCTAGATTTTGTTGTGCAAATGTACTGATTTGCCTATTACAATATGGAAGTCTACTATCCTGAACCATAATCTTAAATAGGAAAGCAATTGAAATCTTTACAAATATTGTTGAAAGACATCAATAGTGGGTAACATTAACAGGCTAGTGCAATAATAATTAAATTATATGTTCATATGATCTAAGAGCAATAATAGATGCTTTAGTTAAATTATTTATTTAAGTTTTTGAAAAGTCCCAAAATTTAAACTTTTCTATTATTTTTTTGTTGTTTCTTTAATTTTTTTTTGACAATAAAGATAAGGAAATAAATCGATTACATTTTAATAACTTAAATGTATTCTTTATTTTGGTTTACAACATTTAAAGCTACAATTAACTTCACTGCCAATTTTATTAAGAATTTTTTATTTCAAATAGTTCAATATAAATACAATGTAATTATAATTTTTAAAAATAATAAATTAATAAAATATTTTTTTTTAATTTCTTCATGCTTATAAATAATATTTTCTTTGAGATGTTACAAGTTTTTTTAAAGTCATATTAAAACTGCAATAAACTAGGTTTTAAAAAAGTATTAAATTTAATACAAATAAAAAATTTTAATATGTTAATACATGTAAAAAATTTGTTAATTATTCCTCAATTTCTTTCAATTTGAAATGAATGGCATGGCTTGTCACATTTGTTGTGCAATGATCCAATCTAAATTGATGTTACTTTATATAAGTTATTCATCCAGTGCAGATTATGCAGTATAGCAATTTATTATTGATCATAATAAAGCTATAATTGAGTTTCCATTTTTGTATTTAGATGGCAGATAGAATCTGGAAATAAGATCAGCTCTAAATATAGCTGCTCCTTACAATAGTTTAAAGATAATTTTTTTACATGGTTTGTGAAGATGAAAGATGAAATTTTATTTATTTTTAAGGTTACTTTTTCTTTTAAATGTTTTTGAGTTTATAAATATAAAATATATTATATTTTTATAATTATTAATATATTTCAGATATTAAAAATCCACATGGTCAGATAAATTATATATATATTTTAGTAGGGTCTCAGAGATAAATAATTTTTCCCAATATAATTTTAATATTCTTAAGCCTTTACAAAGTCTTGATATTTTTGTTAATTTTAAAAATATTTGAAATAAAAATTGTGATAAACTTTATTCATTTGAAGTTTCATATCTGAAAAATTAAATTTTTACAATATATTTTGCAAAGTGTCAATTTTTTTTTTCATGTGTCATAGCATCAGATGAGAAGTGAAACTGCTAATCCAGGACAACTGCTTGTAAGGCAGCTGTGCTGACCTCTTGAACACCAACACTTGACAAGTGTCAAATTTTTTGCATCCATAACTTTGACTATTATTCACTTCAAATAAATACATTAATGATTATTATTAACCAGTTTTTTAATTAAAAATTATCATATCAGTCTTAGTTCAGATATAAGCTTTAAAACCAGAAAAAAATTAGTAAATCTATTTTTTTTATTTCAATAGCTGTTTTTTTTAGATATCTTTATTAATATATTTCAAAAGCCTGGCAGAGTAAAAGTTTCAAGTACATGAGAAATTAAGTATACATTTAAGCTTTAATTTAATTACATTTAATATTCTGAAAAAACACATACACATATATACAAGTAAATAATTGTTACATATTATGATTATTGAAAACATGTTAAAAATACAGAGAAATCTGGAAGGAAAGAACTCATTAAATAACTCAGTTGTCATGAGTTGAAATTAGAGTTTGGTAATAGAATTATTAATAAATTTATGGGATTATTTGATTATGTAAAAATAAATATTTAAAATACATGTATGAATAATAATATATCTAAACCTTGCTGAAATAATTAAATTCCCTATAGCTATTAAATAAATTAGCAAATCCACAACTTTTATACAGAAAACTATTTAAAGAAGAGATAGATGTCCATTTATTGTATTTTTGTGATACAAAACTTAGTTTACTAAGAGGGTTGGAATATTGGAGTGGAATTGATATTTATGCTAGATGTAAATATGATACTATTAATTATAAAATAATAATTAATTAAATGATGAAAACTAAATCTTATTTAAAGCAACCTTTACATTGATGTTCAATTACAAATCAAATTAAATAATTATTAAATATTGCTGCAGAACTCAAATCTCAGATTTGAAGGTTAATTGACAATAGCCAATACACTAGAATTGATCAAAAATATGTGCTAGAATCTTTTAGAATACAATAAATAAATAGCTCAAAAGTTCATAAGAGGTGACTGAATTGAAAAAATGAATCATAAACCTTGAACTCTTGAATTTGCCATTCTAACATTGTATGAAATCACACAAAGACTAGACACTGAGTTTGATATAAACACATTTCTCTATCTTCATTTTTATTTTTTACTCTGTTGTATTAATAATTTAAACTGATGTTTATACTTTAAGGATTTTGCATTTATGCAATCACATTTTTATCCTTTAATTAACCACATGTAAATCAATTCTGACATTTGTAATTTTTTTTATTCTTGTTTTAATGCAATTATCTATATGAGTCATACACAAATTCACTAGTGTTGAACTAAGAATAATGGGGTAGCATATTATATCTTTTTACTTTTAATTTTGCATGCAGGAATATAAAAAATAATAAATTGAATATTTGGGAAGCTGCAAGTAAAGATTTCTCTCTCCTCCACAAATGATGGTTAGTCAATTGGGATATTTAAAAACTTTAATGTAGAAATGTGTTTGTATCTAAGAAACTATCAAAGTCTAAGACTGACATAGAAATTTTATTAAATCTTGTTATAAAAGAAGAAAAGTTTTAAAGAACATATGCATGAAAACATGTTTATTTTTTGAATGAACAAATCTAATGAAAAAAAAGTTTCGTGGTATCAGATTTATTGTGAGGTTTAACTTTATATATTTTTTACTTTTGGAGGTTACTAGATATAGCAATGAAATTCTAATGCTATTAGAAATTGTTTCATGTTAATGATTTCATATTAGTTATTGCTTATGCTTCTATATTATTTTTAAAAATATCAGGAGAAAGAAAGGTTTTATTTATCATTGAATACAATTATTATATCAACAAAAAGGTGATTATTCTTTTTGTATACTTTATTGAAATAGTAAGGTCTGCTTTGCAGATCTTCGTTTAACCTTTTCTCACCTATTTCCTACCCTCATATCTTAGTTTGAACCCCAATTTATCAATAGTGTGTCTGCAATGCGCTTATATACCGAAAATCCTGCCCAATTTTAAACCACGAGTACACCGCTCATGTTATATATAAGTATAACTCATTCCCAAATAAATAAAATATTATGGATTATGTATATATTCACATAATTTAGATTTATTTAAAAGTAGTTTATGTAAGTCGTAAATGCACACACACTGTGATATGTATTTCAAAACTTATGATAAAATTATAAATTGTTAGTTAAAATTATTTTGTTTGAATCTGTTTACAAAAATGTATTATAGTCATAATATATTTTTGATTTAAAATAAAATTCATATTCTTTTAGTAAATAGATTCAAATATTGCAATTTAAAAGGTAAAATAATTTTCTTTTGAATTTAATTATTTAATGTTATAAAAGCTTATCTAAAATATACAGCAGATGTCCACTTAAGATTTACTTTCAATTAATAAAAGTTATTTTAATTAAATCTAGTTTGTAATTCGAATGTCGACAAGGAAATTAACAATAGAAATTAATTAAAATTTTGTTGAATTCCTTTAGACATTCAGATGGGTTTAATTACAGCTGATAAGTAAGCAGAGTCCTATATATTTTTGTAATGCTCCAGGGCAGTTCTATTGTTCAATTCCACTATAAAACGAAGGGTTTTCTTTTGTTCTCCATTCTGGTGATTTGCTAATGAAAATGATTCTAGTGATTTGCTAATGAAATGTTTCTAACCGAAATTATCCTAGTGATATTTCAGCAAATGTGTCTAGTGAAAATATTCTAGTAAAATATTCTTCAAAATATATTTTCCAGTCTTGCGTTGTTAGCCGAGAGGTATCGCAGCCGCCATGCAAGCAAGTAGTTGTTTGCAGATGGTTGTGGGTTCGCGTCCCGGCCGATGCTATGACATAGGAAAAAATATATATATATATATATTTTCCTGAGATTTTTAGCTACATGCCTGCGAACTTAAATTTGAAGCCGAGTTTTCGTCTCCAAATTAATTGACCATGTTTACCACACAATTTGCTAACCTTGACATGTCAGAGTAGAGCTGGCAAGAAGGCTATTTCCCCATGGGATGGCCAGCTGATGCTCTAGACCATCGAAAGCTATCACATAAGGAACCCCAGAACTGCTGCTGCTGCCAAAAATATGAACAATTCCAGATTTTGCTGTTGAAGTGTATAAAACCTGCCGACCATCAATCTACCTGAAAATGCTTCTCCAGAGGTAAAGCCAAATTAACCCAAGAGCTCTTGTGATTCCTAACTAACATGCTATAGCTATTTTAAATTGTTTTTCTTTTATTTCACATAACTTCATTATGTATTCTTTTAACGTGTTCTAATATAATCAACAGTTTTGCTCTCTATCCTTGGGTTAATATTTTCTATTTATTAATCTTTCTTTTATTTTATTATGATAATGTGTCAGAATAGTTAATTATTCCCTTTTGTTGAAAGTAAGACACCGATATTAAGGCATATTTTAAATTTATAAATAATTCCCAATTTTATTATCTCGCAAATCACTCGTTCGAGGCTATTCTAATCTTCTTTAATATATATATATAATCAAATAGTTTAAAATCTACATTTTATTGATTTTAACCTAATATGAGAGTATGTGCAAGGTCAATAATTAAAATGTGCCAAAAATGCATGATTGTGTAAATAAATCTATACTTTCTTTTCAAAGTTTGTCATTGACATCGAGAATGTGTGGACCCTTTTAAATGAATTTCTGGGAATTTGATTGGGCATTTCCCCCAATCTAAGTGAATCCATCTTATATGTTTTATATACAATAGTCTAGTAGTTCTGGTAAATGAATTGGTTGTTGAGACCGCTTTGTTTTTCTTTCCAAGGATTTTAAATGGCCAAGTCTGTTCCCTTTTCATTTCCTGTGGTTCCCAGGCAGAGTGTGTACCCAAATGTCACACCTGTGAATTAGACGCAGCTGTCACCCAGCCGCTAAGTTGTGGATGAGTTCAAACTTCGGCTGTCCCTGACAACACATTCCTACAGGTCAGCAGCGAGATGCCCTCCGTAGTCATTTCAAATATTCACTATTGTTTTATTTATATATTTATTTTTACAAAGCATCTGTGATTTAAATGTATCACAACCTCCATCCTTTAATAAATTTATTATTAGTAATACTGACCTCCCAATGTAACTTTAATTATAATTTTAAAATAAATGCCTTGATCACATTCCCACTTTATTGCTTAGTAAGCTTTTGTCCATGCTATTCTCAAAATCAATAAATATTCTATAACCCTTAATTTTCAAATATTTTATTAAACTTTTATAATTACTCAAAGCACCTCACATATGTTCCCATTTCTTTTAAGCACATTATCATAATATTATATTAGCCTGAGGGATAGAATATATTTTCTTAAAAACCTTTTTGTCATTTAATGGAATGGAATGCCAACAATTATTTAGTAAGTGTCCCTGTCTCATATAAGCAGACAGTGGCATTATATATATATATATATATATATATATATATATATTATAACGGGACAGCCTATTTGATAGCCTTAGTTGAGGCATCAAATATAACGGAACGGCATTTAATCATCCCAGTTGATGTATTAATTGTAATATAATCAATTATATTTAATGTTTAGAAATCATTAACTTAATGCTTCATAGTTAGGTTCGCCAAATATAACAGAATGGATTATATTTAAAATCTAAGTTGGTCTTGTTAAATATAAAGAGATGATTAAATTCCTTAGAAAGAGGATACGCATTTCACTACAATCGGACTTTGGGTCTTCAAGTAGAATGCTAGAAATGAATCGATGAAATACCAAGTCCATGATTATATATACCTCTATTATGCTAGCTCATTAATCTTTAAATAAGTTTAAATACAATTTAGACCAGGACATCCATCTTTCATCCCTCTTTCAGTCACCATTATGCCACGATATTTAAACTCACGGAGAATTTGCAATCAGCTCTTTTCAGGAATAATTTCAAAAACAAGTTATTTCATATGCCTCTATATAAGCATTAATTATAACTATTATTCATATGACATTTATAATACTAGCATATATATAATATAATTCAATAATGATTAGACAAAGAGATCACGTTAACAAATCAATATTTAATAAACAATAAAAAATATAATAGAATAGATAATAAAATATTAATAAATAAATACGGATGAATTTTATCATTTTAAAAGAATATTAATAAATGATATTTTTTTATTTAATACCCTATGATAAAACTCAATACTATAATAAACTTTCAAAAATTAAAGAAAATAGCTTAAATTAACAGATATATAAAAACAATATCTGGGTTCAAAAATTAATAATTTATGTAACTTATTAATTTATTTACCGTTCTTATTTATATGCTTCACAATTACCCATATATAAGTATTATTTGCCATTGTATAACTTATATATTATATGTATTTTTAATAAATAAAAATACATTAAACGTTTACAATATTACGTAGTAAACACAATACAATCCTGTTTAAGATATCTGTCAAATAATAACTATTTTTTATATCCCTCATCTAATTTAATGAATTATGTTAAGCTTTCAATTAATTATATTTAATAATAAATATAATTTTCCTTTTAAGATATATATGATGCGATGCCAAATTTGAAATAAAGATAATAATAATAATAATAAACATATTAAAATAATATAAGCATTATTATAATATATGTAAATAAATAATAAAGGAAACTTAGTTATAAGAGAGTTGAGAGTAGATATTGAAGTCTATAGTTCATCATCCCAATGAAGATCTCTTACGAAGCATATCACCAATCCATTTGTACAATGATGATTCCATTTATCCTTAAACGATAAACTGTTAATAACATCCAATGACCGGATTAATGTGAAATAAAATAAATATTCTTCGAATGTAGATGTTCTTAATCTTCATTTCTCTATTATCACTAGACGTTCTATATATTCAATATTTCAAAATATTTTAAAATAGCATGCAAGGTTGGTTTCGAAACCTTTTACGATATAATGAGTGTACTACTCAGTGCACATTGTTTTATCCTTAATATATATAATTATCTTAAATTTATATATATCCGAAGAATAATGGAAGAGTTAAAACAACGTAGTTTCAAAACTTAAACAGACGTTCTTTTCCTTTATATTGCTATTCCTTTAAGATTAAGTAGAAAATTAAATATATTTTCCTTGCAGACTTTGAATCCACAAATTATTTTAATTTGAAAAAGTTAATATTTAAATTCCAATCGCTAAATAGTAGTATTGATAGAAGAAAAATGCTATTTTTAAAGAGAAAAGATTTTCTTTTTCTTTCGTTTTTTTTTTATTTTCCAGAGCACGAACGAATCTGCTCGTGTGTTATATAAGTTCATGTTTAATTCAACTATCAATTGTTCCACTGACATTAAGATTTAATAATAAAATAAAAAAAATATATAAGTATTTATTCTTAACTTCAAATCTGGCATTTTACTCAAAAGCTTAAGGTATATATTATTTAAAACTTAAATGTATATATAAATAGTACATATATGTTACATAATAAAATAGTCAAATAAAAATTTATATTTATAAATAATTTCACAAGAGATAAAACACGCTAGACTAATAATAACAACTGTAAGTTACTATTATATTTCCCCTTCCCTTGGGAAATTTAAAATTTTAATTTAAGTTAAAATTTTAAACACTTACAACTATTTTAGTATATTCTTATAGTTTAATTGCATTTATAGTTGGATTTTATGAAGGGTTGCATTTTTTTTTTTTAACTGTTATATCTTCCTAATACTTGGGCTATTTTATTTTTGTGATAATGATCAAAAATAAAAAAAAAAAATTAAGGACTTTGATGGGTTAATATATATATATATTTTTTTTATAAAAAAAAAAAATAAAAAAAAAATAATGTGTTTCCTTCTTGGACCACAAATATATTTACTAGCCTTATTCCTGCTTCTTTAAGACTTATGCATTTGAAAAGGACTAAATAAATACTAGAGTATCCATTTATAAATATGAATTGACTCTATGGTTTTAATTATTTTAAGGCATTAAAGAATACCCTCACCAAAGCTAATGTTTTTAACTATACTTCTCTTTACATTGATCACTATTATTATTATTTTTTATACAACCGTATGGTTTACACTGCCCAATTCTTATCTTGGTCTTCACCTCATTTCTTTATAAAACATTATAAGCAGCCAAAATATGGTTTTAAAATTCGTGAATTGTATGTACCACGAATCTCTCCTTCTTGGTTAATCCAAAATGCATTTGGACCAGCCCTTTTAACGATAGTATAAGGTCCTTCATATGTATTGAAGAATTTATGGTATTTATTCTCCAATGGTTTGCTGGGATGGAAAGTCTTTATCAAAACTTTATCTCCGATTTTAAATTCATAAATACATTTTTTTTTATTTTGACTTCTATTATTTGCCATTTTAACAAGTTGTTTATGAGCTTGTAAAATATCATTTTCTCCATTTATTTTGGGTTCATTAATAATAGGTTTATATTTTTTAAATAATATAGGTATAATTTGATGAAAGTGTAGTCGGATGGGTGAGAATCCTGTAGATTCATTTAAACTCCAATTGATATAGTTTACTACACGTTTTGTCTGCTTTACCCAACCCTTGTGCTCCTCTTCTAAATAGGTCCTAAACAAACGTCCAAGCTCCCGCATAATACGTTCGCATGGATTTGATTGTGGATTCCTAATAGAGATTAGCACATGTTTTATTTTTGATATGTCTACCCATTTCTTCCATTCCCTAGATAGAAAAGGTGTACCATGATCAGTTAGTATGGTTTTTGGTTTTCCTATCATTGGAAATTGGAGAGTACTCAATACTTTGATTGTATGTTTAGTATTGGCTTGGGGTATCGGGTAAGCAGCAACATATTTGGAAAAGAGATCATAAGTGACTAATAAATATTTTTGTTTGTTAAATGGAGGCAAAGGCCCATAATAGTCAATTGCTAAGATCTCGTTTGGTCTTTCTGGAATGATAGAATTAATTGAATTAATATAATTTTGGTTTACTGATTTAGCTCTTAAGCAAATTAGACAATCTTGGAGTGATTTCAAGATGTCTTTATACATTTTTGGCCAGTAAAACCAATTCTTAAGGGTATGTTCTGTCTTATGAGCACCATAATGCCCGTATAGACAGTGTACGTATTTTATGAGTGGGTCACGTAAAGACTTTGGTATTATTGTCCTCCACTCATCAACATTATCATTCACTTTATATAGTAAGACCTGTTGTTCTAATTTAAAATGGTTAAGATCTTTAGGTGCATCCAAAACTTCCTCCCCTAATAAAACTTTTATAATTGGGTTTAATTCTGGGTCATTAAATTGTATTTCTTGTAAGTTTTCCAACTCGTTCTCTACATTACTATCAGCCATCACATTGACATTTGTAATGTAGGCGTTGTCTACCATCAAATGATTTTGTTCTGACCTACATGGATTTCGACTAAGCACATCAGCCACGATATTCTCGGATCCTTTGCAATAATGCACAGTGTAATTAAATTCCTGTAGTAGTAAACTCCATCTAACTAGACGACTATTAGTCAGATAACTATGATTCAGGAATTCAAGGCTTTTGTGATCAGTGATCACTATCACCTCTGATCCGAGTAGCATTTGTCGAAATTTTTGGAAAGCCCAGACTATTGCTAGTGCTTCCTTCTCTGTAACCGTGTAATTTATTTCTGGACCTTTCAAGAGCCGGCTTATAAAGTAGAGGACACCTGGTTGGCCATCCTCTTGGATTTGGGACAGTGTTACCCCTAATCCAAAACCACTACTATCTGTTTGAACAATGAATGGTTTATTAAAATCAGGGAAAGCTAACATAGTTAACTTTAAAAACCCTGTTTTAATATTCTCAAATGCACGGTCTTGTTCTTCAGTCCATTTCCAACGTTCATCTTTTCTAATCAATTTTAGCAACGGTTCCATGTGGTCTGAGAACTTCTGATAGAAACGGTTGTAAAAATTACATAGACCTAAAAATGATCTAATTTGTTTTCGGGTAGATGGTTTAGGAAAGTTTTGAATGGCAGAGATCTTCTCTGGATGAGGTCTTATCCCATTGCAACCAACAATATGACCTAAGAAGACTACTTGGTTGGAAACTAAAGTACTCTTCTTGAAGTTAATTTTTATACCTTTCAGAAAACACTCTTTAAAAAATATAGATAAATGTTGAAGGTGTTCTTCAACTGTGGTGGATGCAATAATTACATCATCCACATAAATAATTATGATTTGTTTTACCTCAGGAGATAAAGTCTTATCTAAACATCTGATTAGACCTGCACCACTATTTATCAATCCAAATGGCATCCTATTAAATTGGTATGTAAAACCCTCATAACGGAAAGCAGTATATTGGCGATCTTCTGGATGAAGTTCAATCTGCCAATAGCTGGAGGTTAAATCGAAAGTAGAAAATACCTTCTTATTTCCAAATTTCATGAATAAGTCATGTATGGGCGGTGGTATATTTCTGTCTGGGACAGTAATTTTGTTTAGTTGTCTAGCATCCAAACAAAATCTCATCGACCCATCTTTCTTCTTCACAGTTACTACTGGATTACAGTAAGGTGAAGAGCATTTGGAAATGATTTCCCAATCCAGCATTTTATTAATTTGCTTAGATATATCTTCCCGATATTGGTATGGAATAGGATATGATTTAGATTGAAATGGTTGATCATGAATTAATCTAATTCTCTGTTGGAATCCCTTTATCACTCCTGGTATGTCTGAGAAAATAGAATTAAATTCTCTTATAACAAATCGTAATTTTAACATATCATCACTTCCAAGCAAGTTGGATTCTGCGAGTTTACTCTCTAAAAGTGTTTCTGGAATGCTAGATGTTATAGAGTCAACTTCAATTTGATCATATCTTGGAAGCAATGTCATCTCTAAGACTTCATCATTAATTTTAACTGTTTTATTACAGAAATCAATTACACAAGTGTTCAAATGTAGGAAGTCTGCCCCTAAAATAACATTATGAATCAAACCATTCAAAATTAAAAATACATGATAGAGAGTTGTTTGGCCGATTTTAATCTCAACCCAAATTTGTTTTTGGATTAACTTAGCTTTTCTACTGTTAGCCATGGTAACCTGCATAGATTTCAGTGGTAAAATTTTGATATTAGGATTTATTGCTAAAATCTTTTGGTAACATGTCTCTGATATCACAGAAATTTGGCTACCAGAATCTAATAATGCCTTAACCAGCAAGCTCTCAAACAAAACTTCTATCATAGGGCAACTTTGTAAAACAAAATTTGGTGTTTTATCTTCCCATGAACACATCATGTTAGTGATTTCTCGTGTAAAAGATTGATTCAAGTTCCTCATTGGGTATTTGGTTTCTTGAGGTGAGGAACATTTCCTCAAGTACCCTTTTAGTTTGTTTTATGTGAATCTATAGATATATCCTTACTACATCCCGGTTTTGGGAAATTTCTTGGATTATTAGAAGAAGTTATTTTTACTTTATTTAAATTATCACGATTTATTTTGGGAGAGGGGTCATAAGGTATATTCCTTTGAGATGTTTTTCCCTTCCAATAATTGGTATTTCTATTATTTTTCCTTCTATTATAAAATATTGTATTGATTGAAGCTTCCTCCTTTTTTTTATCAGGTAATCTAATTGATAAATTGGTTTGATTCATATCAATACTATTTAAAAGTTCTGCTATTTGTTCTATTTTTGTTATATTGGTACACAATAATGATTGTTCTATTTTAAGTGGTAAATTTCTTTTTATTATTCTAATCATTTCGCCTTCACTTAAATGATAAGTATTAAGTGTTCTTAATTTTGTTATTTGACGGCGAAAGAATTTGGTCAAGGTTTCTCCAGGTGTCTGTTTATACTTATCTTGGAATATTTGGTACAATAAAGCCTCTTGTTTATCTCTATTCCAAAAATTTTTAATTAATAGCTCTTGATATTCCATATAAGTAGATGGAGTTTGTGATAAAGACTCCCACCATATCAATGCATCTCCTTGTAAGTGACTATATGCAACGATCACTTTTTCTCCTTCTGATAAACTATGGTTAACAGAAAAATAAAGATTAAGGCTTCTAATATGTTCTATCGGAGATTCATTATGAGATCCTTTGAATATTTTTAACCTAACAAATTGGTTAATTGTACTACTTGGTATTGAATGGTTGTATACCTTTTGTTTTTCTAAAACATTCAACTGAGAAGTTGATGTTTGATTTTCATGATTAATCCTATAAGTATTTAAGTTTAACCCTTCTAATTCAAAATTACTAGGATAATTTTCAACTTCAGGCATTATATGATACTGAAAATTTGATCTATCACCAGAGTCAATTACTTGTTGTGGATCTTTTTGAATGACCTCGAAATGATTTTCACCATGATTTTGTTCTTGATTATGACTATAAGTATTTACATTATTTTCAACCTGATGCATTTCTATAGTTGGTGTTCTTTTACATATCTGTGTTTCAATAACCAAAAATCTACTATCAGTTGATTCCTTTATTTTATTTACTCTATTCCAAGTTTCAGTAGTATCTTTCCTTAATTTTTCCAATACATTTTTGTCTATATTTGTATTAATTTCTATTGAATTCATTTTATTTTCTAAAGTTTTAAGTTGATGATCAATAGTCTCCAATACATTATTCTGAGATTCTACCTCATTATTATGTTTAGTAGATAGTTGATCTATTCTTGCTTGTGTTTGTTGTCTATCTACTTGGATTTCATTCCGTATTTTATTTTGTTCTTCTTTTACTTGATCCCTAAAAATTCCTTGATTTTTATACATTTCATCACATTTAACATTTAATCTATCTATTATGTCACCTTGGAACTCACTAAACCGTTGTTGACATTTTGAATTATTTTCATCAATTTCATTCTTTAAATCATTTAATGCTTGTTTAATTTCTATGTTATCTTTTTTAACATTATCCACATTTAAATTTAATTGTTGGATTTTTGTAGATAGTTTATTTTCAATTCCTGTTATTTCAACCTTCAAATCATTTTTTAAACTATCTAATTTTTTACTATTATTATCCAATTTTTGATTCAAATCACTTTTTAAACTATTAATATTATCATCCAATTTTTGATTCAAATCACTTTTTAAACTATTAATATTATCATCCAATTTTTGATTCAAATCACTTTTTAAACTATTAATATTATCATCCAATTTTTGATTCAAATCACTTTTTAAGTTACACATATCACTTCTAAAACTAGTATTATTATCATCCATTTTTTTATTCAAGTTATTTTTTAAATCATCTAATTTATTCATAAACATTTGTAACATTTGCTGAATTGTACCAACATTAGATGATTGATTAATCTCAATTGTAGATGATTGATTTAAACCTTCATCAACTATATTTTGTGTTTGAGATAACACTTGATCTAAACTCGGTGTTTGTTGAGGGTATTCAATTATGGTTGTAGAACCCCCAGGTGCTTGTACTAATGATGATTGTTCAATAATAATATTATCATCATTTAGTTCACTTTGCAAATCATCTTGCATTTGACTAGAGCATTTAATATCTTTGTTTGAATACATTTTCCCACTTCGCAGCATAACAAATTTTAACTTAATTCAAATATTACTTAAGTGTATATATATTTTTATAACCAAAATATTATATCGTAAAGTTCTCTACCACCCCATGCTATTTATATATACTTATGATGTTCTAATAATATATGTGTATATTTTTAAACGTCTATGTCTATATAAAACTTTATCCCACTCAACTCTTGTTTAAAACATAATTTAATAATTAGTTATTCAAATATTGATCTGTCTAAATCATATTATATATATTACCATTTTTTTTTTTTATATTAATCTTGCAATTATAAATACCATATATAATGAATCGAAATTATAGATTCAATGCCTAAAACGTCGCACACCAGATAAAACGCAGTCTACAGGGTATGAGATTTAATTAATCGAAGCCCTTAACGTTTGGGTCGCCAGATATAACGGGACACCAGATAAAACGCAGTCTACAGGGTATGAGATTTAATTAATCGAAGCCCTTAACGTTTGGGTCGCCAGATATAACGGGACACCTGCTGCATTCCATTTAAATTGAAGAAAGAAGGCCCCAAACATTGGGAAAGCCAAATATAATGGAATGTATCTTTATATGATCTCAAATGAAAATTTTCTTTAAACTATACATCTCATATCAATAAATATACTACACATCTCTCAGGTATGTGGGGTATTTCAAGCCCTAATTAGCTTATTTCGAGCCCTAGTTGTTGCGCCAGATATAACGGGACAGCCTATTTGATAGCCTTAGTTGAGGCATCAAATATAACGGAACGGCATTTAATCATCCCAGTTGATGTATTAATTGTAATATAATCAATTATATTTAATGTTTAGAAATCATTAACTTAATGCTTCATAGTTAGGTTCGCCAAATATAACAGAATGGATTATATTTAAAATCTAAGTTGGTCTTGTTAAATATAAAGAGATGATTAAATTCCTTAGAAAGAGGATACGCATTTCACTACAATCGGACTTTGGGTCTTCAAGTAGAATGCTAGAAATGAATCGATGAAATACCAAGTCCATGATTATATATACCTCTATTATGCTAGCTCATTAATCTTTAAATAAGTTTAAATACAATTTAGACCAGGACATCCATCTTTCATCCCTCTTTCAGTCACCATTATGCCACGATATTTAAACTCACGGAGAATTTGCAATCAGCTCTTTTCAGGAATAATTTCAAAAACAAGTTATTTCATATGCCTCTATATAAGCATTAATTATAACTATTATTCATATGACATTTATAATACTAGCATATATATAATATAATTCAATAATGATTAGACAAAGAGATCACGTTAACAAATCAATATTTAATAAACAATAAAAAATATAATAGAATAGATAATAAAATATTAATAAATAAATACGGATGAATTTTATCATTTTAAAAGAATATTAATAAATGATATTTTTTTATTTAATACCCTATGATAAAACTCAATACTATAATAAACTTTCAAAAATTAAAGAAAATAGCTTAAATTAACAGATATATAAAAACAATATCTGGGTTCAAAAATTAATAATTTATGTAACTTATTAATTTATTTACCGTTCTTATTTATATGCTTCACAATTACCCATATATAAGTATTATTTGCCATTGTATAACTTATATATTATATGTATTTTTAATAAATAAAAATACATTAAACGTTTACAATATTACGTAGTAAACACAATACAATCCTGTTTAAGATATCTGTCAAATAATAACTATTTTTTATATCCCTCATCTAATTTAATGAATTATGTTAAGCTTTCAATTAATTATATTTAATAATAAATATAATTTTCCTTTTAAGATATATATGATGCGATGCCAAATTTGAAATAAAGATAATAATAATAATAATAAACATATTAAAATAATATAAGCATTATTATAATATATGTAAATAAATAATAAAGGAAACTTAGTTATAAGAGAGTTGAGAGTAGATATTGAAGTCTATAGTTCATCATCCCAATGAAGATCTCTTACGAAGCATATCACCAATCCATTTGTACAATGATGATTCCATTTATCCTTAAACGATAAACTGTTAATAACATCCAATGACCGGATTAATGTGAAATAAAATAAATATTCTTCGAATGTAGATGTTCTTAATCTTCATTTCTCTATTATCACTAGACGTTCTATATATTCAATATTTCAAAATATTTTAAAATAGCATGCAAGGTTGGTTTCGAAACCTTTTACGATATAATGAGTGTACTACTCAGTGCACATTGTTTTATCCTTAATATATATAATTATCTTAAATTTATATATATCCGAAGAATAATGGAAGAGTTAAAACAACGTAGTTTCAAAACTTAAACAGACGTTCTTTTCCTTTATATTGCTATTCCTTTAAGATTAAGTAGAAAATTAAATATATTTTCCTTGCAGACTTTGAATCCACAAATTATTTTAATTTGAAAAAGTTAATATTTAAATTCCAATCGCTAAATAGTAGTATTGATAGAAGAAAAATGCTATTTTTAAAGAGAAAAGATTTTCTTTTTCTTTCGTTTTTTTTTTTTATTTTCCAGAGCACGAACGAATCTGCTCGTGTGTTATATAAGTTCATGTTTAATTCAACTATCAATTGTTCCACTGACATTAAGATTTAATAATAAAATAAAAAAAATATATAAGTATTTATTCTTAACTTCAAATCTGGCATTTTACTCAAAAGCTTAAGGTATATATTATTTAAAACTTAAATGTATATATAAATAGTACATATATGTTACATAATAAAATAGTCAAATAAAAATTTATATTTATAAATAATTTCACAAGAGATAAAACACGCTAGACTAATAATAACAACTGTAAGTTACTATTATAATATATATAAATCTTTGAAGTCATTTAAAACCTAAATTTGATATTTTATTTTACTGATTCCTATCACTGTCTCGGTCTATATATCTATTACATTAATTAGCAACCCAAACTTATCTTAGTATAGAGTCTTTTTGTTTCTCCCTGACCACCAGGCACCGGAAAAAAGTTATACTAGTGGTAGCATCAGATGTGTTATCATGTAGGTGGCGCTGTGAAATTTAGACTTTAGATTCAAACTTAGTATATCTAGAAGGCAACCCCTCCTACAGTGTTCAGTTTCATGTGTGGGGTTTGAATTCTGCAGTGTGTTAGCAAGATAGACGATTCTGACTGTTACATTATATCTTATGTTAGCTGTGAAGTGAATATTTCAGATAGTTGTAATCAGTATTTAATGTCAGACAAAGATAAGAATATAGGGAATATAAAGTTTGTTAGAAAGGGAGAGATCTTGAGAATAGCTTATTTGATTATAAATATAATTTTAAATAAACTTAATGAAAATAATTTAACATAATCACTCTCAAAATTTATTTAGAATTATTGGGTGTTGATCTAAAAAGAAGTGTTTTAGTTCTACAACTTTAAAACATAATTTTACCATTATTGTAACTTGTATTAGTGCATTTTTATATCATAAATTTGGTTATAATGCTTTTATTGAGTATTAATTAAAGAAAATATCTGAAAAAGTTAGTATCTTATGGAGAGTCAGAAAATATTAATCATCTTAATTCTATTATTTTCTAAAGAAAAGATTTGTTTTAGTTTTCTTTTTTCTTAGCAACACTTCATATAAAACTCATCATTAACCATTCCAAATTGCAGTATCACGCTTCTTACATTTCAGCATTTCTGATGTTTTTTTTTGTCTCACACATTAACATAAAATATATAAAATGATTATTGCTTTTCAGAAAATAATAGATTTGACTTCATTTGATAGATATTTTTGTCTACTACTGAAATAAATTTTAAATGTTCACATTTTGTTTCTGTAAATATTAAAAAAATTAGGATGTAATCAAAACTAAGACTTTGCAAGTCATCATTTTTAGAAAGATTATTTTCAGTTAATAAATATATGATAAATTGATTATTACTTACTTGAAAATAAATTTGATTTTCTCTGATAGATACTTTTATTTAATACTGAAATAAATTTTAAATGTTCACATTTTGTTTCTGTAAATGTTAAAAAAATGAGATTGCCGTCAAAACATTTACATTGCACATCATCATTTCCAGAAGGATTATTTTCAGTTTATAAAATCAATGAAATATTTCTTAATTTTTATTATTTTTAAACATTTAAAAAGAATAATTATTTATTTCTCAATTTTTTTAAAATTTATTGCAAAATTGTGATATTTTCTTACGTGTAAATTTAAGTACATTGTTTACATCAAAACTTCTTTTCTAATTTGCTTCATGCCATATTTATGTTAGCTGCTAATATAATGTTATATATTTGAAAATAAAACATTTCAAGTCAAAATAAGTTATTAATAATTTTTATTTCTTGATATCTAATAAATATAGTGCAAATTATTTTTAAAAAAATATCTAAAAGCTTAATAAATTCACAAATAAAATCATTCAAAACTACAATGTCATAAAACACTGAACGGTTAACAGCCTTGGCAACAGACAATGGCTGAACATGTCAGGGCAGGACTTATGTCTATTGTAAGAGTGGGAACTTTGAATTCCCAGTCTTTTAGCACTGAATTTTCAGAAAAAAATTATTATACTAAAATATACCATTTTACACACATTTTAACATAGAATACTTATGAAAAAATTCACTAAGGGGAAAATTGGTCAAAAGACAAAATAATTCTGTTCAACCAATCGTAAAATTAAACATCATCACCTATTAAAATTAACATGCTGTTAGATTTTTTAAATAGTTTTATAAATATAAAATAAATAATAGATTTTAAAGCAAAATTTGATAGATTTATCAAAAATCCAACTTCATTTATTCACATTTAAAATAAAAATTTTAAAACAAAAAAAAAAAAGAACATTCACTTCCTTTGTTTAATTTGATCTGTTATTCAATACAACTTGGTTTAAATGAGATTTTCCTTAACATGAGTTTAGGTAAAACATATATGGGTTCAAGTGTATCAGTGTTATGAGATAGTGTGGAGAGTGGTGGGTCATGTGAAAGTCTGTGATCATATACCCTATATATTACATATATAGACACAGGTATATAATAAGCCTGTGTGTTTCAGTTATTAAAATAGAATGCTATATTTGTTAATGTGCACAATGTTATTATGGTCTAATTTCCTGCTTTCTTGTTTTGAGAAATAGATTTGTTCCTTATAAATCAGAAAGAAATAGAGAAAATAGTGTACTTATTGTAATGAGATGTTTTAATCATGTAAATTAACATATCCTTTGCTGTAGATTATTCATTGTTATTATTCATTTCATTGTCTTAGCAATTTTTTTAAATTTTCTTAAGGGAAGAGGAATGTAGTAGTTAGCCCTCACTGTGAATTTTAAAAAAAAGAAGATATATGTGATTTTTAAAAGAATTTTTTTTTAATTTTTATCGTATCTAGTTGGGATCAAAGTTATGACTTTACAAATCGAGATTTGTTGCATCTATTTATTTAATGTGCAAAGTTGTTTTTCATTTTTTGAAAGTTGTTGAGATTAAAATCTTTTATTCACATTTAAGTGAACAAGTTATTAAAAAAAAAAACTGATGATTGAAATAATATAGACAATTATTTTAGTTTTAATATTTGTCAAAGAATATTTGTGTGCTGCAATGTATTTAAAAGAACAAGAGAGATGTAAGATTTAAATTTTAATAAATTATATAAAAAGTTTAATTATTTAAGTTATATTTTTATTTTATTTTTTAATATTAAAAAGTTAATTTCAGAAATAGTTCAATGCAAAGTGTTCAAAAACAAATGTTCAAGATGTGTGTGTGGGTATGCAAAACAGACAATTAAAAATTTTAGCATCACATGGTTTCTAGGAGATAACTATAGTAATTTTAGACATCGTTATTTTTTTCAATTAGGGAAGTTTTTTATTCTTAACAAAAAAAAGAAAACCTTGGACCTTGATAAGAAACTTTTGATCCAACTAGATCAGGGGTCCCCAACCCTATGCCCGCCGGCATCATGGCGCCTGCAGACACTTTTAGGTGTGCCCGCCGCTATCCGAACACGATAAAAAATTATTTATCTGATACAAATAAATTTAATTTTTAAGATTTCTTATAAATTATTGTATTATGTTGTATTCAAATTGTAGGTTATACTATACTTTTACAGTGTAAAAGGGTCTATCATTAACAATATCCAACTATAAATTTACATTGGAAAAATAAATGGTGCCCGCCACCTAGCCAGTATTATAGAATGTGCTCTTAAGTGCAAAAAGGTTGGGGACTGCTGAACTAGATCATATTTTAGTATAGTTTTAAAAAAGGGCAATAATAGTAAAATTATTAACCATGATAGTTGGTTAGATAAAGATAGTCTGACAGGGTTTGTGAAGCCTCTGTTCCAGTTGGCTAATTACTGCCAAGTCTCCAGTTAAAATAAAACAAAAGCCTATCCAACAGAAAATGAAATTATCATTTCTAAATCTATGGATTGAAGTAGTTACATTTCAAAGAAGGAGAAGATTACTACATGGATCAATTAATAGTTTATCAACATTTTCAAAAATATTAAATTTTTACAACCTCCAGTAATTGTCTTGTAAACAAGTTTTGAAAACAATAAAACTTTATCTAGAACTCTTAAAAATTCAATCAAGATGAACTTTCTTTAGTAATGTTTGCTTTTTGTTTTGTCAAGAAGTATCACCTAAGAAACCATTGAAAATTAGCTTCAAAATGATTTTTGATTTTATTATGAATTGTTGCTATATACTTGTTTTTCTCTCTTAGATCTTCCAAAGAAATGTTTTTTTAAAATAACAAAGGTAATATTTTAAAATATTTTTTGTTTTATATGTAATACAGGTTTGCAAACATCCCATATATTATTTTTGATGTGAATTGTTATACTTATTAAGGATTATATAGTGATTATTAAAATTTATTATCATTATAAATTTTAAACTTGATAAATACATCATTTTAGGGTAAAAGGAATAATGTTGATGTTTATTGAGTCATTAAGGATACCAGTACCAGAAGTAAGGTATTGGTAAATTTAGTTTGTTACATGAATAATTTGAATAATGACCTTCATATACTTGACATTATCATATGTGGTAATATATATACTTTTTATTTGTATAAGAGATTATGAGTTCCTCAAATTACAAACTTCTTTTATTTGAGAGATGCAAATTCCTCTTATTGTGTAGCTATTTAATCTTTATGTAAGAAATGATAAAATTCATTTTATTATGTGTTAAATGAGAATGCACGTGAGAATATGTAGTAATTTATTTTACTTTTGCCACGAATTAAATAAGTCATTACTTGTGATCCTAAGTTAGTTTGTTTAGAAGCTTCCTATATGACATTTTGTATAAGTTCGATGAATTATTAAAAGGAACATTTACTTGCGAAATACATATAGAAACTATATTCTAAATTAGTTATTTATTTTATTAGCAAATAATTATAGTATTCCTTTATATAATCTTAGTTAAGATTTTTTTTCCAGTCTATTGAAAACAGCACTCAATATAAATAGCATCATTTCACTTTGGATTTTTTCTTTAATACCTTAAAAAGCTCCAGTAACTTCATAAATGTTTGTTATTAATGATAATATGAAATCACTTAAATGTCAATAAAATATGTATGTTTTTTTATTTAAATTTTTTTTTGTGTGTGTGTCTATTTTCTTTATAAGGTCGACACTTATCATTAATGTATGGTCAAACGTATTAGATTCGCTATGGCATTTTAATATTTATCTTGAGATATTAAATACACATATAGTAATATTTTCTTTTGCTTAGCCATATTAAATTGCTATTAGATATTATAACATTGTAATATAAAAAGGAAAATAATGATGTTTACATTTTAAAAAAAAAATTAGGATTATTTGTTTACTTATTCTAAATATATTTCGAGATCAATAATATGCTTCTTTGATTTCGATATAGGTTTATTTGGAATATGCACATATGTAATAAAAAAGTCTTAGATAGACGTTTTACTTTTTATAAAGTTAGCTAATTAGAAGTGAGAGATTTATTATTATTGATTTATTATTTATAGTTACAGTTTTTGGCTTGATCACTTCCCCATTATTTAAAAGTGCAGTACAGGTTTGCTACCCAAATACATGGAGCACAGCAATATTTACCATTACACTATATATATATATATATATATATATATAGTGTAATAGTGTAATGGATAAATAAATATATATATATATATATATATATATATATATAAACAGCTTTATTTTCCTTGGAAGTATCATAATTTCTCTTTACATCTTATTTTTATGCAATTATATATATCTTTATAATACCATTTATATACCTTCTTTAACCACTTCTTACAATGCAATAAAGTAAAATTTATTCGTTCATATTTTTCTTTACAGTTTCAACTGTCCAATAGTCTTCATCAGAATTCCCTTCAACTCTAAAACATTTAAGTAATTTTAATTTACACACTTTCTTTAATCATTTTTTACAATGCAGTCAAATAAAATTTATTTCATGATATTTTGTTATAGTTTCTGCTGACCAACAATCTTTATCAGAGCTTCTTTTGCTGGAAAAAGCTTTGATGAAGACTGCTGGTAAGTTGAAACAGCAAGAAAATATCATGAATAAATTGTATTTCATTTCATTGCAAAAGTGATTAAAGAATATGTGTAAAAACTATTACATATCCTTATTTTCCTTCTTACATGATCATTTTCTTAAAAATATTATAAAAACATACATTGTATTTATTTATCTAGACAAGGTTTAATCAGAAGGTTTGTAAAATAATATTCAGTAATACCAGCTTTTTTGGATTAAAAAATTAGCATACATATATTGTAACAGAATATAATATGCTGTTACATTATTTTAAAATTAAAATAAAAAGATCATAAATAAAAATTGATTTATTAAAAAGAAAAAAACTTAACTTAAAAACAGAAATTTAAAAACTGTTTAACGCATAGATGGACAACTTTAAAAACTATTTTAAAAAATAAAAGTATTTGAAAGTAATTTTTTTGTTAAAAATTAAAGATATAAAGATTTGATATTTTTGAAAATAGAAACAAGGTTGATTTCTATAGTCTTAGAAAATGGAAATGATTGCTTTATTAATTAAATGATTGTTCTAAAGCACACTAGCTCTTGGGGCACTAGAATAATTAAATGGTCAGATAAAAAAATAAAAAGAAATTAAATAACCAATGCAAGCACGAAAACCACAGCACGGACCATAAATGAAACACAAGAATTAGTGACGTCTTGCTAATTGAATCCGAAGATTTGCTGATAAGAGGTGAATAAAAATATAAAAGCCGAAGGATTACAATTGTTATCTTAGATAGAGCTGACTATTAATATACCATTATAACTAGCTGTATTGCAGATTTCATGATGTAGAAGTCTGCAATAAATTTAATTTTCCAGACAACCAGCTGAGGCCTCTGGATGACAGTTCCTGACCAAATGCATGGCAAGTAGCAGTTTCATTTCAAAGAAGGACAAACAATCTACAAAAGTGATCACAAAGATGGACCTCTAAATCTGCTCAAACCATAAAGTATGAACTCTTGTGTTTATCAAATAGGAACTTTTCTAAATTTGCAATTAATAGCTGAAAATAAGAACTCTTATCTGACTTAAACAATGCAAAATCAATTATTAATATTTTTATGCAGATGTTTAAGCAATCATTTCCATTTCTTTTTTGTGTGTGCGTGTTATGTGTTGATTAAAATGTATTTTAATTTAAGTTGGGTGCAGATAGCTATATAGATTTTTTAGATTTATGTTAGTTTAAGGGATTTTAATTTCAGGCTATCTGTTTTATGGTTAGGTCGATGCTTGTGGAGGGATATATGGATGTTTATATCAATGTAATGTGAAGCATGTTCAGCATACAGGGCAACGTGCCCACCTGAATGCATGACCCCAAAAATACAGTCATATCGTTGCAGTGGTTGCAGATGTATTTCCTGTGCCATTGACCCCTTCTAGCTCTGTGGAGGGATTATAGGTCAGCAGAAAGATCACTCTTCCCCATATGTAGCACTCTAATTAATTTATATACATTATTCCTTCACCAGACAGATGCCCAGTCCTGTTCTGGATGAGGATCATGTCCTTCAAATAATATCACGCTGTCAGATGCACATTCCTGTCAGCGTGGTTTTATGCTAGCATCTTCATATTGCATTGGTTGCGACTATATATCTGGAAGTAGGCGTTGGTTTGGCTATGAACTTTTAGTCTGGGATTGAATGATTTGTTTTGAAAAGTTATTAACTGTGGAATCTATGTAGCAGATCTATACTCAACATTATAAAATAAACTTATTAAAATCCATCTGTGCAAATTTATAAAATTTAAATTATAAAGATAAAATAATAAATTTAAAATCATCTTTATTCCTCAATTGTTAAATATTTATATATGTGTCAATAAATCTTTTTGTGTGTGTTAATTCTGGCAGTAGCTTATTTATTTATTTTATTGAAATTTTTTTGATGGTCACAATAAAATATATATTAAAAAATTTTTTTTAACTTACGTATCTGCCTACTATATAAATCTTCTAGGTTCAAATGGCCTAGTGGCGCCCTGTATGGCAGATACAGCAAGACACTGTTCACCCTGACCATTTTAATATATAAAACTTAAGGTGCTTAAAATAAATTATGCATTATCTTTTTTTTAAAAAAAGATGGCAAATGGATACATTAATTTTATAATGAAAATTTGTTAACTTAAAAAGAAGAAATAATATTTATAGTAGTTAAAAAAGTAAAACAAGAAATTTATTAATTATATATTGCTTTTTTATTTAATAAATCAACCTTTTTATTGCAAAACCAGAAATAATAAATAAAAATTTGAATTTTCTTTTAGAATTATTATAAAATAATAACAATGTGAATGTATTAAATGCTCACAAATTTGCAAGAAAACTTTGAAAAAAGGTTACCAAAATATTTTATAATTGTTTTACTAATGAAGTAATCTCTTTCTTGAAACATTGCTTTTTAAAACAAAAAAACATTAATATAATTCCATAAATTAAAAACTAGTGTCAGTTTTATGTGCAATAAATTATGGTAAAAATAATTTGTATAAAATCATTTCTATAAGATTATCAGAATATATTTAAAATTCTGTAATGAGAAATTTGGGTTAGGAATTAAGGATTCTTTGTTTATAAATTCTTATGGTTAAATTTTGTCTTATAGTTGCTTTTATAAATAAAAATTTAATTCAAGTTATTAAAATAATTTTAAGAACAGTTATATCTCACATACAAGAACTTTCTTTATAATAATTTTTCATAATGATCATTATCCAATTGTACTTACTACTTTCTTAAATAAGAAAATAATTATTGTACCAATCTTTAAAACATTTTACTATTTATTTAAAATGTCTAAAGTTATTTAATAATAATCAAATTGTAGCATTACTAATGTTATAAAATTCTGTTGTCAAGGAAGCAAAATTATCTTCATAAAATAAAATTGCAATATTTACAGCAAAATCTGTTGTTCAACCATCAATTATTTTGTAATTAAAAACCAAATTTTAGTAATATATAGTGTAATAATCAGCAATGAGATGGTAGTTGATACACGAATCCCCACCAGGCAAAACTTCTTGATTAGTGCCTTGAATCCATGATGTGACCTTGTTGTATGTTATACTCAAAGGCTATTACATATTTTCTTTATAAATTTTTAAAAAATTTAACTTGGGAGATGTCTTAATTCTAGCACCTCATAGTATCTTGCACTAATATGAGTAAATTCATTTAATGTCAGTTAGATCAGGAAAAAGAGTGGGTTACCATTCATTTTTAATTATGTATCAGTGTAATTAGTAAATGTAGCATAAAGATCCACTATGTGCAGAATCACATTATATGCCACACTTGGGCAAAATAAGACCCATTTCTTACTGATCATCAGAAGCAGATGGTATTCCCTGCTCTTTGGATCACCCCTTTGGCCTATGGAATGGGATAGTAAGATGGAAAAATGGACCACAATCCCTTCCTTTGGAGTTTTATTTTTATTGTTCTTCTTTCCAGACAGATGAAGTATTCCTGTACTGGACGAGAGACATTTCTTCTCGATAACCATGCTGTTCAGATGTATATTTCTGACAGTGCAGTATTGTGCTGTCATATTCAGATTGCATGGAATACATCAATATATCACATGATCACTATCTCATACTAGCACATCGATATATCATGTAGATTGGCGTTAGTTTGTTTGTGAAATTTTGGCCTAAGATTAAATAAAGGATATAGAATATTTTCTTTTTTGAGTGCAATTTATGTAGTCTATCCATACACGACACTTTAATAAAATATTAATAAATTCATCTGTGCGAACTTATAAAATCAAAAGTTAAAATGTATATCAAATTATAAAGTAAACATTATACTAAAATAATTCTAAATTTTATTTATGTGCAAAATAAATGTTTCTGTGTATTGTTAATCTGGCAGTGGCTTATTCTTATTTTTATTATCTTTCTTTTTTTAAAAATAAAGTATGCATTATTTATGTGGCTCCACGAGCTAGTGACTGGAGTGAACGGTCGATAATAAAATAAAATTGGATCTTAACTTAAGTATCTGCCTACTATATAAATTTTCCAGGTTCAAATGGCCTGGTGGCACCCTTGTATGGCAGATATGGTAAGTCTCCAATATCATATTCACCCCAACCATTATAATATATATATATATTATATTTTAAATAATGATCAATTCAGTTCCATTAAAAATATTTAATGATTAGTATAATATTTTATTTTTTGTTCCTCCAAACATAAAATTGATTGATTAATAATTCTAAAAATATTATTCTTAAAATGCAAAAAAGGGTTATTATATAGCTAATCATGTATGAAAAATGCAAGAAGTTATACATAAAAAAATTGAGATGTACTTTGGAAAAAGACTAAAAGAACACCAAACTATTACGCAGTCATGTAAAAATTACTAAAAACAATCAGTCCAATACTTTCCTAGTTTTCTTTTGACAATGAAAAATGGTACAAATTTAGATTTACCTTTAGTCCACATCATACAAAAATATTAAATAAAGAAAGACATCATAAGAAGAAAAAAATTAAAGAGGCAATCTTTATAAACTAATTTAAAGTTTGTATAAAATAGACAATCTGCTAATATGTATATACACAGTTAATATAATAATCATACAACATTGTGGACAAATAATTTTATATTGGATATTTGAGCATTATATGTAAATAGTTCCTGGAAAATCACATGATATCTACTTTTTCTGTCTACATTATATCAGATGATAATGATTAATGTAATCAAAAGTATTTTCATTTAATTAACATATGTATTGTTATTTTTTTCCAATATGATTGCAGCTAATTAATAAAAATTAGTAGGTGCAACCTTGCAAGCACTCTTTCAAAGCTGTAGAAGCCTGGGATTAAAAAATCTACCAATAAGTGGTCTTGTAAGCTCATTTACTAACATCTTCACTTTTCTTTTTACATTAAGAAATTAATATATATTTCAGTTTTTCCTGTCAAATGAATGCTAAACCAGCAACATGGCACTATAGTTAATGTTCAAGAAGATTGATAAATGTTCCATCATGAAAATTCATGATAGAATAGCAGCAACTCTGATGGAAGCCATCAAACTAAATGTGAAAGAAGAATAGACAATTTATTTAAACTGGAAAACACTATAAAACTGCTGAATAATGAGCTTCCAGTTACCGATCATGTTCATGTGAAACATACTGGATGACATCAAAAAAATTAGTCCACCACTTTGAAGAAATAATAAAAGTGTAGTAATTTAATTTATTTTTTGGTAAATGGAGTTTTTATTTATAACAATAGTAATATGTCATGGCTATAATTTTATCTATTTAAAAACTTAGTAGCATTAAATATTAGATATCTAAATTTCATTTTTTAAATTTAAAAGAAATTTAAGGTTTTTAATCATTAAAAAAAAGAAAATATATGTTAAAATTAAATATTAAATTTATTGTTATTAAAATTTTTAAAAAAGTTCTTTACCAGTACTGACAAAAGCTATTTTTATTAGTCTATAAAAACTGTTTCTACTTTGATGCAACAAACTTTTTATGACTTATCTTTCTAAAAATAAATGTTTTCAAATAAAATCTAATTGTAGTCTTGTAAGGTTTTGGTATAAAATAAGTATTGAATAAAAATATTGCATAAGTAGCCTTTAATATGTAAACAAATTAGTAAAAATTACAATTTTTTTTTCAAACATAATTTGTCTATTATTTGGCTTTGGGCTAAACAATCTACCATTCAGAAATTGTCATTTCTATTAAGATCAAAATACAGCACATCTACTTCATTGTTATGTAAATTACATATTATAATTGTTTAAAGTTCATCTGATGTGGACATCTTCATTATTTTTATCAAATAATAATTTTAAAATTATTTCCACAATAAAATAAAACTGTACAATAATATAAAATTACAGATAGAGTCAAAATAATAAAGATGGGATAAATGAAGTACCAATATAACATACCAAAATAATAATATGTTAAAAATAAATTTCACTTAACAAAAATTTCATTAATTTTCTGGAGTCACTACTTTACTTACTTTTTTGCATCATCAAATGAGAAGAAAGTCTTTTATTCTCATTGTGTACTCACTTTATTATTATTTTTCAATATTTACAAACTTCAAAGATGATTTTTTAAAATATTTTTTTTTTGTAAACTTACCTCTGCAACAAATCAAATCTAATTTATTAAATTCCAATACACAGTAAAGATTTAATATTAAGACCAAATGTTGAACATTGACCAAAATTGCTACTATAGCTAACATCAAAAAATGTCAATTAATTCAAGGATAAAGGAATCATGATTTATTAAAGTAACAATCTGATCCATGCTTTAAAATCATAACAATAAAATGTCATCATATAACCCTTTGGGTTTCTGACATTCAAAAATACCCAACTTTTCTATTTATATAAAATCTTTATTTTATACTAAAACTCAATAAATTGGACTTGGATTTTATCTTAATTTAATTTTATATAAAAAAAATAGTAATCTAAGAAAATCACATTTGACTGTTTTGAATATTTAAAAGCTAATCATCATACTAAAAATAAATTAAAACAATTTTTAATGTGAAGAACTGACTGTAGATTTATGATAATTCTATCAAAATCTGCTTTAAACATCTGATATTTTAATAGTTTTAATATCAAGGGTCAATTCTGATAGATAATGAAGTTCTACATACTGTCATTTTGTTTTCTCTATATTACAGTCAAGTTTATTAGCTTCTATTTCTACAAATAAATTGTAAATGAACAAAATGAAAAGTTTACCAATTTAAAAAAAAATTAATATCAATAAATTTAATATTTAATTTTAACATATATTGTATTTTTTTACATTTACTTATTTATGTTTTAAATAATAATCATCAAATCAGTGTGTAAAAATAGCAAAAAATGTATATTTCATTAAACTTCAAAATCTTTGCATGAAAATAGACCAGAAGTATGTGAACACCCTCCGGTCATGTTCTTTTATCAAAAAACTAAGGAGAATTTTTTTGACCATAGCTGAAGTCTTTATAAGTTAACCCCTTTAGATATTTTTTTTAATTCTAACATCAATAAAAGCATGACAAAAAAATCATCCTTTAAAAAATCACAGATCATTATCATTTAGGATAATGTTAATATTATGACCTAAAGTTGCAACATAACTACACTTTTTCTGATAAAGCTTTCAGTGATTATTCATTACTTTTTTTAATTGTAGGATCTGAGTTTTTATTGAATATTTAACTTTTATTGTATATTTTTAATCTATGATAATCATTTGTTGCCATAGAATACTTTTATGATTGCTTAATCCTTTAACTAGTGATAATTTCTTCTGGTGCTCTAGCAGCTGTTTGAATTATCATTAAATATTTCATTTTAGTAGTAAACCTTTATTGTATATTAGAATTTAAGAAATTGGACTTGATTTGTTAGAAATATAAGTACAAACAAAAAATTCTTTAAAAATTTTATTTCACCTTTTTAAGTATAGAAAAGATAATAATAAAATGTAATATATAATAAGATTACATCTTTTTTGCTTATTAAACAATTCTCGCAACTCTGATAAAAAAACAATAAATAAGGTTCATTTCAAAAACCTGAATGAATTATTATTAACTCATCACTGAGTTATGAAATTTTGCTTTAAAATATAAAATTACATTATAATTATTAATATATTACAAAAATTCCATACTACAATGTTTCACAAAACTCTTCCAATCATTGTTTTTTTAAAACTTGTTTCAAAGTAAAATATATTTAAATAAAATCATGAAAATATTTCTTTTGTATTGATTATTGTATAAATATTTTATAAAAATAATCATTGATATTTAAATAAACTATATAAAATATATAATTTCTTACTCATTACTTAGGTTAATGAGTGGGATGTTTCTAATAGTTTTATAACTGGATTTGTAACAGGAGAACAAAGAATCTACCAATCAGCAAAGTTGTAACATAAATGTTATACTTTCTCTGTAAAATAATAACATCTTCAGTTTTTTTAAAACATATAAATCAATGCATACTTTTAATTCCAGTTTCTATCATGAAAGATAAAATGCTGCTACAGATAACCACATGACAGCACAGAAAAGCTGAAGCCACCTCTAATACCATCTCCATACAAAATACTTGTCTATGAGTTCATTTTTATACAAGATTCTTGTTTATGAAAAGTTTAAAGAACTGATTACCCATATCATCCATTCAATCAAGTTATAATACAATTGTTATTTCACTTTTAAAACATTAATTTTTATTGTAAATTCAAAATCATTTCCTAAATATGCGTAAATATAATTACTGGTGAGCGTGTATATATATATATATATATATATATACACGCTATATATATATATATATATATATATATATATATATATATATATATATAAACTAAAAGGGTTCAATTTAAAAAGTAAAAATGTTTTAATATTTAGTTATCAAATTATTATTTTAATTAATATTGATGTACTAAATTAAACTAATATTATTTTTAAAAAGTGCTTTTAAAGATCCTATATATATATAGACGCACTTTTAGAAATATGGGTTTGCATATATATATACAGACACACAAATAAAGATAATACATGCACAATTTTCTTTTTTAATCGCAATTTTTTTTTTGTATCCACATAATATTCATTACCTCTCATTAAGTAGTTAAACGCTGTTGAAAGTAATTAATTCAACTCCTCATCTTCCCGCAGTCTGTCCTCCCCAGCAGTTGAACGTTAAATATTAATGAATCATTAATAAAAATCTGTCTGAATATAATAGTTATATAGTTTTTATGAATTTTAATCATGTGATCACTTTGAAGCTGAATCAGTGATATGACATTTATGATTGGCGACAGGGAATTTAGTCTGGGATGACATTAAGAATTATCTTTTCTAAAGCTGTCAGCTTAATATAATCCGTAGTTCCACCCTCTTCTTTATTCAGTTCATTACTTACTTCTATTAAGAATTCATATTAATTTAAGATGTTTTGGGTTAATATATTTAATGGATGGTTATTAAATCAATAATAATCCATATTATTTTTACAATATTCAAATTTAAAATCAACTTCAAAAATGTTTTTAATCAACAAATTTAATTAAGTTTTTACAACTTTTAAAGTTTTTAAATGATTTCAAACTAAAAAAAAAATTATAAAATATATAAACATAAATGATTTTAGTACAAAATTATGCAATAGTTAAAAAAACAAAAATTATAATTTTGTAAATTTAATTTATATAAGTAATATATGCCCACTACAGGATAAAGCCCTGTTGAGCATCCGTCTAATGAGAAACTATGAAAATGAATATATAAAACTTTGAAAATTATCAATATTTATCAAAATATTAAACAATAAACTTAATTTACATTTTTTTTATCATATGCATTCTATAGAAATTTGTTAAATGCTGTTATTCTTTTTATAAAATGTTTATGCTTTGGATTGCCAATTAATAGCATGCAAATGTTAACACAATACTTTTTACAATATAGCAACTAGCAGAAATATATACAAAACACTTTTACTTAATCTTTCTTTTATTTATGGATCGTTACAAATATCAACTATATATATATATATATATATATATATATATATATATATATATATATATATATATATATATATATATATATATATATATATATATATATAATCATTGTATAACACTGACTTTTACCAAAACACCCCAAAGTATAAATCAATAGTCAAATAAACTCTCCATCATTAGAACAGGATGCTTATTTCACAGTTTTTAGTTACCCTTCTGATAAAATGCAAAAAGAACCTCAAATATTTATAAAATTATACAGTATGTTCACATTACTTATTTAAGTACATATACAGGGAAACATAATAAACGACTTCCAATATGTATTTTGACCAACTTACACACTTTAATGTCCATTGCAAATATGTTTCATTTTATCTAATGAAAGTGCAATGTAGATAGTTGAATAGATTGATGCCCATCACTACTTAGATTCTTAGACAAAATTAGATTACATATGTTTTTCCCTTTTATTAACAAAAGTCGATTTACTTTATAACTTTCTTTTCAGCCCATTTAACATAACATGCCATTCAAAATTGATGTTTAATATCAGAAATCCCATATTTATCTTAGGCAATAATATCTCTATATTCCTATGCTCTACTATCAAGTAATTGTTAATTTTGACAAACATTTTTAATATTTCTATTTTATTATATTTTATTTGCTATTTATAGTCATAAAAATGATATTTAAAATAAGTGCATTCAATATCAGAGGTTTGAATTTTATGGTAAAAAAAATTTTAACTGGCAAAATATAACATTATTGAGCCTTATTTGCCACTAGGTGGGATTACTTTCTGGAAATGATCATAAAACCTAAAGCAATAATAGCAATTTATATTACTTTCATTGCTCTGACACTGATATACTCAGAAATCTACATTCCAATTTCCTTTTGTTTTTTTTTTACTGCTTTAATATCATAAAAAATACTGGGATGTTTAATCCATCAATTGAAGAGTCTTTGAATTTGGAAAAGAGATTTATTGTAATTCTATGTAATATTTAATTTGAAGGTGTTTACTTTTTTTTTTTTTGAAAACTTTTAGAATTTTTTTGTCTTTTCAATTTCTTCTTTGGTTTTGAAAAAATGGAAGATAAGATAAAAATTTGGTCAATTCTAAGTCTTCCAAGTTTTTTTGGATTTCACATTGTAACACTATCTAATATTGATAACACTCACTTTTAGTATTTGTAATTGACAGATTTGTTTGGAAATTTTTATTCATGTTATTTGTCTTTAAAATGTTTAAATTTCTACTTTTTATTTGCCTTTTAAAAAATAAAAAAGGAAGCTGTGGTGGGGGGGGGGGTGTTAAGTAATTAATTGTAAAAGTGTTGTCAACTTTGATGAAAACAATAATTGTAAGTTACATCAACACAAAGTAGAAATCAAATACTCCAAATAAAATTTAACTAAGTGGTTTTGAGACAACAACAACAAATTAACAAAAAAAAGCTTAAGATGAAACATGTTTTATTTATTTTGATTTCCATTGCTTGCCTGATAGTTGTTCACTTATTGACTACACAAAAATCTAAAAAAAAAAGTATCACTGTTTTCATTTTGAACTGAATAATTTATTGACAGCATGTAGGAACCATGCAAAATCACTCTACCCCCCCTCCTTCCTTTCTTCATCATAAATAATTTGAAGACTCTAAATGAAAAAAATAATGAGGTTTATTTTTACTTTTTTTTTTAAATTAAAAAAATAACAATAAAATAATTTAAACAAACACATCCAAGTCTAATGTTTTCAGTTGCTTTCCAAATAAAAACATTTTAACAATATGACCAATGAAGAACACAAAGTTGATTTTTAAATTAATTTCTAACAAGTTAAAAAATAAAAAGTATTTAGTGTAACATACAGTGGCAGAAAATATTTTTCTTAATCTTATTTCTGTTATAATTTTTTTTATTTTTTACAAATATAAGTTTTAGATATGTAAAGTACATTGAATCTTAAATGTATTGATTAATTATCCCAGAATTATTCAGAATCATTGAAACAGTGTTTTAAATAAACCATTAAAAATGCAATATAGATAGTTGAGGGTACTGATACCCATTGCTATTTAGACTCTTAGACAAAATTAGATTATATATTGTAATGCTCATATTTGTACATTCGCGCAACAAAATCCAGAGTTTTAGTAAATTATCCCAAGGCTGATCGAAGTGAGGTTGTTGAGATCTTGAACCCAATCTTACCTCAGCTACTTTACCAATGCTCAGAGATTTACAACTTTACAGATGACATATATGAAGCTACACTCATATTTCCTTAATCTCCGTGCTGGCAGTAGAACAACGGTGGAACATAAGACTAATATTTGATTATATTATCTAACACATTTCCTAAAGTATAGACATCTGACCCACAAATAGATATCAATAAATATGGTTGTGATTCTTAACTAATAATGAATAATTATTAATTGGTTTATGATAAAAAAATGAGACACTAAGCTTAACTATATTTAAACAAAATTTAATATAAGCCAAATTTAAGAAAATAAAATAAAACAATGTGAAATGCAATACATGAAATTATCCCACTCACAGGTGAGGATGAAGTTATGTTAAATACAATACATGAAATTATCTCACTTGCAGGTGAGGATGATATTAAGTTAAATGCAATATGTGAAATTGTCTCACTTGCAGGTGAGGATGATATTAGTAGTTACAAGCTGTTCAAATGAATATTTGTTATTACAATTTTGAATGTTTATTTACTTTTAATTCATGATCAGCTATGCCTTAATTATGCTATGTTATAGAGTAGTAGATTTGCATTCGTTAATTTGCAGAGATGATTTTTTATGAATTATAACTGATATCATTTTAACCTTTCCATTGACGAATTTATTTATTGGCCAAATGAAGTAAAACTCTGAACTGTTAATTAGTCAATTTACAAACTCACTGATAGAAATATGTTCATCTTTTAATATTATATTAATTTTAGTTTCGTTTGCAAAAAGTATATTAATTATTTGCAACATTATAAAAGTAAACGAAAGTTTTTTCAAAAATATATTTTTATTTGTAATTATAGAAATATTTAAAAGTGGAAAAATTCAAAGAAAATATTGTAGCAAATCACAAGCAATGCAAATGTCATTTATATTCCTCCCACATTTACATTATTCAAAAAAGTTAAGAATTTTTTAGTAAAATCTTAGCATTTTTCTAAAAATAATTATATTTTCAGCATATTTTAACCAAAATACATTATAATATGTAAATAAATGCCAGAAAAATATTCTAAAACATTAATCTTTGTTTGAAAATCAAATAAACAGGTTGGAGCAATCTAAACTTTTAACAAGATGTCAAAATTGTTGCTACGGCTGGTTTCTTTTTCAATTTACAATAGTGTAAAATATACAATTTTTTAATAAAACTGTACTACTTTTGTAAAATAACTATATTTTTAGCAGATTTTATGAAAATAATTTATAATATGTACAAAAAATAGTAAAAAAAACACTCTAAAACATATATTTTCATTTTCATTGGTGAAAAATATTTATTGTCAGTCTCTTTTTTGACCAAATAATTATCAGCCAATCAGCAATGAGAATGGATGGCCCAGCCAATCAGCATTGGCCTTCTTTAAAGTTAAAACACCCCTAGTATTGATTTTTTACTTGTAAAATAATTCAAGAGAGGGCAGCAAGACGAGCATAAATTCATCGCCGTAACTCAAAAAATGGCCGAGTTAGAGTGATCTAAAGCCGTCAATGCAAATTTGCATTGAACCCTATTAATGGGTTAATAAGCTAAACATTTCTCTATACAGATAATAGACTTACAAAACTAGATTCAAGTTCAGTTCAAAGCTGAAATATTTAATTATTGAGTGATGAACTGGTGCTAGCAGTATGACTTAAGATACTATGGTATTTATACAAATATATAATCTGAGTCTGTACATCTGGAATGTGCTTGATCATGGGATTCATTACCAAGTAATCAGTTCCCAAGGACTGCATTCATTACTGTGAATAAAAAGAGACTTAGTCTGGGTGATTGGAACAGCTAATATCTGATTCTTGTGCTCCAGTCTTGAATAAAGATAATGGGATGGCCCTTAAAAGCAAAGCCCATTTTAAAAAGAGAGCTGTCCAAGCCCATTTAATACAATAAATACAGCAAGAAGTATAGGCATGTATGTGCTTCCCAAGACACATTTGCCCTGCTGACTTCATTATTATATAACTACAATTCAGATGCAAAACATTAGTTTCATTCCATGAAATCATCATGAGCCAGTTCATAAAATAGCATCTATAATTATACTACTAAAGGAATATATGGAATCTAGTCTGTTAAGCTATCTATATAGGCATTTATAAAAAAATTAAGAACTACAGCATTTTTTGAGAACATTAAAAGATTAAATACAAATACTATGCTGTATTTTATCATCTCTGCTAAATATAATGAAATATTTTATTTAGAGCAAATCTATCTTTAAACATTTGTAATGGCTTAATTATATATATAGAATAAATGTTACATTTACTCTTTTCAGAAAAGAGTTTAGTACGGACATTAATAAAAGCAGTTAGACAATCATGAGAACATCTAATCATTTCTCACCAATTATTTTATTTTAGCAAACTCTGTTCTGGAAAATATAGCATAAACAAATATATAACTTAACTAAAAGAAGAAAATTGATAACTAATAAATTATTTATTCACATAAGTTAAGTTTAAAATTTGGCTTTACTTTTCATAGCTTAGGTTAAATTAGGCAAGACTCACATATTAAAAAAATAAACCAAATAAAAGTTACATTTAGTTTAGTTTTATAACTTAATTTAGTAGATTTAAATATAATTTAATAAAGTGGCCACTTACATTCAGTTAGCTAGCTTTATGAGTTTAGGTTTAGTTTAAACATTTTAAAATCTGCAGGAATTGGTTATCGCTATAACTTGTAAGGCTACTTGCATTGTTAATTGAACTTGGCTCACATCTCCGTTTCTTCAGCAACTGGGCTATCAGTTCTTTTTATGTCTCCACATTTTGTAGATCAGCTTTCATGCTTCGGACAGCAAACCTATTCACCAACTACTTACAGGTTCACATTACGAAATTTAGTAGACTTTTCAATTTTAAGCTTCAGCAGCAGTAGTGGAATTAAAATTTAGCAATAAGTCAGTTCTTTGATTAGAATTTAGCTGTGAGTGAGTCCAACATGGCTCCACAGAGTTTATATATTTTTTCTCCTCCCTTCATTTGACCACCCAATTTGTTTATCAAGTTTTACTGCCACCATCTGTTTACCATATATTTTTAATAAAGCAAGGGATTCCTGCTGATTTATTGATTTCTCATTCCTATTAAAATCAGTTCCTTCGATCTTGACCAAGAGTTAATTGCTATGATTCTAACTTAAAATCATTTTGCTTCTTACTCTTAATTAATTTAAAACCGAGTGAACAGACTATTTGTAATCACACCTGTTTTTTTATTATTACTAAAAACTGATTTTAAAAGTCATAAACATCTTACCTTATGTGTAACATGTATATATAAAATTTATCTTTATATGCTGAAGTAATATAATTTCTACCTTAACCTATAATAACATTTAAAATAAAACAAAGTTTTATAACGCTTTTAAATCTGTTGCATTATTTATCTTCGGCATATATGTAGATTTCTGCTACACACTCAGCAAGGTTTACATTTATTACAAAATAATAATACATACGCGTATATGCTGATTATTTATATATATACATAAGCATTGAACAATTTACGCTATATAATATATGCACACACATGATCACTACAATAACAAAGTTTAAATTTAACCTGAGATATGTGACCTTGGGTATATTTCTGCTAGATAGATCTGACTGTTTCAATATGTTTTGCTTTTTTATTAATAAAAGTTGATTTACTATAACTATCTTTTCAGTATATTCGACATCATAACATTTCAATCAAAATTGGTGTGTTCACTATCAAAGAAACCAATTTTATCTTAGGGAAGAATATCTCTCTATTCTTATGCTCTAATCCAATTCATTCATTTTTAACAAACATGGCATTTTCTTTATCGAGAGAAGTATATTATGTACAGAAACTTTATTCAATATTATTTGTTCTTTTTATTAAAACTTCCAAGAAAAATTTCCTACATTTATAAATTTGTAGCCTATATCAATGAGTGCATTAATGATTAAAATACCAAAACCAGTGATTAATACCAAACTTGAGTGACAACTATTACTATTAGTGTTAAAGATGCAATTTGCACAAAAAGATTAGTCCATAGGTCAAGATATTTTTTGTTTAACAATGAAATAGTTTTTACAAATCTATTATTAAATTGAGAAATACATATAACACATATAGAAAATATTTTCCCTTTTTATTCCACATTGTTCGATTTCATGAGACTCCCTTAAAGTGTCCTACTACTACCCATTTTTTTAAAAAAACTGAAAAGAAATTACCTGGATTATATATACTGGGGTTAAAAGCTAATATTGTCTGCATTGCTTAAATAAATGGCATGTCAGTCTTTATAATATCAAAAAAGAAATCAAATTTCAGAAAATATTACAGATATTATAAGCTTATAGAAATGAATATAAGTTAAAATTTGATATGCAAAACCTTGTGATTCATTTATATAAACAGAACAAAAACATAAACAATAATTTAAAGGACAACTGAGTCCATAGTTGGGATTTTCTATTCATCTGAGTAGCTCAATGTGCTCTTAATATAGAAAATTTTTTTAAAAAAAATTGGCAATATTATTCTTTCATTTTTAAAGTCATATATCTTTCTTTATTTAAAAGTATCTTTACATAACCTACTAAGTAACTATTGTCCACTAATAATCTATACAAAACCTTTTTCCACACACATTTTTCTTAGGGTAGAAAGTTACTATAGGGACAGTGTATGGTTTCTATTTTACTCAGTAATATAGGGTATATGAGCACAGACTTTCACACCACCCACCTCTCTCCACTCTATCTAATAACACTGATACACCTAAACACATATATGCTGAAAAGATAAATAATCACCAATATGCGTATTTCATGCTAAACCAGCAATCATCAGTTGGTCCAGACTATCATCTTTACACACATATATAGTATAAGTGCTCAGAAATATATTAAGATAGACTATTCTCATAGTTTAACAGACAGGCTTCAATCCACTCCACACTCCAACTCTTCAACCGTCCATCCAATTGAAATATGTGTGTAAAGATGATAGTCTGGACCAACTGGTGATTGCTGGCTTAGCATGAAATACGTATATTGGTGATTATTTATCTTTTCAGCATATATGTGTTTAGGTGTATCAGTGTTATTAGATAGAGTGGAGAGAGGTGGGTGGTGTGAAAGTCTGTGCTCATATACCCTATATTACATATATGTAGCCACAGGTATATAACAAGCCTGTGTTTCAGTTATTACATTATAGAGATATCTGCCCATCCTTGCATATGTATTAAATGGATTATGTCCTGTACATGTGGGGTTCAGATTGACCTTAGGTCAACATGGATGTGACAATAATCTCGGCCTCAGGGTGGCCTTTGAGCATTCCATCATCAGATTTTCAATTGGATGGACGGTTGAAGAGTTGGAGTGTGGATTGGATTGAAGCCTGTCCATTAAACTATGAGAATAGTCTATCTTAATATATATCTGAGCACTTATACTATATATGTGTGTAAAGATAATAGTCTGGACCAACTGATGATTGCTGGTTTAGCATGAAATACGTATATTGGTGATTATTTATCTTTTCAGCATATATGTGTTTAGGTGTATCAGTGTTATTAGATAGAGTGGAGAGAGGTGGGTGGTGTGAAAGTCTGTGCTCATATACCCTATATTACATATATATAGCCACAGGTATATAACAAGCCTGTGTTTCAGTTATTATTTTACTCAGAGAGATCCAGTTCACTTTCTCACCAAATGGATTAAGTTTGCATATGATCAATATTCAAAAACATGAACTTAATCAATCTTGTTACAAACTATTTCCACATCTTGAAGTAATGTTCAAAATTATTATTACAAACAAGCCACCATAACTGGATGCTGAAAATGCCTTATGAGCCCACTTTTTTCTATTCTCAACATTATTTTGGCCCATCCAATAACAGATGCAGTCTATACATAGCTATATTTTTTGCCTTTAAATGACAAAGAAAACCAATGCAAAATCTAAATAATAAACAACTTATTTAAAAATTAATATTTTGGTCACTTAATCCAATTTTTTTTCATTTTATTATACAATTAAATTTGGAGTGTATGTCCACATTGTATTTTTGTAAGTTCAAAAAACACATGTGAAGGTTGATGTTCCATGTTGACTTACTGCATAAAAATTTAGAAAATGTATCTTTATTCCCTTGAGTGTCCCAGGTATGACAGTTATTCTTGGATCATTCTTCATATATATCAACAGAAGATGTTTATAAATAACATTATTGTTATAAACCCCTCCATTTGTAGTTTAAGTATTATAATAAAATATTATTGATGGATATTTGGATAAAAATATTAGTATGTAGAATTTTCCATTTAAAATTATTTAATTACAAAGCTCTTAATTGGGCAGTAGTCAATCAAGGTTAACTGCAGAAAGTTGAGAAAGAAAATAAATCTGTCAAGCTAATGGATTAAAAAAAAAAGAATTATTTTTATTGCCCTTTAGATTTAATATAAAGACATAGGAAAGTAATATTTACATATATAAGTGTAGGAAACCAAAGTATCACATATTTCTATTTTCTTACTTTTTGTATTAAACCCCCTGCACTAACAGGACAAGTATTATAATATATTTTCAATGGGTATTCAAATGAAAATATTTAGTATATAAATTTTTTTGTTTAGACAGTAACCAATCAAAGTTAGCTTCCCAAGGCTGACAAAGAAAGTGAAACTGACTTTGTAATACCACTCTAGATCTAATATAGAAAATTACACATATAAGGGTAAGAAACCAAAATATCACAAACTTATTGATTCTTATTTTTTGTGATAAACCTCTATAATATAATATTGTTAGTAGATGTTTAGATGTTATTTAGTGGATGGAGGTTTTATTTATGCTTATTTAATTAGAAACATCTTTCTCAGACAGTAACCAATATTAACTATGCAAGACTGAAAAAGAAAATTGGATTTTAAGCTTTATCTTATCAATGAATCCTGAGTGGATATAAAGGAGGTTTTAGTTAAATTGTGACTAAAATTCAAGATTTTGAGCTATGGTTTATTACTGAGTATTGATAATGCATTTTCCTTCACTCTCTTGCCATTAGCTATAGTGTCATGTTGCTGGTTTGGCATTCATTTGACAGGAAAAACTGAAATATATATTAATTTTCTTAGTGTAAAAAAAAAAGTGAAGAAGTTAGTAAATGAGCTTACAAGACCACTTATTGCTAGATTTTTTAATCTCAAGCTTCTACAGCTTTTGAAAGAGTACTTGCAAGGTTGCACCTACTAATTTGTAATAATTAGCTTCAATCATATTGGAAGAAAATAACAATACATATGTTAATTAAATGAAAATACTTTTGATTACATTAATCATTATCATCTGAAATAATGTAGACAAAAAAAGCAGATGTCATGTGATTTTCCAGGAACTATTTACATACATATAATGCTCAAATATCCAATATAAAATTATTTGAGAAAGTATTGGACTGATTGTTCTTAGTAATTTTTACATGATTGCATAATAGTTTGGTGTTCTTTTAGTCTTTTTCCAAAGTACATCTCAATTTTTTAATGTATAACTTCTTGCATTCATACATGATTTGATATATAATCATACTTTTTTGCATTTAAAAAATAATATTTTTAGAATTATTAATCAATCAGTTTATGTTTGGAGGAACAAAAAATAAAATATTTTACTTATCATTAAATATTTTTAATAAAACTGAATTGATCATTATTTAATATATATATATACATTTTTTTATTATTTATATTAATTTTGAAAGGTGTATTATTAAACTTATTGTTTTCTATTATATCTTACACTTATAAGTTCTTGAATAAATAGTTTAATATTTTAGATTTTATCACTTTTAACACTACATAATTTTTCATTATGCTATAAAAAATAATATTAATCATAGTATCTCATGCATTGCACATGATATATACCAACACAAAATAAATATATTTTATGATTGCAATATTTTTCTGTCTTTCAGTTAAATAAAGTTTTAGTATAATTTTTATTAATATTTATTTTAAACTTTCAAAACTAACAAAAATATTAAAAATCACAAATTTACTTGAGAAATAACAAAAGCATATATTTTTATTTTGGCTAAAATAATATTTTTATTTTTACTCTCTATGAAGTAAGTTTAAAATTTGATATAATTATAAAAATAAAATGTCTTTCAAATGAAAAACATCCTGGAAACAAAAGAAATTAACTTTTAAAATGTTTTCTGCTTTATGAATAAATTGTGAACTAATGCTGCCATTTTATGCAACTTGAATTCTGCAATTTAGCCTTTAAATTATAGAGCTTTCTCATATGTTAATAATTCCTGATATCTAGATATAAAAATAAAAGCTAAAATTTAAATTTATTATTCTTTTATGAAATTTTTTATTGTAAAATAATAAAAATATCAAAACATAAACTGTTTAAATACCATCTTGAGTCAATTCATGAGTGATAGAAAGTTAACATATAGTGTCATCTGAGAGTTCTCAGAATGCATCTCTTAAAATATAATGGAGACTGCTAGTTCAGGATTTATTTTTATCATAACTGATGTTGCAATTACTGTGGTTTTCATCTTGAATGCAGAAATTACTTTTTTGTTCCATTTTGTGATTTAATTTGAGCTACTTGTTTAGATTAATTGTTTTGATCAGTTTATTGTTGTTTTGTGTGTGTGCAATCATGCTATTTTTATTTATGCAGATTAATTTCAGTATCTAAAAACTATATATATGTCTGGATATTATTTTTGAAGATGGTTTTTATCATATCTACAGCAAGAGTTACTAGGCATTCAGGTGTTGTTTTGGCCTGTTTCAGTGATTAAGGTGTACTGTGACTCAACACAAGTCTTTATTATTATTATTATTATTATTATTATTATTATTATTATTATTATTATTATTATTATTATTATTATTATTATTATTATTATTATTATTATTATTATTATTATTATTATTATTATTATTATTATTATTATATGTATATATAATTTTATGTATTTAGCTTGTATTTGATTATAATTGTTTTTTTTTAAATTTTAATTATTATCATTGATATTATTATTATTATTTTTTTATTGTGTATTTCTGTTAAAGTGTAAATGTTGAAATGCACATAATAAATGGATATTGAATTGAATTGAATTGAATTGAATTATTATTATTATTATTATTATTATTATTATTATTATTATTATTATTATTATTATTATTATTATTATAATTTCATCAGTCTATATGTTTCTTAAAAAAATCTAGTTGTCTTGAATCTAATCTCTTATTACAATATCTTAAAGTCTTTTTTTCCAAATATTTTATCATATTCCATTATGAATGATAGTTTTTTTTTTACTTTTAGGATTACAGAGATTTGCTTTAATTTCATCAATGTGAAAGATTCAGTCCAAATCCATATGGAAAGATGGAGTGGATAGATCAATGCTGATTTTTTTTTCTTTATTCAATAAATGTTTAAAATGCTCTGTTCATCTGCTTACAGTATTTAAGCACAATGAGCTATCTATTTATCATATAAATTTGGATGGCTAACTAAATTGGATCAGGGAAAAAATCTAAACTTGATTGAAAATTCTCAATTAATTAAAAAAATATGCAACATTTTATTCAAATTCAAATATTCGGATTATAGTTGTTACAGGTGAAATGTACTAACTACTATGCAATACAATCTTTATCTAGTTGTCCATTTGTCTGTCTATCTATCTATCTATCTGTCTGTCTGTCTGTATGTCTATCTACTTATCCATTGATATATTTATCTATCTATCTATCTTTATTTATATCTATCTATTTATCTATCTATTTATATCTGTTTAACTAATTATCTATCTGTCTATTTATTTAACAATCTGTACTCTATCTATTCATTTATATTTTTTATACATTCAGGATTTTTTTTAAAAAAAGTAAGATTTACATAATTAATCCAAAGGGAAATTAAAATCTCATTCTTTTTTTCACTCTTTTTAATTAAATGCAAATACCCCTAAAATTATTTCCTCAAATTAAATGAAAGTATGTTCTTGCATAATAAAAACTGATTTTAATGTGACCTGCCAGAACTGTTAAGTGAACTATTCTGAAATATTGCAATATTATAATGAATTAGCATTGAACCAAACATTTGTACAAAAATTATAGAATTTCCATTCTCTTTAACTCCATATTCTTGCATTGACATCTATACCAAACATATGTGCAAAATTTGCAAAAAATCTGTTTGGTAGAAGATTAAAAATCAATTACAGAATTTTTGTTTTCATTAAGGCAGCAGTTTCAAACAAGTTTAAAATAAACTAATCCAAATGGAAATTTAGGTTCATCCTTCATTTCTTTTTCACAGCATTTTAATTAACTGTAAATACTCCTAAAATTTATTCCTTAAATTAAATGAATGCATTTTCTAAAAAAATATATAGTGGCATCTATTGTAAATGACTAAACTGGCTAAACTGATTTGCATGTGGCTTGAAATGTGACTCACTAACCCTACTAGGTTGCACAATTATTTTCATCGAAACCAACCCATGTACAGAATTTGAAAAAATAAATATTTGGTTAGGTAGGTTAAAAATCGTTTCCAAGATTTGATCCAAATAAATAAAAGTCTTACATTAAATGAAAAACATTTAAAAGAATGATGCTACTTTCATCATGTATAATGGCACACATGTGATCATCTAAATTCACCGAAACTTTTGTTATTATCCAGCTTAGAATAACGAATATCTATTTGCCAACCATGTGGGTATGATATTTAAATATATTTTTTTAAAAAAATCATTACCTTGCTTAAAAATTTATCAGGTAGCTAAAAAAAATCGATGTCCATTTGGAATCAAAACAATTCTACAAAATGTTTTAAAATAACCTTTGTAGTAATGAAACAAAGATTTGTTGTAGAATGCATCCTTTGCATGGTTACATATGTGTGTGTATGAGTTCTCTGCTTGAGATAATTAGATAATAGTATTATATATATGCTAGTTTGCCATTACTCGCTACCTTTTTAGCATTGTATTTTATCATATTAGTATTTAATATATATATAACAAACAAATCCACTTTTTAGAACATCGCTTTATAGATATCGCTTTCGTAATTATTATAAATACAGCAATTTGTACATAATAAATAAAAATAGCTTTGCTAATCAATTATCCTCATGTTACCGAAGACTTTTATTTCGATGTTTATATTTACTCGAATGCAATTATAGTTTATTGTAAGCATTTGCAAAACAGGGGAGGGGGGAGTGCATTAACATTTTAAAGCAGTATTCCTCAGAGTTTTAAGACTTGGATGACTAATAAGCTACTATACTTTGAACTGGCATTCTGTAATAGTCTTTGTTGGTAAAGCTTCAAAATAACATTCTACTTCAGAATGTTGTTTTGTTATTTTAGTATTATGATAGCTTTGAGCTCTATTATCTCCAAACAACATTCATTGCGACTTAGTTTCTGTATGATTCATAGTTGCTGACAAAGATTACAGATGTATATGTATGCTGACATTCTCCACAAATCATCCTCTTTCTTATATAGGACTGCTACTCTGACAAGCTTCTGAATATGAATACTAAAGATTTCCATAGACTATTACGCCAGCTTTCAAGCAACTGAAGGGAAGGTAATTTTATTCTAATGGCCTCATTTGTTAGAAAATCAACCTCAGGAAAAATGCCTTGATTCACAATAATATGCAATTTATTAAAATAAAAACGAGTTTTTGTTAGAACAGCAAAAGAGCATTAAGAATATTGCGATGTCAGGAGATGGTGATTGGGAGAGAATTCTGTGACAGGTATGGATTAATGCTCTTTTTGTCTTTATTTATGCTGCATTATTTTATTGATAATACTGATTGGTTTTCTGAAAGAAAAAAAGACTTTTTATAGAATATGAGAAAGACAAAAAAAACTATTTATCATTCTGTTAGCAGCCAGCAAAGAAATAAATTTCCATATATAATGAAAAAGTAACAAAAACTTAAAAAATTAATTACTATCGTTAAGTATGTAAATCACACATACATTTTTATATACAAGAAGTGCGTAATTTATTCACCCCTTAATAAGACCTGAACAGTGTGCAGTAATTAACTGTACAATTCACTTTTTCTTCATTTTGCAAAACATCCATTACGGATATAATGACAAAGTGAATGTAAAGTGTGGATTGCGGCTGTGAAAACGAAATCATTAATTATTTTACATACTTTAAGTTCTCTGCCCGAAGATGAATTATCAAGGCAACCTATAATTAGGACTAAAAGTGTTACTTGTGAATCAAGGAAGTGTGTTGTCTTTGGTTCGACTAGGAAAATAGACTAAGATTTTAAAATGTACAATAATTATAAACATATTACATATGTTATTTCTGTATACCATCAGGTCTAATAAAAATAACTAACTATCCGATTGTTGTTTTAGTGTATTGACAATAACTAGAGAATAATAATAATGATGATGATGATGATAATAATAATAATAATAATAATAAACAAGGCAAAACTCTCTCCATACAGTAGTGCCACCCTGTGCCAATCAGAGTAATCAATGGATGCCAGAAGGCTTGTGCATAAAATCACTATCTAATGCCTACTCATCCAATATCCCCAGACTAATTTCTGGCTTGTGGCCATCATCAGTGAGGAGCCTTGGATCTGAGAGCACTGCACCTAGATCTTAGGATCTAATGCAATCCTCCAGCAACCACCTTTTATCTCCGCTTGACTACAAAACTATGAGAATGAAATTGAAAACAATAATATTTTCAATCTAAGCTCAACAGCTTGGTGGCACTACTGTATGGAGAGAGTTTTGCCTTGTTTAATAACAATTGTGTGCTAGTATGAGATAGTGATCATGTGATGTTTGGTGGTTTAATAATAATAATAACAAACGTTTATTTACTATATTATTTATAAATTTTTCTACTTAATAACACAAATATTTTGCTAAATATTCTTGATTTTTGATACATTGTAAACAAATAATCAACAATATAATTCTCAATTTGTTTATTTTTTATTTATTTATGTTGATGGTAATTAAATTAAATAGTTTATCAAAAAATAATTCTCTTTTTGTAATACATCAATTATATACATTTTATTTTAAACTGGGTATATAGACCAATTACAATTTTAATCTCTATTGCTTCGAACTTGCCACAAATATGACTTAATAAGCCTTACTAATTTTGTTACTAGAAAAATTATCCCCAAACAATTTCAAATAGTTTGCAATAAGCTTATATACTATTTATTGCAAGAGGATTAGAACAGATCAATTAGCATTTTATAAATCAAAATTCTATATACAATCACAGGGGAAATAATAATATTGCATAAAAGTAAAAGCAATAAGTGATTTTAGCTATTTATATACTTGTTGCAAGGGCTGTATGTGCAAGATTACAAATTTATTTGTTATGTTTATGATTTGAGTTTGAATGCAAGACAGTTAAACTTTTTTTTTCAGATAGCTAGCCTATAATCAACCTAACATAACTTTCAAACTAAAATCACCCAAATTATCATTTGGCAATTAGAAATCCTAATTAATAACTTCATTAGGTATTATGCTTTTATTATTTCTCTCTGAGGGATTACTAGAAAACTTATTTTTATGTGTGGTATGCTATTTAAAATTGATTTACTTTTTATCTTTACCCACCATGCTTGTTGAAAGCTATTATTTAATCAGATGCTAACATAAATTGTACCCACCAATATTTATCATTTGTTAAAAATTTCTGTAATTACTAGGATAGTTTGTGGATATGAAGTTTTAATCTTTTAAAGATCACTTTAGGCTCAATTGGACTGGAAATTATTATCTTGTGAACAAATTTTTAGCACTATGATTAAATACAATATGATTTTTTATACTATTTTTAAATATGCTAAGTTTTTTAAGTCTTTCTAATGTAGGCAGTCAGGATTTTTTTTACATTTTGTAGTAACTGCATTTTATCTGTTTTGCTGATAAAATGTTTTAATATTCCTTAACATCTTTAGACGTAATTGACCATCTAAGAATGTAAATGTCTAATTAAAGTTAATTATTGATATTTAAATATTAAGATTCTGGAATAAATTGTATCAGTGGTTGGCTAGCATTTGCAAATCACAACATACTTCCTGATTAACTCATATAATGCAAGATGTATTCTTGCATACTATTCTCTTGTTGTTGTATATTCTTTTCAGTTGCAACTTAAGTCTTGCATTGGTGGTCGAGAGGTCAGTGCGACTGCTTTGCACTTGCAGGCAGTTGCCCGGGTTGCAGGTTTGCATCCTGGCTGATGCTATGACACTTAAAAAAAACAACTTATGATTGTATTTGTTTAAAAAATATTTTTATTATATTATATATTATCTTTCAAATAAAAATCAAATGGGGCACATATTTTTAAAAACATTATTGATAGAATTTAAAGATAACACACATTTATATGCCTTTCAATTTGAATTGTAAAACTTAAAAATTAAACAAAAAAAAAGCCTATTATAAAATTTAAAATATTATTTAATTAAAAAATAATTATTATTTATTAATTATTAAAGCTATAGAATTCTAAGATGGCATTTAATTTGCTTATATTATATGTTTATTATATATGTAAATAGAGGAATTTGAAATCAGAATTTTTCATTCTATTCATCCTCCACTCCATTTCAAGCATTTGATACACATGTGTATTGGTGGCTAGAGATGAAGTGGAGGATAAATAGTCTCAAAAATCCGACTTCAAATCCTTCTATTTGCTTATAAAGCTATAGAAAAAAAGAATGTATAAATGGAATATTGTCATTTTTATTATTTTTAAAGTTGTTTTAAATAATAATTCTTCTAAAAAAATAATTGAATTTTGCTACAAAGACTGTTTAAACTAAAGGCTACATATATGTAACATCAATTGAATGGTTATCAGGACTGATATTTTATATGATTATCTACTTCAGCAATGATATTGTTAGTTCTTCTGTTTAAATTGCTATCTGAAGTGTTATTTCTATAACATTTTTATTTGAAATGACAAAACTATAAACTAACAAATATTGATTTATTAATTTTAAAAAAAATCTGAAGAGATCAGTATTTTCAATAGTCAATAAAGATTAAAATGTTTTAGTCTTGCCTGCATGTGTTTGATTGAATTAGTTCTTTGTAATCTGTTTTTGGGGTGATTTGTGATTTTTTTGCACAGTTTATTAAATATTTCTGATTATTTTTACTCTTTGATTTTATTTAAATATGTTTTATTTTTAAACATAGAAGTTAATAATTTCCATTGTAATATTAACAAATAAAACTATAGTTGTTATAATGACCACACCTTCTGAAACTGATCAATGACAGATTACCAACACTGTGATATGATTTTGAGAGAATCTAAAAGTTATAAATGCAACTTTAATATTTTCTAACAGAATTTGATAAATTTTTATTATGCTTCAAACTTATTCAGTCCTCGTTTTTGTTTTAAAAAAATTTCTATCAACAAAGATGTCTTTATTTTTTTTTAGTTGCATACTTGATTTCTTTTCTTCCCATTATACAATGATTAAAAAGCTTTTTGTTCTCATTAAGTAAATATGATTTTTCCAATGTTTTTCATTTGTAAATTTAAATTTCTAAAAAACCAACTCCAATTTATAGGGTTTTAATATAAAATACTGTTTTTATACTGAAATCAAAGGTTAAATGTTGACAAAAACTCCCACAAGATCTAACAATAGAACATACCAACCTGTTAGAGAATTAAGTATATGTTTTAAATCTGACTTGATTATATTTAATTTTTCACATTAGAGTTAAATGTCTTATAACTAAATGTTAAACTGTAGATATAACAATTAATGTCAGAGCTGAGGTTTGAATTATAAAATAAGATGTGAAAGTAAAAAATATGCTCTCTAACAAATAAATTCTAAATTTAAATGTCATGTGATTGTCTATTGTGTGTTGTGTTAATCAGTATTTTTCATGTTTTATTATTAAATCAGAATTTTTGTCCATTTTTTTTCTGTCAAAAAACAGCACATTTTGGATGATATTTTAATAGTCTAAGTTGTTGTCATTCAGGAGTCTCCACATCACATCTACATTATTGTCTTAAGTGGTCTTATTCATATCTTATTATTAAATCATAATTTTTGCCTGATAATTTTTAGTTTTAGCCTTTTTTCTAATGCAAATTTTTATATTTTGACTTTATATTTTTTATTTGCACAGTGCACACTCGATAAAACATGTATATTGTTTTGACAGCCACAATTAAATTAATTGTTTTCATTTTTGTGTAAATGTGAAACAGTATAATAGTAAGCTTGCATTAAAAAATAAAATGTATGGTATAACTGGAAATTATTCAGACCCATATAGCTATTTGAGTTAGACACCTGGATTTGAAGACAAATGTGTTTCTAAAATTTTAGATTTTCTACTTAATAGTTAAGTATCAGATAAGTGGAGGCCATGAGTTGGTATTTTAGATCTAGTATTGGAATATCCTAGCATCTCACTGAGAAGAACCAATAGCTCAAAACTGGTTTGGGAATGGAGATAATTCTAGGTAGAGATTTTAAATGCCTTCTCTTGCAGAATTTATTGATAAAGCTTGATTACAGTTATTAGCACACTCATTATTTTATTTTATTTTAAATAAGAAACAGATATATATTTTTATTTTAATTAAATTAATTAAATTAGTATGAATTAAATCAATATTACATTAACAAAATTATATTCTACAAATATAATATTTCTTTTGGCTCAGTTGCTAAAAAGTTTTATTGGGATGCATAAGGATGTGAGTTCAAGTTCTAAGTGGGAATGTATTTTTTTTTCATTGTTAAAAATTCAAAAATGTAAACATATAAACATATACATAGACAGAACAAGTTAATATAAAAGCATTTAAAAACTGATTTAATCCTTCTGCACATCACCAAATTAATTGCTCTCCCTGTTGAAACATCTTATAACCTTTCAACTTTTAAGTTTAGTATGAAACCATTATTCTATATCAGAATTCAATATATTAAACTTGATTTGATAGTAATATATATTTTCAAATGAAAAAATTCTTATTTGGAATTTGCAAATATTGAAAAAATTAGATTACAACAATAAATGCTTTCAGCACTGAATGGATGGCAGAGCAGAATAACTCTTATAAAATTAATAAAATATTTTTAATTGAAATTTACTTTTAAAATGCAAATTAAAAAATATTAATCTCTGATAAATCTATCACAATCTAATCTAAAACACAAATTGATTTATAATTTTGAAAATATATCAAATTATTCTAACATAATGTCTGAAATGATGTGTTAGGTTTAATTTTCTTGAGGCAATGTGATCAGAATGCCATAATTTTCTTTGTGAATATTACACTAGAAGTTATTACCTTCTATTTTTAAAAATAAAATATATACATATAAAATAATATTGTAATAATGTATACTTTTACCTTTTTTAATAATTATTACACAAATATGGTGTAAAAATAATCATAAAAACATAATAAACATTATCAAAATAACCTTGCAATAGTATGAACACCAATTATAAAGAAAGAAGTAAATCAAAGAGAAAAAGGCAGTGCTAAAACTTTTTTTATTCTGCCACTAAACTGGCTTCTTTTACTTTTTTTAAAATTAAAATGCCAATATTTTAAAACTACATAAATTTATGAGTGTAAAAAAAATAGTGAAATATATTAATAGATGACTATAACACAAGCAATTTTTTAAAAAAAATACAATTACAAGATTTTTTCTGGATTTCTCTGCCTGAGCTTTTGAGCTGATCTGTATAGTTAAAACTTTTACATGTTATAAATACAAAGCATGATCTAATTGAAATTTAACAGTGATCAAATACATCTTTATATTTTAAGCCAATATTGCATATCTACTCTCAAAATCTGATGATATGGTCTACAATTTGCACTAATATTCTGAACACTATTTATAATTTATTTAAATTTAATACTATCTTCCTATGAATGACAAAATACATAATTTATATTTAGATTTTTTTGGATTATGTGTTAAAAACAAACAAATATTTCTGAAAAAAAAGTTAACCATCTGTAATTTTATTACTATTACTCAGGTTTTTCACTTGGAATTTAAATCATTGATAAATGACAAAACATACCCATTTTAGTGTATTATACATTAGCAGCTATAAAAATATACTTCATAAACATTGACTTATATGGTTGATACACATATTTTATAAGTGGCAAAGTAAATAAGCAGCCTTGAAATCTGGCAGTGTTAATTCTGTCACACACAGAATTGCACATATTGCCAAAACTACAATATGAAAATTCACTGCAAGCTCGCATTTTTGGAATATTTATTGATGGAATAAAAGATCATCTTTAGAATTAAATTATCCACTTTCAATTTACTTTGTTTACTTACATTTAAAATTTTCATTATCATTATTTCATTTTTTTATAGCATCCAATTTTTCATCAATCATGTCACATGCATTTTATTTTTTATATTGTTTTGTTTTTAGACTTCTGAATATTTTACTTAATAGAAATTTTTAGTGTAAATTATAGCTTTATTTTGACACTATCACACTTCAAATTCCATAAATAAATGTGTTTGTTTTTTTTCTTATGTAGAATATATTGTATTTTAAACTATTTTGAACTACTTTTGTAATCCATACTAATATAAATAAAGACATATCCTATTATTGCTTTCTTCCTCACAATAGCATGATTATTAGAAATATTCAATTTGTAATTATGATTCTTTGGTATTGGCTGTTGCTAACATTATTCACTTTAAATACCAATCTGCTTAAAAAGTAATAATCCTCGCATGATGGACTCTCAAAAGTATCACACTATATAAGCCTATTTCCTGGAGTTATATTTCCCTTAACTATATAAATTATTCCAAATTCAGTCTTAAAAAAATCCTAGCTAAAGTCATGAAGATAAGTAAATATATCAGTTTCACTTTCAAGGCCGACTCATCAAATACAAAGAATTACAAGCACAAAAATAAATGTATTCTAAATGTATTTCCTATATTTCTCAATTACATCCCAAATATTTTTAATATTAAAAGAACACTTAAATAAGTTAATCACATCAGTATATTTTTTTAATAACAAAGATTCTTTAATACTTCTTTTTTATTTCATTCCTTTCAAAGATGACAATTTTACCTGCGTAAACATAATCTTATGGCTTGTGTTTCTTTCATGAAAATATATTGCAGAATTAAAATATTTAATGTTTACTCTACTTTTAGGAACTTTTATCTTTTCTTTTAAGCTCAAACTATTATGACCTATATTAAAACTAAGAAATAATATAAATGACTACACAAATATCATTCTTATCCAAAATCTGTTTCATATTATTCAGCAACTTATTTAAAGTAAGGACTTTCCTCCAAGCTATTTTCTTACTCATAAACAAATTAATATTCTTTTAATTTTATAAGAAGACAATTTAAAAGGAAAAGAAATAAAATCATACTTTTCATTAACCTTCAAATTATTATTAACAAAATTATACTTTTTAATAAATAAAGTTTTAATTAATTTATCAGAATATCCATTACTAAAATAATCTTATAAAATTATCTATTTTAAAATAAAGCAATATTTTATAACTGTTTATTCTCTGATTTTTATAGCAAAAATTCCATAGCCCTTTAACTGCTTAGGACTAAACGTCCATATTGAATTTTTTAAAATACTAGCCTGAGACACAATTTTCACAATAACTTCAGTTTCAATTATGTTAAAGCAAAAAAATTTACATTAATAGAAACTAGAAAAACTAAGGAAAACAATAAGTCTAAGACAAATAGTGATAACTATTTAAAAAATAAAGAAAAAAAGAAATTTCAATATCTGAAATAATTACTACTTTATTATTCATTCATAATTTCTAATTCATCATGAACTAACTTTAAATTATATCTTCAGTTATAATTTCTTTGTATTCCTCTCAAAATTATCTTTTAAACCATATATAATATGTCTTATTTGAGATAATCCATAGCTTCAAAATCTCCAAAATAAGCTGTATATGAATTTTTCATTTTTATCTTGTACCCCAAAAGTTTCAAACGTCAAAGGCATCTATAACCCTTTTCCCGCGCTCGACGAGACTCCTCGTCGACATCTAAAATCACTCTAACTCAGTTCGTTTTTATACGATAAAATTCGTTAAATAGGTATTGAATTCGTTTTTAAAAGTTCTGTACGATGGTGACATCTTCCGATTTATTTTAGAAGTAAAAAATAAAAAAAAACGCATTTAAACCTAAACAAAGAAGGAACATTATTTGTGATTGGTTCTTAGCATGCTCTCAGCCAAAAAAGACATTCTGATTGGCTGGAAAGAACAAAGAAACTGCCTGATCAAAGAAAATAAAGAAAAATGCTGAGATTTTCATTTCGAATACGATTTAAATTATTATTAAATAATATTTATGGAAATTAAACATAATTTTCAGAGAGAATAATAAAAAAACAAAATTATTTTCGAAAAATATTGAAGATTTAAGTAAATATATTGAAGATGTAGTAAAAAGAAATATTTACTTTTCTATAACGTAAAAGTCGATCTTTTTGTTTACATTATAACTTTTATGTTGCCGATATAGAATATCTTAGAATAAATAAATAGCAATTTATTTTTGAAAGAACTTTCGTTTTCTTCATGACCTGAAAAATTAATTATATACTTTTTATAAACGTATCTGAGTTGAATTTAATATTATAGGCGAATATGTTTTAACAATAGGCTTTGTCTTCAGTTTGTGAGTTGGCCAATTAAAAGATTTGATTTTTATCTGATACAACCAATGATTTAATTAGCGGTTTAAGGGTTAAGAAAAAAAATTCATCCTAACAAAAAATACAAAACAAATCACTTCCAGAAGATAGATATGCATTTGTCATCATAGCAATTGGCTTCTTGTCTATCTAAAACTAGAAATTGTAGGCTACTGTCTGTATCATTGATAAAATGAGTTTCATCTCTTCATTTTATATTTTTTTGAGGATATCAGTGATGTTTATATTATTTATGCACACTGGTGATGTTTATATTCTTTATGTACACCAGTGATGCTATCTTGTTATATTTATTGTATCTCATAAATATAATTTATTTGCATATAGTCCATTTGTTAGCTATAAACTTGAAAATAATATGATAAAACATATAGCAAAACCAGAGTGATTCCAAAGCATGAATGAGTATCAAGGCATAAACAAGAATCAGAATTTGATTATTTGCCTGCATATGCAATCTTTCTATACATTTGATTATTAGTTTTATAACTCAGTACTTGTAAACACAAACACATCATATAAACATAATAATAAGTAATAAATTATTAAACTTTTTGAGAATCATTAATTTTATAAAATAAGTTTATTTTTGTAAAATAAGTGGATTACAACTTTAGAAAATTATGGTAGGCATGAATTCAATATGAGCATAAATAAATAGACAAACTAAAATTAATAAAAATTATCATTTTGTCAAAAAATTAAAAAAAAAAATTAAAATTTTATACTTATGAGACTGATATTGTGCTTTATGTTTAGGCTCTGTTGTAGGCCTTGTTTGTGAATAACATTACTTTTATGCCAGTAAATGTCCATTTGAAGGTGAGTATGTGTTTTCTGTCTTTATCACTTTGTGAAAATTACAAAATTGTTCAAAAAACAAAAAAATTAAATGCACTGCTCAATTAAAAATACTGTAAAAAATCCAAATTTTATCAGATTTTTTTGTGGTAGATATCTTCAGAAAGCTACATCAGAGAGCTATCAAAGGGCCATATTTTGATTGACATTATGCTTATAGTTTTTAGGTCAGTAAAGAGAGAAAACAACATTTTGACCAATTAAAAAAGATGTGTGGTCACCCGCATAATGATGTAAAGCATTTAATTTTTTTCTGCCTATACCTAGTGAGATTTGAGTTAATGCTTCAATATTTTAATTCTAATGTTTAAAATCTTTATTTAATATTATGAATCAATAAATTGGGCTGGATTTGTTACAAATTTAAGATTACAAATGAAAAAAAAATAAAAAAATCATATTTGAACTTTCCAAATATTAAAAAGATATATGTGAAATACAGGTAACAACATGGTTACAATTTAACATAGTTCAAGAACATGGTGCAAGAATTGGAGAAACTCCCCCTATAATACAGCTTTCATACAACAGGTTTTGACAATTAGGGAAAGTGCCATATAACAAGGGAAATGAAAAGAGTTTTTAAGAGGAAGCATCATCTTTCTCAATATTTATCATTAGAGAGCATATGTCATATCAGATTACATATAGAATTTTAGAATTTATTAGAATTTTAAATTTATTTTGTTTGTTTAATGGGACAAGTACATCTGATATGCATTTTTAAAATTCTTCATCAAAATTGAGAATTTTCACAGGTTTATTTTTAAATATATACATTTTCCTATAAATATATCAATGTAAAATTTTATGTCAGAAAAAATTTCATAAATGGCCAAAAAATTAAAAATTCAGCAAAATAAGAAGGCTTTAGCTCCATCCTTACAACTATCTCTTTTATATTTTTGACATCTTCTGACATCACTAATTTTTATGGCATTTTTTGGAGAAAATGGTTTGAATAACCAAAAATTGTCTTTATTTGCATGATTATTACAATTCAAATTATTTTTGTGCAATATTTGTGGAATAATTATTATAAATCAAGAATATAAATTATTAATAAATTATTAAGAATTATTATAAGTATAAATTATTACTAATTTATCTTGAACTGAAATATTTTATTTTTTAAAATATAATATTATATTTTCAGACAATTCAAATTTAGCCTGAATCTATTTACAAGCTTAGCTTTCCATGTAATCAATGCAAATATAACAATGAGTCTGAAAATATTGTAACACTGTAAAAAATATTAAAAAAATTTAAACTTTTAAAGCATAAATATTAGACTTAAATATTTATTTGTTCATATTTTAAAAACAAATGTCATATAATAATGATTATTTTACTAGCAATAATGATGTATAATATCATTTATTTTGATTAGGATCTCATTTTTTATTTTATATTTTCAGAAATAAATTGTGAATATTTAGAATTTATTTCATTTGGAAACAAAAAATAGATAGCAAATGAAGTCAAATATATTATTTTCTGTTAATTAATAATGGCAGAATCTTAAACTTAATGTTAAATATTTATAGCAACTGAGACAAAATAAAATTGTGAACGGGTTAGTAGTGATGATGAAAAAACATTATGCAAAATTAATATGTAATACTTTAGTTCAATTAACTGCAAAAAATCCCTATTGGCTGATTGATAATGTTCTAAACTTTTGATTGGTCAAGCAGTAAAAATATATTTATCTTTTAAAATTATATTTGTTTTGTTTAGTTTCTGAAATGCAAGTTAATAATTTGTTAGATTATTAAAGTAAACAAAAGTTTTTAAAATTAAATTTATACTCCTAATTGATGAAAATAATCTATAGTGGCCATCATAGAAAGAATTTTTTTCATTCGATTATAAATTGTAGCCATATATCATTGATTTCTTTGTCAATTTGTCTTCTTGTAAAAGTAAAATATTTTCTACCAAAGTCTGAATTACTTTTCTACAACAATTAATATTTCACAATTATTTTGTGGAAAAAATATTGTTAAAAAGAATAAATGCATATATTTTCATTTTCAAAATCAAAACAAAGAAATTAAACTGTCAAAATCATTGACAGGCACTCTCCTGCACAGTAAAAAAGAAACTACTAATCAATGCCTTTAAAAACATGTACTTACATCATTCTAATAGCATTAAATTTAAATATGATTGACTTATTAGTTTTAAAAAAGTCTGAAGATTGCAGCATTTTTCAGTACAGTTTTTCCTATACAATGAACATAAAATTGGCAAACCAACAATAAAAATAGCAGCAAATGAGTTAAAGCTGCATATGAGAGTACTTGGTTTATTGTGTTTTAATAAACATATTTTTATTAGTTATAAAATACAAATAGTATAGATTTTTTTTTTAAATTTGGAACATAACCCTGTTTTTGTACTAGTTCTTTATTTAGTATAATATGAATTTCCATAACATGGCATTTTAAAAAAATTATCAACTGTGTTATATGAGGGTTATTGATGCATAGTCGAACAATGATTTAATATTTACTGGTTTTTTGTTATAAAGCTATTGCAAAAAGAAAATTAATGAAAGTTGAATTAATTCCAATATTTAAATCAGAACAACTTATTTAAAAATCATAACAAATCTATGAAATACTTGTTTGAAATTAAAAATTACATTTATATCTCTTAAATTATCACAAAAATTTAAAATCAACAATATTTTTTAGCTGGTTGAAATACTATCATGACCATAATTATTACTATTTCTAGTATAATTTTATTTCAAGTTTCTTAACTTGTATTTTTAAAAGTGAAATATTTTTCAAAAAAATCTAAGTGGAAACATAAACATTGTATATTTAATAATTATAATGAAAATATTTGTATAAATAATTATAAATAATTATAAACACTATTAAATTATGCATTTTTTTATTTTTATTGTTTAAAAAAAAGATACAATTTTAATATATATTTTCATTCAAAAAATCATTCAGAAACTTTTAGTTTTGTCAATGTATTTTCATCTTATACTCAGTAGACTTTTCTTATTGATTTATTTGTTACAAAAGAAGTTTGAAAATGTCAGTAGTTCACAGAACAGTTTAATTCATGTTTTTTTTAGCACAAAATGATTACACATAGTGGTAAAAAGGGCCACAAATGTGATTTAAAGCTGTAGTGCTGCAGTATTGTCCATAGTACTCTATAAAAAATTATACTATATATAAAAAGAGTTAAAGCAGGTATTTTATGGATGGCAGATTGATAGACATCAGGTCTAATTATAGATCTTAAATCCTTACTTTTAACATAATGATGACATATAAACAATATTTAACTCATATATATATATATATATATATATATATATATATATATATATATATATATATATGTGTGTGTGTGTGTGTGTGTGTGTGTGTGGAGAAGAGAAGCTAAAGATAGGAAAAGATGGATTGAACTTGGAGAGACCATCTTGCAGTGGATTGATAATGGTTGATGATATATATATCTTAAATAAAATTCATGCATATAAAGTAAAAATAAATATCCTTCTTTGTTTGATACAGTGGTAGAGTGGCTGAGCCTAAAGTTAAGATCCATGCATCATGGTCCAGTTCTCTAATTTCTGATACTTAAGCTTTTTTTTGAAATTTTGAACAAGAAATCATTTTTATTTTTTACAAAAAAAAATCCCTAAGTCTATTTTTAAAAAAAGGCTTCCATACAACATCTCATAAAGAACACTAAAAAAATAGATATTATAAATTAAATATGTCATCTATTGCTTTATGATTGTTTTATATTTTATTTTTGTACATATCTTCACGTAAGAAAGCTAAAAAAATTCAACAAATATCACATGACTTTAGTTTGTATAAAGCTTTTCAAAAGCTGGCATTTTCTATTCTATTCCAGTATTACTATCTATTCAAAGCTTCAATAATCAGTACACACTAGATGGCAGTGCAAAATCGATGCATATTCAGTATTATTCCATTCATTGAATATGGATTCATTTAGCACTTCTATCAAGATACTAATGTATTGATTATTTTAGAATAGAACGAATTTTCTTCTAAAAAGAATACCTAAACGGATACTCAATACATGACTATTGTATTGCTAAGTGGATTGGTTAAAGGCTAGCTACTTGAAAAAAAACCTATTTGAGAATATTTTAGTATGAAAAAGTATAATAATTTAGTACTATTTTAGATATTAATCCTAGCCATAAAACCATGATATATGAATATATTTACAATAAGGCTTCTGATATATGCTGTAAAGTTTTGAATATAAAATGTTATCATTACCATTTGATCATGGTATTCAACTCTGCATAAAAAAAATGATTTTTTATTAGCTCAGACTTCCCAAGCAAGCTAGTATTTTAATAGTTAACTGATTAATAAGGCAGTTATGTAAGTATTTTTATCTCCTTGACAACAACAAAGAAAAGCAATTAATAGAGGATCAGCCTAGTGAGCGAAGTTGCAAAGGCGTTTTTCTGCAACGTGTTATTTAAGGGTGTTTCACTTTTTACATTGTGTGTATGTATTCATGTATGTGTGTATATGTTCGTGTATGTGTGTGCATTTATGTATTATTAACTTTTTATTCATGAACTTACAACTAGTCGGTATGGTTTCGGTAAACCAAATATATTATAGATAGGCGTAATATCTTTTTTCGATTGAAGTGTTTCTCCCCCCTCTGGATTTAAGCACCCGAATATGCACTAAACACGGGATTAAATTATAATTTTGATATAACTTTTTAAAAATGTTTCGTTTATAATTTGTGACAAAATTAAAAATTGATTAGAAATGAACAAGAAAGAGTTATTTTGATTAAGAAAATATCCCCTAAAGATGTTTTTATGGTAACGTGATCTTTTTTATTATTACTATTTATTATTCAATGTTTTATATTCTTCTATATTCTATTGACAATTTTCTGTAGTGTATAGAATCATTATTTTCTCTTTAACAAAAGATATTCTTTGTATTTGAAAACATAATCCGGGACAAAACAAACCGAAATTTGTATACAATATCAGTCTTTTCATTGATCTAATACCTAACTGTGAGAGAATCATGCTATCTTCGAGTTCTTAATAATCTAAAATTCATTAGAATATATCATATGACATAGATGGAATAAGAGAGCTCTTATTATTTAGTTATTTATTTCTATTATATTTTTTGTATATTTTGCTAGTTTAAAGAAAGAGAAAATAAGGTCTATTTTAAAGACCTCTTTTATTATTAGCAGTTACGCGCTTTGATCTTTTATCATTGAAATCTATTGTTAGGGCTCAATAGCGTCTAATGATTTGTTGGCCGTGAATAGAAATGTTGAATTCTTTCACATTCGGATTATTAAACTAAAGAAAGAGAAGAACGATTAAACAAAAAAAGCAATGGAGATATTATTGGCAATTCAAATTATTTCTTTTGTGGAAAAGCTGATATCAGATTAAGTGGGGGGGGGGGGTTAAAAAACGTTTTTCTTTACTTTCTATCTCTCTTTTACAAATATTTAAATATAAAGTTTTTATAATAAATATTTTTTAAAAAAAATAAAATATTTTAAAAATAATTGAAAACTATTTTTCAATTATTATTAAATATTTGAAAACCAGACACTCTTTACAAACCTGGAGTTTAATTGTAAGTATAGGGGATTTGAACTCAGATTCTCAAGCACCCTACATCTATCTACACTATGTCATAAAACTGATACACGTGAACACACACATGTAGAAAAGATAAATAATCACCAATAAATGTATTTCATGCTAATCCAGCACTCATCAGTTGGTCCAGATTATCATCTCCCATATATATATAATCAGTGCTCAGTTTATATTAAGATAGCAAATATTCATACTTTAATGGACAGGCTTCAATCTACTACAATAATATTGGCATCATCATGGGATTTGGAGTTTTTATCATCATAATTTTCAATGATATGGATAGCTGAAAAGTTAGAGGTTGTAGTAGATTGAAGCCTGTCCATTAAAGTATGAAGATTTGCTATCTTAATAAAAACTGAGCACTGATTATATATATATGTGTGGGAGATGATAATCTGGACCAACTGATGAGCGCTGGTTTAGCATGAAATACATATATTAGTGATTATTTATCTTTTCTACATGTGTGTGTTTATGTGTAATGTGGATAGATGGAGGGTGCTTGAAAATCTGAGTTCAAATCCCCTATACTTACAATTATTATTAAGTAAATGAATAAAATAATTGAATTCATTATCTTGTCAGAATAAATAATTCCTATATAAAAACAAAAGAAGATTACGTCTTAATTAAAGCATGTAGATTTATAAATGATATATATTCATCTTCAAGGTAATGCATTTAAAAATCAAGTTTAAATGAACTGGGAGAAAAGTCATTCTAGCATTAAGATTCCACTTAATAAAAATAGGAATGACATTAGTAAGTTGATGGAAGTATTATAAAAAAAACTATATAATAATAATACAAAAATGCAGGTAACCATTATATCATGTTCATAACAGCAATATTAATAAGTGTCACATTTTAAAATTGAAAAGATGAGATGTACCATTAAATCCATAATAATAATAAAAGGGTATAGAGTTTCAAAAATTATGGAATTATAATAGATACTCAAAAAAAAAGTTACCTCGATGAAGAGTGAACCTTTTCACAGAAGATTAAACACAATTAAGACTAGGTTTAAAATATTAATTTTTAACTTTAACTATATATAAATCTTCTATCTGAACTTTATTTGTAAAACAATTATTTTCCATAATAATTAATAATCGTACTGCTGTAGTTTTCTGTTTATCGTTACAACAGAATTGATTAACTTATATTTTAAAAAATAAACCATTTTAATGAAATAAAATTATAATAATATACACTTTTGTTTTTAAGTAAATTATACAAATATTGTATCAACATAATATAAATATTTAAATAAACTATATTAAAAAGGTAATTTTTTGCCGACTTATTACAACAAACAAATTGAGCGTACAATAACCTCATAACTGCTCCATATCAATTTATATCCTAATAGGTGTGGATCACATCCTTTGATGTTTATTTTTTCTGTAGACTGTTACCCTTTTCAGATATTTTGGAATTAATAAATCAATACGGTGTCTGCCACAACAAAAAATGCAAAATAAAAAAATAGTATTGGAAGTCACCACAGAAAAATGAAGTGATGTTGAAGGTCAATTAGCATCTGCTCAAACTATTTCCAAATAAAGTAATTTAAAATGGCTTATTTAATAACCATTAATTAGTTGGATAGATAGATTGGTAATCTGAAATTTTCTATACATGCTTGAAAATACTCATATATCTAAAGCATTTTTTATTAATTAACTGATCCAGTAAAACATAGTGATAAGAAAAATAAATATTTTCAATCTATTTTAAAATCCTGTATTGGAAGATTGATTAAAATTAGAATTCATGCAAGTAATGTACTTTTATTCTTTTTTAAAATATGTAGAAACTGGTTTGGTGTCATATCTACATAACTTAAAAGTTAGTTAGCTTAGATTCCAAACTCTAATGTTTCAATAAAGGCGAAAATAGAGCTACTAAATTAATGTCGGCTTTTAATCCTTCCCTTCATTGATGATGGAGATATTATATCATTATATAATATAGTGTCTATTGATTATTTAAGCTTGCAGTAGGTTTTCTAGAATAAAAAAATCTGCTCTTAGCAAGCATTAAAATGGTAGTATTCTTTGATAGGATCCTTGCAGGCTGATTTCTATATTTACCCATATTATAGAAACATTCTGTATTAGAAAAGTGATTTACTGAATTTGAATCATGTCTGACAAATTCCACTTGACAGTTCTGATGCATTGCTTTAAAACCCACAAATAATTGAAATGTAACTGTTTCTAGTGAGTGAGATGACAAACATAGAGAATTTTATATGAGTTGTTATTCATTTTTTGTTTTATTCTGCTTTAAATTCAGGCATTTAATTTGATAACCATCATTTATTTTTGCTACAATACTTCAGCATCAAGAAAAATTATACTTCTAAATATAATTGGATATATCTTTTGACCTCATGCACATTTTATTATTCATTTTATTTCAACTTGCAACACAGTTTTTTAATCTCTAGTTTTACATTCAATTAACGTAAAAGTGTTATAAATTAATATCTCAATATTTTTAATAATATAAATTTATTTAAGTGTTTTACTGGTTGTCTATCCTATCAACTTTCTTAAGAAAATTAATATGATGGAGTATGCTAGTAAGTTTTGATTAAATATTATCCTCCAAATCATCATTTTATTTGACAAAAAATTTAGCTCCCGGTTTGATTTCTACACATCTTAATGACTATATTATTAAATAACCTAGCTTTTCAATTATAACTGCTTTTCAAATAAATGATTTTATCTTATTCAGAAAAAAAAACTAATCAAATTTCAATAGAATTTTCTTTGTCTAAAATGAGATTAATAAAAGCTAAACATTAAAAACATTAAAAACAATAATATGTAAATAGATGCATTTGAACTCAGGATTTTTACTCTATTCTTCCTCCACTCTATCTCAAGCAATCAATACATGTGACAACACACATAACAAAAAGGTACATGATCCCCAAATTAACATATTTCATGCAGAACCAGCATTCATCAGTTGGGTTAGATCATAGTCTCCCAAACATATATACAATCAGTGCTCAGTTTACATTATGATAGCATTTTTTTTTTAAATTGTATAAACCACCTTTAATCTTCTCATTCTTCTAACTATTCAACTGTCCATTTCATTGAAAAACCAATGTTGGAACAATCAAAGCCCTTTTTAGATTTAATTTTATAATCATACTCATGTAAACATTATGTCAGTTCAACTCCTCATATCATTGGCCATTATGTATCATATATATTAATAGGAGAGAGATTAGCTGAACTTATACTAAAATGTAATGGATGAGTGAATAGTAGGAAGAGTGAGAAGATTGAAGCCTGTCCACTAAAGTTTGAGGAATTGCTATATTAATATAAATCAAGCACTGATTGAATATAGGACTGGGAAATTATGATCTGGTCCAACTAATGAGTTCTGGTTCTGTGATAAATTTGCATATTGGTTATCATAAATCTTTTTTCACATTTGGTAATATGTATTAGTTGCTAGATATAGAGTGGATAATGAGTAGACTGAACAATTCTTAGATCAAACCCCTCTATTTACATATATAAAAACATTCAATATACTATCTTAGAATTACAAATAACAATATGTTTTTTAATTACAAACAACAATACGTTTTTAGAGTACAAACATAAATTAGAAGGATTATCAAAATTAAAAATTTTGAATAAGTTTTCTATAAGCTGATTGCCTAAGAGTAGCCTATATACAAAGTTGAAATAGCTAGCTTTTTATTCTTTGTAGATTAAAAGATTATGTAAAATGTTGCAATTTTTAAATAGTGCATAAATGCATTCACAAAAACTTTTTTAAACAGAAATATAAGCAAAAAAATGACAGTGATAAATGGAGGTGTAATTTATATATAAATTGGCCATAAGTACTAGATATTCTCAAAAAGATTTAGTGAAAAAATTTAGTTAAATTACAATGCCGTCTAAAAAATAAATAAGGCAATGGTCATTATTGTAATTTACCAGAATGTTACAATAAAAATCATGATCATAATATAGTTCTATGGGTTTTAGAAATGTAATAAAAAAGCACAATTACAGTAATAGAATATTGAAAATGACTGATCTATACATAAAACTTGCTCACAAGCAATGTGTTAAAATATTTTCATAATCTGCCAGTTGACAAACAATTTTATACCAGTTACAAAAACAAAGTTATAAAAATTAATCAGAATAGATATTTTACTGATTGAATTTTTTTAATGATATACCTGAAATACCCAAGGACCACATACTATTAATTCTAAAAATATACAATGAACATCCATTATAATTTTTACTTGGGATTCTTAATTCTTTGGCATAAAAGACAGTCTTTGTTAGAATTATAAATACTTTGTGGGATTAATCAAAAACATGAAAATAAAAAAAGTGACATCTAGATAAGCTTTGATATGTAATGATTCTTCGTAAATGTATTTAATGATAATGCATTATCTATTATGAAGATAACAGCTTACAAACTAGGACTATTTCTTTTATTGATTATAAAGGAACTGTTGACATTCTGCATAACAACACACTTTTAGTAGTGACAACAGAATTTCTTTCAAAAATATCAAGGTATTTCTATGGATTAATAACTATCCCTCTTGAGAGCAACATGTACATAGAAAAACATTGAATCACAGACTTAAATACTAATTTATTTTCATCTTAAGTCTGGTTCACTATGTCAATAATACATAGTGTATGTCGAATGGTGAAGCACTTTTACAAACTTTTTTGAGGCCCAATACAAGCATATTTATTTCAATCAAAATTCAAACAGAATTAAGACAAAAACAAAAACGGTATTCTTAAATGTTTTTGTGATAAGATTTTTTCCTAAAAATGTCAAAATTATGATTTAAAAAACAAACACCCAAGAAAATACTTCACACACACAGTCATTACAGAAACTCAAAAAGTAGCACTTTATCATTAAATTGTCAGGTGTCACTATTATGTAAAGAAATTTATTACGTTTTAAGAAGTTGATTTGTATTTTCTCATGTGTCATAGCATCAGCCAGGAAGAGAACCCGCTAACCTGGGACAATTACTTGTAAAGCAGCTTTCTCTCTGAAATACAGGAAAGAAAGGTTTTTACACGAGCCAGTGATTTGGAAAAAGAAAAACACCCAAGAAAATATTTAGCACATAATCCAATCACTCAAAAACATAAAAAAAAGTTGTGCTATCACTGTGAAAAAATTTTTTTATGAGCAAGTGATATCAAAAAAGGAAAATCCAACCTAGAATAGACTTTCATGAATAATGTTTATTTATCATCTACCATTAGAAAAATCTTAGAATATAAGGCATAAAAAATTAAAAATAACGATAGATATTCTATTTATATATAATATTAGCCAATAAATTAAAGAAAATCTACAGTTTCTATAATATCAGGAATAGCTTTTGAAAATCATATCAAAGAATCTTAACTTTTACAAAAACTAAATTTAAAATACTGAAAAACTAAAAAAAACATTTATAAAATACCATAATAATGTGGAAGGACCATATATTAGTAAAAATAGATGCCTATCAAATGTGCCATAAAGTAACACAATGTATGCATGCTACCCTGGCTGTATGTTCAGTTGGGACAGAAAAGAAAATTGTACAGAGAGAAAAGTATAAAAAAAATTAAAAAACCATAATGACATATAACACCATAAGTTAAAATTTAGTGTGATTATCCATAATGTTTGGAAATCACTCAAAAATCTTAACATTAAAACAAATGGAGAAATGAGGAACCTCTTAAGAAATATATATTTTTTCCCACTGTCTATTGCCTTTGAAAGAATAGCATAGATAGTTAAAACATTGTATTATGAACAGTAGCCAAAAATATAAAGATAATCATTTCAATTCTCACGCTAAAATATTGTCACTGGTCAGACCAGAAATACATGAGAAAAAAATGAGAACACTATTACTATGTTATATATTAATTTGTGTATTATATCTAACAATTGAATATATTTGTAAAGTTATAAATAAAGTGTGATTTTTTAAAAAACACACATTTAATAATTAAACTAGAGGATAAAATATTCTAACATAAATTATAAAGTTTTATCCTAATTATGCTCACAAATAAATCTATTTATCAGCCTCAAGCAGAAATTGAGCAGATACATAAAGGTCTGTACAGTTTATAATATTTGTCAAACAACCTATATCTATATTAGTCTTAGAAAGATTTTACTTATAAAACTGATAATTATATTGATGATTGACAATTCAAATGACATGCAATTTATAGCAATAAGTTATAATTTAAGAAGATTTATCTAAAAAGCTTTGGAATGGTTTATTTAGTTTTAAAGAAAATTTATTATAAATGCTTATATTTAATTGTTAAGAATGAAAAAAATTAACAACATCTGTATATAAATTATTTTTCTGTCAGTGCCATAACAGGATTGTAATAAACATAGGTTATAAATTAATAATAAAGAAAAATGATATTTTTCACATTTTTTGAAGGTTATGTCTAGTGTATGTATCAGTGAATGACAGTGAATTCCATATCATATAAACTACATAAGATTGTTGCATGTTACTGATATTGATATTGTTTAAGTATTGACTGCTTTTATGTATTTACACTTATAAACCTATCTAGCTTTGAACATTATTAGCATTATTATTTAAAAAATATTTTATATAAAATGTTTTATTTAATTTGATGAATATTTTTTTCAACCACAATTTTAGTGTTACATATTTTTTTAAATAAAAATTTTGGGATTTCCATAAATTAATTAATTCAATCACAAGTTTTAAAATAATGATATTGGAAAAAAAAAAATTTTTTTTTAGTGCTTTACTCATCAAATTAAATAAAAATCTTTTTTATAAAATATTTTATATATGTGTTATTTTTTATTTTTTAATATTCAGATATTTGCCTAAAAACTTTTTGTAATTATTCATATTAAAATGTAAAAACTGAGAATCTAAACAATATCATTATATGTTCAGAATCTAAAATGAAATTTACACTCATCAAAAATCTTTTACAAGAAATTGTGTTTATGAAGGTAGCATTTTAAAAAAAGTAAAGTTTAATTAAACAACCAAGAGAATAATTAAGATGTTATCAGCCATTTTTTTTTATATTTTAATTAATTGTAAACACTTCTTAATGAATTAGTCATGAAATTCAGTGGAACTATATTTTTAAAATATATACTGACATCTATTGCCATCACTAAAAGCTTATTGAACATATATCAATATAGTTTGGAATTAAGTCCAACCACATTGTTAGCCTGGTAAATCTATTGGACAAATCTAAAATATTGCATTGTCATATTAATACCTAACATGTGCAACAAAATTAGAAGAAAATCCATTTTATAGAAATATATTAAAAATTGAAATATAAGATTTGACCCAAATAAACAAGCAAGAGGGATTTCTAAGTTAAATAAAAGCAATTAATAAAAAACAGCTCACTAGAATAGTAGTATGTAGCACAATATTGAATAATTAATGATTACTAAATATCTTAGTGCTTTATGCCCAATCAAGTTGATTTAGGGTTTGAATTGTAGGTTTTTACCTTGAATGGCAAAATGGAATTAAAAGTTGTTGCTTTTAGTTTTGAATCCCAAGCCTCATTAAAAAAAGTTAGAAAATTGTTTGGAGAAGATGTTTTAAATGTATCAAGACATCTGCTACTTATTAACTATTCAACCTCATGATAGATGACAATACAGCAGTGAGTTACTCTTACATTATTTTATATTGTGCGAAGTGAGGAATTATATGATTTATTACAAAATCCTGAAAAAACAGAAGTTTGATATAATTGCTTCTAAAAAGATATGTAATTGGTTCCACAATATTTGTAATTTCTTGAATACATGATTTTTTGCATTAAGTTAAATAGATCAGAAAACAGTATTAATTTTTTAATAACATTAGGTGGATTATTATTTAATTTTATGAACACTTGCTGCAGCAAAAAAAATGATGGCATGTAATTTAAAATCTGGATATAAATGAAGTCACTGAGATATAAAAATATATAAAGATGCCTATAATGAGTAGTCCATGTTAGAAAAGTAAAATAGTGCATAATAACATAGAATTCTAAGAGGCATTATCTATGGATAATTGTATTATTAGATATTTCTTTTCAAACATAGAATATTAGAATTTAAAATAAAGGCATATAATAGAGTAATTTTACAAAACTAGAATGATTTTTACTTGCATGGTTTGTCACAGTAATTGGAAAAAAAGATTATGATTATTTAATTTGTTGAGAAAAATATATTAAAGCAGGCAAGTGCTGAGAAATATAATGAATATATAATCATTGTAGAGATGAAATAAATGTTTTTTTTAAAGATGCAATAAAGTCTTCAACATTTGTAATAAGACTGTAGTCATTGAATTGCCAAGGAAGGTTCAATATAATATTAACCCTTTGTTAGCAGAACTTAACTGCACAAGCATATAATAGGGTGTGATAAAAAAAGCATGAAATTAGATTCACCTTAAGGAATAAATAGAGAAGTGTTAGGAATTCAGTAATGATATCCAAATTAAATAGAGATTGTTGAATAAAAATTATATTTAAGGTGGGAATGAAAGAATAAAAAAGTAAATGTGAAAGCATCAAAAATATATTAAATTATCGTTTAATAGTCATAAGTGAATCACCCAACACATTTGCTGTATGAATTTATAAAGTTGAGGAATACTCTCACTTTCTAAACATCAAGATATCCTATTACAAATAAAACACAGCACTTAATAATTAGTTATATATATATTTAATTTTACATTCAGTACTGAGGTGCAGTTATTTGTAAAAATTTAATAGATGTCATTTATTAATATATAGTGAGTGAAACTGTAAAAATGGTAAGGCAAATTTATTCTTATCTTTTTAAAGACTCTATGTTGTATTTAGAAAGTGAAAAAATTTCTCACCTTTATGAATTTATACAGCACATGTGTTGGGGTGATTCCCTTATGACTATTATAAATAAAACATGGTGCCAGATAAATAAATAACTACTTATATAAATTATCTCTTAAATTCTCAATTTCTATTTATAATTTTTAAAATATTTCAGAAGTTCCTAATATCATCTTCATAAATGCATTTACTATCTCTTTTAAATGAAGTGGCAACATTATGACTGTGATTTCTTTCGTTTGAAGTCTGGCCAAATTTATTAATTTCTATTTTTAAAAATAAAACATATATGGATAAAATCAAAGTGAATACTTATAATCTTTTAATTTTTAACAATTACTATAACATTACTGTTTAAACATAATCACTACTTTTTAATAAACTATCCAAAAAATAAACTTTTTATTATTCCAAACATCTCTCAAAGCAGTGTCATGAAACAGGACAATAATGACCAAAATTTATTAAGTAAGTGTAGGTGGAAGCTAACTCTTTTATCTTTTGCTGCCTCTAGGAAATACTAACCTTTTCAGATTTTTTTTGAACTCATACATCAATATTATATTATTTTTATTTTCTAGTATATTTTAAGTGTGGAAGTCAGCAACTTAAAACAAAACAACTACTATCTCCAAACAAATAGCCACAGTTGAAAATATGACTACACTGTGAAGCATTAATATTTTAAAATTTAGTAAACAGTTTTTAAAATATTAAACCATTTTAAAATGTATTATGTTTAATTTATATTAAGAAAAAAAATGCTCTTACACATCAGTTTTCAATTTACATTAATTCAGCACATGGGTTGTTTTAATTTTTAAAAAAAATCATTAATACATAAACTTATATTTTTTGAAAAATGTAATATAAATAATTTTCATATCAGCATGTCACATTGGAGTATATTAAAATTGTTTCCACTTTCCTCTGTAGTTCTACCATCTGTGCAAAAAAGGAAACTAAAATATCAATTAACCATTTAAAAAATAATCTGTAAATTCTCTAAAAACCATCTTGGATAAGTGATTATCATTAAAATAACATAAGGCCAACAATGCCAGAATTAATAAAATATATCAGACAGCATCACTTCATTTAACATCTGGAATTAACAATAAAAAAGTTAAGAAGGCTGAAATTAGAGATATAAAAAGTCTTTGTTAAACATGCCCCCTTATGATGTGACTTAATGTGATCTCAATAAATAATTGTAGAACCACATGAAAAAACCTTTATTGCTTTACAAAATTAAATTCACAGAGTAAAACTGTTTCACAATGTGTACTTCACAAGAATGCAATAAATGCACAAATGATTCCTAAATACAGTGACAATTACAAAATTAGCATACTTCATATTTATAAATAGATATAGCTGAAATACAGGCTTATTATATATACCTGTATTAATATATGAAACATATAGGGTATCTGAGCACAGACTTTCACATGACCCACCACTCTCCACTCTATCTCATAACCCTGATACACTTGAACACGTAAATGTCGAAAAACTAAATAATCACCAATATATGTATTTCAAGCTAAACCAGCAATCGTCAGTTGGTCAAGATTATCATCTTTACAAATATATGCAATAAGTGCTCAGATATATATTAAGATAGCCAATCTTCATACTTTAATGAACAGGCTTCAATTCACTCCACACTCCATCTCTTCAACCATCCATCCAATTGAAAATCTGATGGAATGCTCAAAGGCCACCCTGAGACCAAGACTTTCATCACATCCATGTTGACCTAAAGTTAATCTGACCTCTCATGTACAGAACATAATCCATTTAATACATATACGAGGGATAGGCAGACATCTCTATTATGATTGGCTATCTTAATATATATCTGAGCACTTATTTCATAAATGTGTAGAGATGATAATCTGGACCAACTGATGACTGCTGGTTTAGCATGAAATATGTATATTGGTGAATATTTATCTTTTTGACATATTGTACCAGTCGAAAAAACACCACCACCTAAATGCAAGTCGAATCCAAACTCAGGCGATTCAAACTGAATTCAAACCCAACTCAACAGCTCAGATTAGTAGAAATCGACATTGACAGCACAGTGCTATGCACCAAGAAACTAGCTCAATGGTTGGTGAGGATCTGAGACCCCTGAACTGACATTAATATCTGATAATAAACTGAATAAAAATAAATTTAAATCGAATCATATGTATATGTTTGGGTTGCCAACACAGACAGCGAGCATTAACATTAAAATAATTATGAAAGAATTAAGAACTAAGAAAACAAGTGTGTTTAGAAAATATTTAATAATAATAATTTGTTTGGTTTGAATTTTAAATAAAGATTAAGTTAATTAATTCTAGTCCTTAAACAAAATTTATAATTATAATAAGAGTGGCGGTCCTCATTATATGCCAATGAATATTACGCAATATTTGAAAGTCTATGTCTATGCCCCCAACAAGAAATAAAAGGCAGATAAAGGTATTCATTAATAAAAGGAAATTGTTACACTAATTTTATACGAAAGAATGTGAGATTTATTTTCACATTCGCAAATCCATTCATGAAGAGCAAGATACGTATTTTAGGGCATAACTTTAATCTTTATTAGAAAACTTATTTTGAGCTATAACGGAGAATTTGTTGGACTTTAATTGAAATCACTTCATCACGAATTACAGAACGGGTTTTACCGAAACAGAGAGGTAACGGTGCTGACGAATTATGAGCTATAAAATGAAATTGAAAGACGATAGCTAGTCGATGATCGAAGTCCTATGGTGGATTGCATCTGACAAGTCTTATGCCCTTTGACTAATATGAACAGGAGAGGAAGTGCTTTCTTCCTCGATAATTTAAAACAACAGAAATATTATCACCGACCAGCCTAATGGAGCGGAAGATTACCCTATGCCAGCAACGTTCGAAGATGATGACTTAATAGTCATCATTTGAATACTAAAACCCATATAGAATGCTCTACGTAATGACTTGATCAATTAATTAAAGTCAAATGAGCTTTTAACGAAAACTATTTTAAAGTATTTGTAAATCATATTAATTATGCCCCAATCATCGTGCCCTTCCTGAATCTTAATAGTGAGTAACAGAAATTTGAATTAGAATATATTTGATTCCTTTATCAGCTCTTTTGCAATAAAAACATTTTAAGATTATACATAAATAAATAAATATTAGTGAAAGGAGAAAATAGCGGTGGCATAGATTAGAAACGGAGCTAATAATTTATTATTAGCTAATTATAAAAATAACACACATTTAATAATTTCTTTCAACTCAATGAATGATAGAACTATATAAATCTAGTTCTAATGAGTGAGAATTATTATCAGAGTTAATATTATATTTTCTATGTAAGGCAAATAGAACAAAGGAGTTTATCGAGTTGAATGATTATTGGCATATAATTAAAATAACAACATTAATAAATTACACAAATATATATATATATATATATATATATTTATTATATATATATATATATATATATATATATATATATAATAAATGAACTGCCAAGTAAGAAAAGAGAAAGTTTAAAGACTAGAGGTTGAAAGAACTACTATATAAATTTACAGTACCATGAATAAAAGGTTTTATAAAGATTGTTACATTAAAGAATAAAGAGCTCTAAAAGGGAGTGTAAAATAAAGTTCGAAACTGGCCAGAAAGTTTAAGGTTCATTTGGAAACATATTACTCATTTCTTCCTGGGCTGGTTCTTAATTTACATGTCCGGGTTGGTAAAAATGTAGGCATGCATTTAGTCAATTACTTGAACAGCATTTTAGTGGGTTTTCATAATTTTAGCAGCATGATTGGTCAGGAAAAGATTCAGCAGCTCCATTGAAGATTTTCATGGGACTTCAGGAACTGATAGCCAGATTCCTGACATTTAGCCCCTTACCATGATCGAAACACTATTTAAGATGCACAGAGTTTACTGCACTTCTCTACAACAAAGATGGCTTTCTTCTCCAAACTTTTCAGAGCTATATATACTGTCCTCTGATGCCTTCAGGCTAGCGCATCTTTCATTATCAAAGTTTTTAGATTTACTGGTTGTTTTTAGATACATTCCTTCAACAAGGCTTTCAAACTCATTAACTTGAATTCATTTTCTAATTAGAAAATAAATTCTTAAAATCAGAAAATGATTTTAATTAGGAAATCCTTATCTTTTTTTCTAATTAATAAAACTTTAACTGTTGTTTTTGGAAAGGGAAAATCTGAAAGCTTATCGAAAGAATGTAGCTTTTAATCATTAAAACTTTAACAAATTATTTAAAAGTAAAAAACAAATAGTCCCGACGCAATCTTTCGAACAATTATATATATTTAAATATTTACAAATATATATGCACAATCCACGCAGTTGTAATATATATAAATTCATGAATAATTTTATTATGAATTTATTAATAGAATTGATCAATTTAAATCTGAAAGAATTAATTTTAATACACATTTATAAAATAAGTTTCCTTTATGGAAATTAGCATGGATTGAACGTATAAAGCCCCATTGCATCGGAAATTTAAGGTTAGTACTAGGGTTTGAAGTGGGCTTATGGCTAGATATCATGAAGCTAGGATCGAACTCAGATCCGATGTCTTCAATATATATTGTACTGTTTTTCGTTTTGCTAGGCCTCTTACACACTAATATAAACTGCGCGTGAGTTGATCAAGCTATGTCAAAAAAGAAGAAAGTTATATTTCTATTCTAAAAACATAGCTATATTTCCTGATCAACTCAGCCTAGAATTATTGCTAAGTACAATCGTGAGCTGACTCAGTTTTTAATTTCTACATGAGGGCGCCAGAGTCGTTAGACCCACTGAGTCGGCGTCAAACATATTGTAACTCGTAAACTAAACAGAAAAAAAGTGCTTTTAAACTAATCGGTATTGCATCATACCATAACGAGAACTATTTTCTCCTTTTTTGATTATTATTTCTGGGCTTGTTTAAATACATTGGCAAGGTAAATTCCGTTTTAAATCCCACTAAACTAATAATAAATTTAACACTAAAAAAAACAACTATTATTAATAATGCACAATGAAAAGGTTGATGAAAGTAAAATCTCTTTTATTCTAACAAACTAAACATATTTATAAGTTAAATTACGAATTAACTAAACAGGAAAGTACACACACACCAATCCAGATAATGAATCGATTAACAAAAACAGATTAAGCAATTAAAGCAATTTAATAATGTCCCAAGATCTTGTATAAAATTCTTTATTAGAAAGTCCCTTGAATACGAAAAGTCTATATCAGGATGGTAGTCTAAGCTTAGATAAATAATTGTTTGCAAACTTTTAAGTCACTATCAGGAAAATTTATTCTTAACTTACCGGTAAGTTCATGTAGGTTTATGGGATCCCAGATCATGAGAAATTCCATTGGTCTCTCCTGCCGGCGTCTTCCATTATTGTTCCGTTCTATAGCTGGAGAAAAGGCACGGTTGTAGTGACCCTTTTATTGCAAAAAGCGGTCTTCACACGTCCCGTTTCCATGCTTGAGTGACAGCTTGGTACAGCAAGGGGCATACCTGTGTAGAAGTATATTTCTTGCCACAGGTTATGCTCGTGGAAACCTCCAACTTTCAGAGACGTAACTAGAAGTTAAAAAGAAGACTCAGATTGAAGTTGTCATCTCCTTTTTATATCGCGCTCCATTTTTGGAACTTCTGCGCACTCTTTTGTCTTTCTTATACACTTTCTCTTAAATTTAAGTTACAAAGTTCTCTTTTTTTTTAGCATTATTCTTCCATCTTTAATTAGCTAAAATATTTTTCTTTTAGCTTATACTTTTGGAATTCTTTTAATTTATCTGGATTAGTAATCTGTATGTCATTTATTCTTTCCAATTAGATAAAAAAAAAAAAAAATGACAATTTTAACCTTCATTGCACGTTTTAAAAAAAATTATACTAATCAAAAAAAAATCTAAATTTACTTTTTTAGCTTTTACCAAATGCCAATATATTTGCAACATATATAAATAAACGTTACAATATATATATATATATATATATGTGTGTGTGTGTTCAAGTGTATCAGTGTTATGAGGTGGGTCATATGAAAGTCTGTGCTCAGATATCCTATATATTATATATAGATATAACAAATTTTATATAGTTAGATGTCTGATATAAATATTTTTTAAGCTTAAAAAAATCCTGTAATTATAATATATTAGAAATTATTAAAACATATGAAATAAATTAATTTTTTTTTAAAATTCAAGATAAACAATTTTAGCTATTTGTGACTTACTTTTAAATTTTGTAACATTATTATCAGATTGTTATCAGATAATAAAATATATTAAATATATACATTAGAAATAATAGAAAAGAACTTAAATGATGACATTTTAGTACTAAATTGTTGGAAAATAAAAATGCAACAAAGCTTCAACTGATTTTTTTATTAATCCTATAATAGCTAATTTTTATGTAAGCAGCATATTATCAAGCGTCTACTAAAGTTAACTATTATTAAATAAAAATCAGATACTTGCAATGAAAGTGTGACTACATTCTACTTTAGCTTTTAAACATTGACTGAAATGGAATCTTGATAACACTATATATATTTCAAATTTAATTCCATAAATGGCGATTTGAAACATTATAAGACATTACACTATCATATATATTATTATGCCAAATGTTTTTTTCTGGAATTCAAAATGTGTAAGAAAAAAAGGACATTTTATGAGTAAAAATATCCACGTCTATTTATACACAAGCCTGATCCCAATAAATGAGGTGGGAGACAACTGCCTCAGGAGCCTAATTGACATAGGCACTAAATAGGCATTATATATTTGAATATATATATTTAATAATTGTATTCATTTTTATTTAATACATATTTTTGCAATCACTTTTCTTGTTTGTTCAATAAACCATTTTAAAAGTCTTTTCAATGATTTAAAAATATTTCTAGTTTTTAAAGTTTGCCTCAAGCATCAAAATTGAATAATAAATTTACTGATTATATCTAAGTTTTGCCCTGTATTGTTAGAATATGCCTTTCAAAGGTAAAATAAATCCAATATATATATATATATATGTGTGTGTGTACGTAAGTGTGGAAATGTGTGATTGATGTGAGTGTACACGCATTTGTGTATGTGTACTTAGAAAAATTGTTATAAACACATTATAAAGATATATATGGCATTTAAGAGTTAAGTATTGTGAAATTTCCTATACATTTTGTGTGATTGTCTGAGCTAAAAGTTACAATCATATAAATATTATTATTCTAAATCCTCAAATGGTCATTTTATTGCATTAATCAGTGACGAATAATAATACTGATGTTTTTTTTTTCTCTTAGATAATTTGTTTTAAAATAACAGTATATAATATTTAATGAATAATATTCCTATAATGTAATTTTCACCACAATATACATGAGAGTGTTGCTAAATTACATTGCAGAAATATTATTCACTATTGGATAATCTCTAGTTTAATGAATGACTAATAAACATTCTTGATAAATAATATTCTTTCCTTTCCAAATATTTTCTTTACACTGTATGTACCCTTTGAAATGATGTTGTAAAAATAATACTTTAAGGATTACTACAAGTGCTCATTATTGATTTACAAATCATTGTGAAAGTTTCTATTCATATTTATGTTAATCATAACTTTATGTTATTCTGGTTTATTATTTTATATCCCTGTTATTGTTTTTTTTCTTTTTATTTGCTGTTATAGTCTAGCATCTTATAGGCATTGATAACATATTTCAAACAGCCAAGATAATGTATTAATTAAAGAAAATTATATAAAATAGAAAAAAATAAAACTAATATTGTTATTCAAAAAAAGGAGGATGCTATTGTTAATCATATTATAGCTCTTTTCATATTCATAAAGTGATATAAGTAAAATATTGAAATAAATCTACTAACATTTTGAATTTGCTTTTATTCATAATGCATGAATATTATATAAAAAAATTGCTAATACAATTTTACTATAACATTTATATAATATAGGGTATATGAGCACAGACTTTCAGATGACCCATCACTCTCCACTCTATCTAATATCACTGATACACTCAAGCACATATATGCTGAAAAGATAAATAATCACCAATATACGTATTTCATGCTAAATCAGCAATCATCAGTTGGTCCAGATTATCATCTCCCACACATATATACTATAAGTGCTCAGATATATATTAAGATAGACAATCTTCCTACTTTAATGGACAGGCTCCAATCTACTACACCCTCCAACTCTTCAACCATCCATCCAATTGAAAATCTGATGATGGAATGCTCAAAGGCCACCCTGAGGCCGAGATTCTTGTCACACCCATGTTGACCTAAAGTCAATCTGAACCCCACATGTACAGGACATAATCCATTTACCCTATATTACATATATAGACACACAGGTATATAATAAGCCTGTTTTCAGTTATAACATTTATAATAAATAGTGTAATACTGGAATTATGTAAATTAACACTAATGATAACAATTGGAAAAGCTATGCTGAACTGTGTAATGGAATATCTTATTGACTCTCATTTGATAAGCTTTCTGTTTTTATTGTGTAAAATAAGGCTGAAAAAGATAAATTATTCATTCTAATACTTAACATTATTGGAATAATTATGTATACTAAATTACCTTACCATTCACACTTATAAATGAGTAATAGAATGTGTGACTTAAGGATATTTGATAATTATTTATCAGAAATGTGCATAAGCATGGATGACCAAATAACCCTGATCTTAAATGTCTTAAATTTATTAAATTTTGAAAATTTTAGATAAAACAAAGTTGAAATAGTGTGAATCATCAACATTTATTTGGATGATCTTGCTGAGCTGTGTAAAGTTTATAAAAAAGTAAATTGATTCAAATATATGCAAAAACTCCTTATAATGTCCATTAGAAAAGCCCTAAGAACATTGGAGATTATGGTTGTTTTGCCAAATATCATGTTTATCCTGCAGGAGAAATGTTTGTATGTTTTAATGTTTGTTTATTTATCTTATCATCATGAGCTACGAGTATGTTTTGCTTTTAAAGTTTCAAGTATGAACTAAAAAAAATAAAAAGAGAACTTTTATTTTAATGACAGAAGGTTTGATATGCATTTCTTCTATTGCATATAATAGACATATAGATGCATTTATTTATTTATTTATTTTTATGTTTAATTTGATATTAATTTGGTTTGTTATTATTATATTTGCCTAATATGCTCTAGAACGTCCCGGAGATTTGATATAAGTTATACCAAAATGGTAATATTTTCTTTTGTTGTATTATGTAAAATTTTATATATTCCTGTGCTCATATTATTGGTGCAAATTGCATGCTTTATCATTATTCATTAGTTTGTAATAATAAATAGATGCATGAAAATATTTATGCCAGTATTGCTGAATGGTCCGGCTTACTTGATAGTATTTACGCTAATCTGAAATTCGATGTTCATAAATTTTTATAGATATTAGATTCATTCATAATTTAATTAATTCTAATATAACATTTTATTGTCTGATGTGATTTCGAAAATATTTCATACATGGTCATATATTCACATGTGTGTTCACTATCAGAATCTATTTTATAAGGGTTAAATTTATGCTTATTTGTTTCCTGTCAGTTGCAGCTAGTGCTATGGCTAAAGATTGTGAAAATTTAAGAGTTTGTCTGTTATGGATTTGTCCTATATGAAATGCATTAGATACCTTTTGAGTGGAGAGGTGATCGAAAGGTTGATCATGTTATTTGGATTGAGTAATTCTCATTTTACTTATTTATCTATTGAGCCGTGGGTGGTAGTATTGAAACAGATCTGTTTCAACGATTATATTCTATAATAGTGTATGTTGTTTTACTCAGATTGCATGTATTTCTTTAATTTAAAACTTTGAGTGTGCTTGTAATATTGCCAAGTATGTGCGAGTATAATCGCTTTGTTAATTATAATATGAAAATACAGTCTTAAATATTTATATACGCGCATATTCATTTACATCTGTTAAAACTGAAGTAAATATAACAGTGTGTAGTTTAGAATTTATGTATATGACAAAATAATAAGTTTAAATTTATAAAATTATTCATTTAAGTTTTAATATTCATTTTAAATAATTTTCAAGTTCTATTGTTTGTTTAAAATTACAAAGCTGTAATTTTGTTTACGGGTTTTAACATTTCGTCTGAAAATAATCTTTTGGCTGAAACTTGACCCATTTAAAATTATAACTAAGACAAATTATAAAATTCAGTCAGGAATAAATTTCATACTAATTGCTATTGCAAAACTCTAGGGAATATATCTTTGACTGTGAAGGTAGCTATGACGCAAATTGGAAAACTCTAGGAAATATATCTTTAACTCTGGATATAGCTATGACGCAAATTGGAATAATAGAGCTTTTAAGTTCAGATTTAACTATAGCAAATATTTTACTAAGTGGATATTTAGTTAAAGGAAAAGTTTGAACCAATAAACAAGTGATATTGGAAAGTAAAAGGGGAAGGGACCTACTGGCAAAAATAGAATATAAAAAAGGCCTGTAGTAGCCATCAAAAAGTGGCTGTTGCTGCTGATAAATATTTTCTAAAAAAACAGTGCTGAAAAATAATTTAAAAAGTGTTCCTGCATTGTTTTAGCAAGCTAAATTCTACTAAGCCATTACCAAAGCTGTTCAAAATGAGGACCATCAGCTAGAGGACAATAGACAGCCATCTATTTTCCCCAGACCGCTGCTACCGAATGAGAGAAAACATCAACCTCAGCCCAAGCCCAGTCAAATGATGGAGAAACTACACCAGAAACACCAGAGAATTTTTGATTGAAGTGATGGGGGAAAGCCACCACCAAAGTAAATTTACCAAACTGCATCCAGATTTAAACCTAGAAAAGCCACAGCCAATTTGAAAGTGAGAAGACACACAGTAAAGAATGCCTTGAATGACTTTACTAGTAAATCATTCGCGCAGAATACTTAATTCCATTACTAAACCTATTCTAAATTAAAAGCTAGCTAATTAATCAAACCTTGTATTTAATTATATTATTTAAATATTAAACTAAACTGTTTATATTAAATTTATTTTAAATGCTTAGAGCACTCTCAAAATTCTTGCCTGAATTTAGTTTCTATAAAACCATCTCAAACAAATTCCTCATTTCTAAGTTATAACTTTATTGATCATTTTATGCAATTGTTCTTATGCTATCTATCTTTAGTTTTTAGTTTCATGTTTATTAATTTATGCTATGTTCATGAGAACAGAGTTTTGTAGGTTTTAATAATTATTATAGGGGCGAGTAAGCACCTTTTCCATTATATCAGATTATTGTAATATAAAGAAATATAGGCAAAACTCCCTTCTGAAATCAAACTTATTATTTACGCTAGAGTGAATCAGTTACTTATAATGCACAAAATAAATTATTTGAAATGTATATTTGCGTAAGTTATTTAAAACACATATTTGTGTAAGTTATTTAAAATGCATATTTTGTGTAAGCTATTTAAAATGAGTATTCACTTAAGTTATTTAAAATGTATATTTTGTGTAAGCTATTTAAAATGAATATTTGTGTAAGTTTATTTAAAAAAGCAATCTTTGCTTAAGTTATTTAAAAATCAGTTCGTTAGATTTTAGATCTAAATTATACAACATATAATTAATGTTTCAAGTTCTAGTAAATCTTTAAATTTTGCTATAACTTCATTTAATTAAACATGAAGAAGCTATGCAGAGATCCTTAAATCAGATTCTTATTATCACCTTTATCATGTGACTTAATAATCTTATTTATGAACTGACCAGTGATAGTAGCACTGAAAGAAGCTAAGATTTTGGCGTAATGAATTTATGAAAATACTAATTTAGCATTGCGAATGTGTTGCTAGTTAGCATAAATGTGCATCTCTTCTTGCTATACCCATAATGGCCTACATCAGGATCATTTCCACATCAAGTCATGCCTCAAAAGTTTAGGCAACTGTGACATTTATTTGTATTTGGAGCAACCAAAGTGTTGCAAAGGGCTCATAAGCCACTGTTCTGCTCTCTTGAATAAAAAGGCCTCTTTGTATTATAGCAAGTAGCCCAGTTTGAGGAACCAATTATTAGGTAATAAACCTCAATTAAGAACACAATCAAGGTGCACTTATTCTGATACTATAGTTTATAGCACTAGAATCTGATGTTCGACTGGCACATCTCAGTTCAGCTTCCCTAGAAAGTAATTTCAGCTTTAATCCGATTCGGAATCTGAATTAATGTGTTTATCTGTGTAGCAATTATATATAATATCATGCAAATATTGTTATAGTTGAATTTAAACTTAGTAAAAATAAAATAATATAATCTCTATCAATTACCAATAAATTGATCACTCTAAGTAATAAATTGATCGCTCTAACTATTACTGATTCCCACTATGTAGAATGTAGCATGATTTATGGCATGGAAGATGGTATAAGCATATTAAAGTCATATATTAATTAAACATTTTGTAAACCCAAAAGCCACTCACTTACATGTGAACACTATATAATTTTCTTTATTATATTTGTAACCCTGAGTATCCACTCACCTGCGTGTGAGCACTATATAATTAGCTTTGTTATATTATTTGTAACCTTGAGTCACTCATCTGCATGTGAGCACTATATAAATTGATGTAATATATTCTTCATAACCCTGAGTATTCACTTACCTGTGTGTGAGCAAACTATACCCAAATTATTTGCTTTATAACTTATTATTACATTAAATTTATTAAATATAAATTTATCTCAGTCTCCATTCTTGCTCATTACTTTATGAATCACTAGTTAAGTTATATAATATCATGTGTTGGGGAATGTCTCATGTTTTATTGCTTTGCTATTGCTGGAACATGAATAAGGAGATATCGAGTGTAACTTCAGGCATGTCATTCACAATGAGTTGGCTTGGAAGCATGGGTAAGAGAGTTGAGGTATGATCAGATGTAAGAAACTACTATCCTGACTTGGTCAGCTTTTGATTCTCTGGCTTGAACTTTCAGTCTGTTGAACAAATACACAAACCTGACCATTACAGTATATTTCCTTATTTGATAGTATATGATGCGATAATTATATTTCTTAAAGTGAAGTGATAGATGCCCCATTTATTCATGATAAATCAGCTGAGTTCCACGCTATTTGTGTCAGAAAAGTTGATAGTTACCATGTTGATGAATTAAGTTGATGTTTGGATTCTTCTAATCCCCACGCACACATATGTAAATACTTATTTGACATTATTTTGCTCTCTCTCTCTCTTCATTCCACGTATTTATTGTTATGTAGGATATGTTAGTTATTTCAGATAAAGGTTTTAGTGATTTCTGTTATATACTTGAAATTGGATTAATAATTTAATGATTGGCTCATTGTCATTCGTATTGTGCAGTTTATTCATTCTGCAAATAAACCAATAGAAAATGTAATCAATAAATGCATTATGATTGTAAATTTATAAATATGCACACATTCGGAGATATGATAAATTTAAATGTATGGAAGGAGAACATCACTGGAATTGTAAGTTCTAAGTAGCTTGTCATATCATATCACCCACATTATCATTATTTTCATTTGTTATTATTGCTGGCAACTCACCCTCCCGGCATGAATGTAATATTGGATTACAAAAATTTTACCTTATTTAATGCTAATTTTAATAAAATTATTACTTAATTTCATATAACAAGAAGAAATTTGTAGGCATACTGAAATAATTTCAATGGTATTGATTGATTATTTGATACTGTTTTCTTAGTTCATTGAGAGTACAGAATGGGAATAGATGAGATAAACATTGGTATGTGAATATATAATTATTTTGTATTGCTAATAATTTAAGAGATAGAGTTATAAATATTATTGAAATAACGGATAAGAGGAAGAGCCTCTAAATATTAAGTGTATAGGATTTATGTAATTTAAATGTTATTCAGTCAAGTTTGTAGTTAATGTTAAATTAATGTTAAATCATCATCAATGTGTTTGTAAAAGAATGTGCTTTGTAATAAATGTTTGCTAAATTAAGATTCCCTCTGAATTATTTTACCATATATGTTCGATTGACCATTTCCACACACATATATGTTTAATATAATCTAATGGTATTTACTTATCAGTTTAATAGTATTTGCTATTTATTTAAATAATACTGAATTAATTGATCCAAACATTGTATAATGCCAAGATATAGATTTTATCTTGTTTAAAATAGATGGTGATGTGAGATAAATATGCACCCGATCTCTATCATTATCCATCCTTTATTTTATTATAATAATTGTCAGTTTTACAATAATTCTCATTACTTAGTAATCATCTTATAATAGGATCGACTTATTATTCATATAATGGAGCCCTGAGATTATTTCATCATTTAAATGAACATTGGTATGGCTGTGCAATCTAAATCAAATATCTGTGGATTAATTATTGTTACAGTGATCCCCAAATGTATTAGATGAGTGTCGTGATTGGTCTAGCATGTACTTGAATGGTAGGAGAATTGAACACATCATGATTCTTGATTTAATCCACAAATTGCTTTCTTTTGATAACATAAATAAGTGCTTATAGTATAACTAAGTAAATATTATATAATTATTGTTTATAAATGCTTCTCTCATCCCATTTGCATTCCAGATGACTACTAGACCCTATAACCTCCAACTGAGCTAAGCTGTAGATTAATACTACAATAAGAGTCTTATCCATAATTTGATATGCAACCTAATCATAAATTTTATTCTATCTTGTATAGAATTGGCGCCTGGGCATTTATGTGTGTATAAGGCCATATAGGGATAGATTGAAGGTTACAATATATATATATATATATATTGTAATATATATATATATGTATACCTATCAATATATATATATATATATATATATATATATATTGATCTGTATCTAGAGAGAAGATATTTAAATCTCTAATTGTGTATCATTATAACTAACAATTAGTATATTAAAGTCTTAATATAAATTAATTTGCCAAGCCACCTGTGATTATTTTAGTGTCATTTTACTAATTGCAATCCAGTTGTAACTAGGTCACTGATGGACATAGCACCAAGGTTATACAGTTTTCTAAAAATCCACAAACTAGATATTTCATTCAGACCAATTATAAGTGCAGTTGGTTCATCAGCACAGACCCTAGTTCATTAAATGTCATTTTATGTTAAGGATGCAAATCATTTTTTTAAGCTTATCCAAAATTAGAAATGATATTTTGGTAAGTTTTGATATAGTTTCACTTTTTACTAGTGCACCTATAAATGAAGCTATTGAAGTTTGAACAAATATTCAATTACCTGACTTTGTTGTGAGTTTGATTGAACACTGCTTATTAAATACATTTTTTTGTTTTGATGATTAAATATATAAACAAACATCAGGTGTAGCTTTGGATTTATCAAATTCTCTAGTATTGGCTTCTATTTTTATGGAAAACTTGGAAAAAAATTTTTGACATCAACAATTAAAAAATCATCTGTATGGCTGAGGTATATTGATGATACCTTATTTGATCTTATGGTAAGCATGCTCTTGATGAGTTTTAAATTTTTTTAAAATCTTTTACTTCAAATTTATTATAGAAGTAGTAAATCATAACCAACTTTTATTGTTAGATGTTTTAATTGAAAGAAATAAGGATGTTTTTGTTTTTTTTATCTCAAGGTATATATAGAAAGCAAACACACTGGGAGATATCTACATTCTTTTTCTTATCACTATCCAGCACAATTATTTTCAATGACAAAGATATTGTTGGATAGAACTAAGAGTCTTTCTGATGACAGCCATTTTTATTTTATACTATCAAAAAAAATGCTTCTCATAATGGTTTTGCTCACAGGATTATAAATAAGGCTTTTTATATAATAAATAAAAAAAATTTCGATACTCCAAAAATTAAGTCTGCTCTACCATATATAAAGAGTAACTGATAAAATTAGTAATATCTTAAAGAAAAATAATATCCACACAATTTATACTACATTAAAAAAAATTAATAAAGTTTTTCCATGCCCTAAAGATAAAATTCATTTGGAATGTCATGGTGTATATGAAATTCCAAGTGGAGTTTGTTTATCTTCATACATTTGACAGATAAATTGTAGAAAAAACATAAGAAAGAAAGAACACATTTGGGAAGTTAGAGAAAAATCTAATTCAACAGCCATTTATTCAAACATTAAATTAACTAAACATGGCAAAAATTGAAACTGCTATGAAGCTATAGATATTTTTTAAAAAGTCTACAAGTGTTAATGAAAAGTGTGAAATATAAAAAATTAACAATAATTGGAAAAAACTATTGGAGGATAACATATTTTTTAAAACTTCTCAACCAAAGGAATTTGAAAATCATGAGAAAATAACAAAGGAAAAAAATAACGATTTTAAATCTCATCACACATATTCTCATGATTTGAGAAAAAAGAAGTTCTGAAAAAAGTACTTGTTATTGTATTGAAACATCAACTATTTTGCTATTATATTTTTATTACATGGAAGCTCCCAGAAATAATATTATCAATCATCACTTATGCATGAGAATATTAGAATTAATATATATGTATTTTAAATACAAGTATATTTTATATACCTGCAGTCTAGATGTAATATAGAATATTTGAACACAGACTTTTAATCTCTCTTCAGCCATCCACTCCATCTCATACAACCAATATATATGACCACACATATGTGAAAAGATAAATGATTTTCAATGTATGAATTTTTGGCTGAAGCAGTATTCATCAGTTATTACAGTGTTCAGTTTATACTAATATAGCAAATCTTTCACATTTTAATAGACAGGCTTCAATCTTCTCCACCCTCTAACTCTTCAGCCATCCATGCCATTCAAAATCTAATGATGGAACACCCAAATCCTGTATTAATGCCAATATTATGGAGATCATTTATCTTTTTTACATGGGTCATTTTGTGTTAATAATTCAACATTTTAGTTTTAACCTTTATTCAATATTATGCATAAATAAATTGTACTTGATTAATTAGAAATATAAGTTTACAAACAAAAACATCCTTAAAATGTCATATTTGAACTTTCCAAATATAGAAAAAAGAGTGATAAAGTAAAATACATAATAAAGACAGTAAGTTTTATTTATTGGACAAATTATAACAAAGCTGATAAAAAATAAATTAAAATCTTTGTTGATTGAATTTCATTTTTGGTACTGTTCTATTAGCTCATGTCAGCCATTTGATGGCATTAATGCTATGCACAAACACAGAAATATAATGTTACTGAGCCACCAGCATATATTAAGGTATGTTAGGGTATCTACAAAATCAACAAGTTTGTTGATTGGTATTTAATTTATTGTGTGGACTATATGTATATAAATGAGAAGTTGGATGATAAAAACTAAAATAAGTTCAAAACAATTTTTTCTTCAAATTTTACTCTCACCTGCTATGTAAGGTAGAACTCATTTGTAAATAAATTAGATAAGTTATATTTATTATATGTGTACACTTAATTAAACCAGATATGTATTAATTAATTACACATTAGAGGGGTAATAGTTATATACATGTCTGCTAATTTAATATTTGAAATAGAGATACTGTGTGATTTTTTTCATAGGTTTAGTCAATCAATAAGAATCAGATCTATGTGCATAAATATTTCAATTATGATAGCTATTAATAATTACTCATGCTAAGAATAAAATGCTGGTATAATACCCGCATCTAATGTAATTAAATGTCTTAAGGAAAAAAAATTTTTTATTCATTTCATAATGGATTTTTTTTTTGTAGCATAGTAACATATGGAATTGTATACCTATATATTAATGTTAATAAGGTTGTTTGACTGTATTTGCAATACTATGTAGTACTTGGTATCATGTTGCTTTCCAAAATACTTCATCGGCCAATCTTTAAATACTGGAGATGCCCAGAGTAAACTCTTCCTAAATGGGAAAACCAAAGAAATGGACATAATCTACCAAAGAATGCTTCATTCCTGAACCTGGCTCACACTAAGGCTTTCAAAATGAATGGGATTCTTGAGCCATAAAAGCAGGTCTCCTTTCAAAGAGAATACTTGTTCTGACAGGAATGGGACTTGCACCCGAACTGTGAGATGGTTTTGGACATCTCCAATCTTATTGTTTCACTGCACACACATTTTTTGGCATGCAAGAATATGTTGCTCTGTAAAACTACCACTGTACCAGCTTCTATGGATAGAAAAATTTGAATGACTCAGTTTTGCAGTCAGCCATTTTATTTGTCACAAACGTGTTCTCACACAAATGCGAGCTAATTGATTCTTTCTTGCTTGGATGTATCCTTTCCAAATTTTTTGAAGGTTCCATGTTGAGTAGGGAAACATGGTGAGGGGTTTACAATTGTTAGAAGGTAATGGTAGGTCAGAAGACTTATGAGCTAATTACCTTGACATACATATTTGAAGAGTTATGGCAGGCTAAAATCCAGATACCCTCACATGATACTGTAGTGAACTTTGAACTGTAAGCATTGGGATGAAGTGTGTAACATGAAGCAGTAGTCTGGCTGCCAGAATGTCATGCAAAATGACCTCTTTCTATGCTTTTGCATAAAAATAAGGCCATGACAGCTGCATAAATGGCATGTTTATGTGTTTTGCACATAAATAATGTCATCAAATGGCTGACATGACCTAATAGAACAATACCTCATTTTTAAATATGATCAAAATATTATAAAGCCATCACAAAGTTATGAAATTCTATTTTCTAAAATACAGTTTTTGACAAAACATAATGATCATAGTTTTCTTTTTATCAATATTTTGAATATCTTAACTTGCACTTTATTTTTTTTTTAAATCTAAATGTAAACATGAATATATTTCCTTTTTAGTAATTACTATATAAATATTTTACAATAATACTCATGAATATTTAAATAAACTACAGAAAAAATGCTATTTTTTGCTCACTGATAACAAAATTAATAATAAATTTACAAGTTTGTTTATAGGGGTAATATCAAAGAATATACCAATCAGCAATGTTCTATGTTTTATGTGCTCCTTTATACTTTTTCCTGTAAATTACTGACATCTTAAAATTTCTTTTTGAAATAATAAAACAATATTTATATAATTTTTAATTTTTACTACCAAATGAGTATAAAACTGGCAAAATAGTACTAAAGATAGCTGCTGTAAAAGAGAGATTTTGAGTTGAAGCACTGAAGAACCACCACTTTACTTTGTGATGTCATGCAATTCATAATAAGTTCATTAATGTAAGTAAAAGATAAGATAATTTTAAATAAATCTCACAAGTAAAATTTTTTTTGATAGTCTTCTACTGAGCAACAGAGGAATAGAAAACAATACTTTAATATGTTTGAGGAATTTCAGCAACTTTGACACAATTTTGAGGTGTTTTGAACATTATAAAGGCACTTCTATTATTTCATTTTGTATGTGCTGTGCAGTTATATATAATATTCGTTTGACATTCAATTTTTATTTTGGAGTAGATATTAGGGCTAAAATTATTGGTTTTAAAAAATCTGAAGACGTCACAGACCTCATGCAAATATCACGCAATTTACAATCTGAAAGCAAGCCGATAATGCCCTCATTGGTCAGATCATAATATAAATAAACTGAAATCGTCACTTATTAATAGTTTATTTTTTCCAAAGGCTTTTAACCCAAATACTATGTGATTACAATTAGATTTTATTTGAAAATGTTTGTTTTTAAAAAGACAGGTCATAAAAATGTAGTTATAATAAAGTGAAAGTTGTTTTTATTGACTAATTGCTATCATAAACACTGGTGAATAACTTTTTTGTAAAATTCTAATAATAATAACAAGAGTCATTTTGAATTTTAAAATATATTTTCATTCATTTATAATATCTCAATTAGAATTCATTTCCATTTTAAAAATGGAATTCAAATAAAAATATTTTGTTTAATAATTGTTACAAATAGGCAAGTTTCCATCCAATATGAAAAGAGCAAATATCACCTAAATTGTTATTAGGGTCTGTCAAATAAAAATGGAAAGAATTAATTCTTAAATGAATTAAATGGTTAATCATTTGCAAATTGGAGATTTTTAAATTTTCTTGTTTTCCTGTATAACTAATAACAATTAAACTCATTAATTAATCAATAAATAAACAGTCAGTTACATTGGCAATCTGATAAAAAATTTACTTTTATCTAGATTAATATAATACACACACACCGCACCTATATATATATGTGTGTGCGCGCGCGCAATGGTAAGCTAAAAAAACTGTTTTTTTTTTTATTTATATGCCAAAGCGTTGACCGGGAAGCGAACCCGATCCAGCTACTTGGAAGGCAGCTATGCTAACCTCTAGCCACTTTTTCCCTAACATATATTTCAAACATCTGAGAATTGAGAAATCCTAAATTAATTATTAATTTTTTATAATTTTATAAAAATGGTTAATAAAATTATAATAAACTTTAACATTTTATTTATAAATATTTAAAAAATTTATTGACAATATTAATATGATAAAATAGCATTGATAATTTAAACAAATAGCAGAGATAATCATATAAAAAATATAATGTACTCAACGAAACCATATTTTTAGATTATTTCTTCTACATTGATTGTGTATGTGTATATATATAAAATAGTATATTAACTTCCTTTTGGCAATTGTATTAAAGTGAAACATATAAAAGAATTAATAAAAATATGTGTGGAAAGTGCAAAAAAAAGCTTATTAATTAATGTCCTCAAACATATCCAATATTCATAATAAATTTTATAATTATATTATAAAAATGTATGCACCTTAAATTATTCCATTGAAATAATTGCATAATGAACTAAATCCCAGAATGTAGCATCCTACTTACTGATTTAAAAAAAAAAAAATCAAGTCAGATGTCACATGACCTAATTTAATTTGTTAAGAGCTTATTTGTGAGCTCTTTATATATAATATTACTGATTGTATTTGTTGTAGGGATAGACTCAAAATCTAAAAGTTTTTTAATCAGATTCTAGCTGAGAAAAGCAACAAAAAATACTAATTGATCAAATTGAAGAGGATTAACATTTTTCCATTACGTTCACTAACTGACCATATTATTATTGTCAAATATATAACTTGCTTAAAAAATATAATCAGCTATTGCTCAGTTTTTTTATTCTATATTTTGAAAGTTTTTTTTGAATCTGCAGTGTAATACCTAAATTTTCACATTATTGTCAACTGATCTTTTCACTAATTTTACCACAGTTTACTTAAATTTAAAATATTTAATTCAAATTTATTACTTCACAGTTCTAATGCTCCTTATAAAAGGAATTTTACTGATTTCTTTGATTATCTTACAATCTTAATTATACATATGCATTTTTTGAGCTTACTTAATATGGTTTTATAAAAATTGTTTATAATGAAATTCTCTTTCCATTTCTTATAAGTACACACACAAAAAAAAACATTTCAAATAAAACACTTTACATGGTAGTTGTGGTTCTAATAAAATATCAAAAAGAGTCTACTTTAACTCAGATGAAGGCAATTGATTTCCTGAACCAACTCAAAAATAAATAAAAAAAATCTCATAAAAACACAATTAATTATAATGAATTTTATAAAAAAAATTTAACTCATTAACCTTTCCAAAATGCAGCCTAAAGCCCCTTACTTTTCAGCAGTTTCTGTCATTTTCTTTGTCCCACAAAACAAGGTAAAATATATGATAAAATGTTTATTACTTTTCAGAAAATAACAAATTTGACTTTATTTGATAGATATTTGTGTTTATTACTGAAATAAATTTTAAATGTTCACATTTTGTTTTTGTAAACATTAAAAAAATTAGACTGTAATCAAAACAAAGAAGTTAGATGTCATGTTTCTAGAAAAATTATTTTCTGTTTATAAAATCAACGAAATGTTTCTTAATTTTTATTATTTTTAAACATTTGAAATGTATAATTATTTATTTCTCTTATATCTAATGAATTATGCATTAAATGTTTACATTTTTTGAATATTTATTGCAAAATTACAGTATTTGCTTTACTCCTAAATAAAGTAGTTTGTTTATGTCATAGCTTGTTTTCTAATTTGCTTCTGGCCATATTTGCATTATATTTTTAAAAATGAGTTATTTCAAGTCAAAATAAATTATTAAATAATTTATATTTCTTGATATCTAGTAAATATAGTGTAAATTATTTTTCTTTAATATCTAAAACTATAAGAAATTCGCAAATAAACATGTTTTTGCATCATTGGAAACTTCAATATCATAAAACACTGAACATTTTACAGCCTTGTCAATAGACAATGGCTGGACATGTCAGGAAGGGGTTTATGTCTATTGTAAGAGTGGGAATTTTGAATTTTGCACTTTTTTTCACTCTTTTTTGGGCAATTTTTTTTAATAATAAAATATACTGTTTTACATGCATTTTAACGTACTTATGAAAAAATTCATCAGGGGAAAATTGGTCAAAACATGAAATAATTCACCTGGGTTGATTGAAAGGTTAACACAGATTTAAAATATACAATGTGTGTTAAATATGTAATAAAAAGACTTAAAATTGGAAAATGTGATAATTAATTAAAATAATAGTTTTATATTTGATAATTATTATTTTGAAATTATAAGGGTAATAACACAATTCCTTGAAATAAAGTAAGTCCAAAAAATAATAACTTAATATATACTGCTAAATTACTTTCACTGCACTTTATATTTTGTTATCACTGTTATTTTTAAGTTTTTGTGATTAATTAATAAGAAAACATTAAATGTTTTTGCAGTGCCATTTTTGAAAAACATTTTAAAAAGTAATAGTGTGATTGTTTTTTTAAAAAAACTAAAAACTAATGACAAGTTATCTAATTAAAAAAATTAATATAAAAACTTAATGTGCATTTGATTACCATAGTTTTATTAATATAAGTTACTAAATAATTCATTTTAGTTTTCCAAATGTTTATGTTTGTATAGAAAAATTTTAACATGGAAAGTCATATAAATTTTATATTGTTACAATAGTACAAAATAAAAATTAGTTAAATAAATTATTCTGTATTTTAGATAAGGTACATATTTTTAAATTTATTTTAGAACAATTAAGTTCTTTATATAATAAAAATTTGCATACAAGCTGGTTTTTTTTAATAAAAATTGTTTATATTTGTGATGAAAACCTTTTTTACATTTTGTGTAATCATAATACAGATTTCAGTTTAAAGAGTTTCTCAATAAACATTAGTTGAGACATTTTCTCATTAATATAAATTTATTTTCAATTACACAATGAATAAATTTTACACCATATTTTTGGGGGGAATGACTAATGATATTTTATCTTATGAAAATAATTTACTTTTATAATTTTAGTACTCTATGTCATCAATAGTCTTATAAGATGGTTAACATATAAATAAATAATAAACATTAAAAAATTAGATTTTTAAATATCACTGTAATGTAAAATTGATTATTAATTAATGTAGTAGGTATAACATAATGGTGTTTAGTGTGTTAAATTCTCATATAAAATCATTACCAAATATATAAATATTTTAGTGTTTTCTCTTCTCATCCCTTGCAATATATTGATATTTATAAAAACTATTATTTTTTAATTTCATTTTTATTATTATCATTAATTTAATAAGACAAAAATGAATTGACATATTTTAAAAATCCAAACTACTTTTCTTATTTTACTATTTAAGATACTCTTTTTAAAGCTTTCAAACAACTAGAATTTTTTTAGTTACATATATACAGAATTGCTGTTGGAAGTATTATGTTGTTCAAAATAAAGAAAATCATTAATATTATATTTTTCTCTAAAAATAAATTTTTTTATCTTTTTAGATTTTTTTTCACTTCATTATTAAAAGACTTGAAAAAAATGTGCTTTTTAAAAACTATATAGCATATCAATAAAGCATGCATTTGTGAGAAATATAAATATATACAAGTATTTTGTAGCAAATAGTAATAATATGTATTGTTTGCATACAATCTCAAATTATATATATATAAATAATTTAAATTTAAATCTAAAGATATTATAATTATTGCAAATTCTATCCAGAACATTTTAATTTTTTTTTTTTTTTTACAGATTTAGCTCATTTTGCAGCTATTATTTGTAATGGTATTTATTTTTTTAAAAATGTAGTTCTCGTATAACCATCTTTTTTTTTTTCGGACAATAATGTTTTTTAAAAAAAGTCAAAAGTCATTGATTGAGCATATCTAAAGTTAAAAAACTGCATGAATATATTCATGGAAAAGTGAAAATCATTACATGTTAACTGAGGAGTTTGAGTTATCTCATTTGTGTCCAAGGTACTATACCAGTATCATATAAGAACATTTTTTATTTTATTAAAATATTAATGAATTCTTCACAACTTAAACATATCAATTCTTCAGTTATATTTGCAATGATTCCAGTTTTTTTAGCTCTTTTTATGATAAACAGTCTTTTTAATTAATTTAAGGCAAAAGTAAAACATAAGTTTACTGAGCATAGAATAAAACATCCATTTCCTATCGATAGTAAATGGCATTTTATATTATTTGTTTTATAGTTAGACTAATAATGCTCATCTAAATGATATAGATTAAGGAGATCTCTTTAACTCTTTAAAAGTTAATAAAATATAGGTACCTTTTTAATGATCCATTTTGGATGATTTGCTAAAGTGATTATGATTGGTTTTCTGCAAAAAAAAAAACAAAAAAAAACAAACATAAGTTTCTTTTTGACCTGGAAAAAAGTCCCAAAATTCAATCAGGCCTGACTTTAATTTGTGCATAACTGCATAATCATGCAGATATATTTATCACTCTAATATTGATCTTCTGCAATAAACTGGTTTTATGAGCAAATTTAACAGACATTTCAGTTAATCAAAATAACAAATTGCACATATCTTTTTTGGGTCATTTCTACTTCTTAAGCAACATATTTGAATACAAGTTTAATGCATATACTGAAATTTTGATGTAATTAGAGAGGATTTGAACACAGACTTTCAAGCTCCTTTTAGTCCATCCTATACAACTGATACATATGACAACATACATGTTAAAAGATCTCCAATATACATATTTTATGCTAAACCAATACCCATCAGATTGGTCCAGATTATCATCTCCCACACACATATATAATCATTGCTCAGTTTACATTAAGATAGCAAATCTTCAAACTTTAATGGATGGGCTTCAATCTTCTCCACCATCCAACTCTTCAGCCATCCATATCATTGAAAATCTAATGATGGAATGTTGAAAGCCCTTGTTGATGCTAATATTGTTGTCATAGTCATATTGACTTTAAGTCACTCTGGCACCTAATTATAAACAATACATTCTAAATACAGCAATGTGGACTGGTGTAGTAATAAAATGATGTAATATGGAATGTAAATTCCTCAAATCAATTCCAATTTTGGCAATTACAGCACTCAAATTTCTTATGATCTCCTGAGCAATGAAGCCATTCAATAATTGTTTTGTTTATATCTGACTACTTTTAAAGTAACAAACAAATTTGTCATTACTTTTGATCAAATTTTAATTTAACTTGTTTAGCTACTCCATTTTTCTTCTTTGAATAGACCATAGTGAGATTTTAGTTCATATTCCTTCACAGTTGAACATTTTATTTTTACAATTAAACATTTTTTTTACATAATATATTGATAATCTTAACATTATTTATTACAAATTTAAGCTTTCAAGTGATAGTTATTTTAAAAGTTAATATTTGATGTTTGCAAAATATGAAAATAAAATTCTAATCAGAATTCTTATCTGTAACAATGCTGTTTGGTATCATTAGACAAATTTATCTATGCAATAAATTAATAGAATGAAATATTAAATACATGAAATCTATGTTATTAAAATAAAGATAAATTTAAAGTTAGTTATCATCAAAGAAAGAAAAAAATTAAAAGTAAAAATATTAATTACTAAAATTTAAAAAAATAATTTCTTTACTGTTTTGATAAATGCAAATCTAGTTGATGCAATAGAAACAGATTCCATTTTGCTGTAACAAACTTTTTAAGAGTTGTCTTTTTAAAAATAAATGTTTTCAAAAAAAATATTTTTCTGGTGATATAAGTATTTGGGTTAAAATAAGTCTTTTACAAAAATATTGCATAAATAATCTTTAATTTGTAATAATTACTTAAAATTACAATTTTTTAAACAATAATGTGATCTCAAGCTAAAACATGTTGCTGATCAGAAATATTTTTATTGATATCTACTGCTACTGCCCTCATGAGTTTGTCGTGCAAACTGGATATTGTACTTGCTTAAAAGGTCCATGTAATGCTGATACCTTCAGATTTATTTTCAACAAACAATTTAAAATTGTAACTGTGGCAAAATAAAATTGTACATGGTAATGAGGTTATAGATAGACTTAAAACAATGTAGAGAAGATAAAACAATTGCAGTATTATCATAATACCTAAAACTACAAAATCTTTATGAAGTTGTTACTGTCCAGGCAAATCTAGGTAAATAACTCTAGTCAATTGTTTGATTGCAATATATGTCAGAATTATCTCAAGATTGATCCAGGTAAAACAGATTTATTTAGATCTAAATATTGACTTATTTTTCTAATTTACTTCATTAATATTTACTAAGGCAATAAACCTAAAGCATGTACAGTTGAAAATGTGAATGTAGGGACCTCTACAGGTCTTAATAAGCTTATGCATTGGAAGAATGTGTAAGCTTGTGGTTAAGACTTGTAGAGGTCCATACCTTCGCATTTTCACTGTACATGTTTTAGGTTTATTGCCTTAGTAAATATTACTTACGTAATCAATGTGCATTAAATAAATGTATAATTATAATTTACTTAATTTAAAAAACAATAACAGATTAATGATATTAAAAATTATCCATGATCATGAATAATTGTAAAAGAATACCAAAGCATTATTTAAGATACTATTAACTAATGAAATATTAGTAATTATTAGAATGTCAGAATCTAATTTTATTATAATCAAATCTTTGTTTATGCTTCCATATATAATGTAGATACTTTTAATTATCTAATGATTAGCTATAATTCAAAAGATAATTTAAAATAGTCTGTATAACTTGGAAACCTGCCTAATTAGCAGCAGTTGTAAAACAATAATTTTCTGTAATTTGAATTGACATATTAATTTTATGTTTTTAAGACCTGATCTTGGTTATATACTTGAAAATAAATATTTACTCGAAATTTTATGCCAATAATAAAATAATGTTATGGTGAGTTGTATGTGAATTGTATGCCATGGCAATTGAGTGCAACAATTCCAATTAAAGTGAGAAAATTGCTATTTATTTTTCTACATTATTCAGATAAAAATGAATCTGGAAAACTATGGCTTTTGTATCTATAATTTTAACATTGCTTTAAATAGCACAAGGCATATACATTTTATTGTTTAAATATAATCATAATATTTATTTGAATGTGTATGATTTCTCCAGATTAAATAAGTAAAAACAAACAAATGATCCAATGTACAAACTTTGATTTTCAATAATTAAATTAAATAATTATTATTAATTAAAAAGTTATAGGCAGAAAAATTTAATTTTTTAACAACTATGTTAATGTATTAAAATGAAAGTTAACTTCAATGGGCTTCAACTTTGTGGAATTAAAAAATGCACATATTTTAAATGTCAAGACTCATTAAAGTTTGTGGTGGGTCTTTAAAAATTTAGATGCTAGGATAATTTGAATTGAAGTGATAGCAAATGATAACAAATTGCAGATAATGATCAAGTGCTCTGTTTGTTTGTAGTATCTTGGAATTTTCGTTTGTTCCAACTCAATTTTAAGAAGAGACTTAATATGGATCCTACACAAGTAGCTGAAAATGTTTAGTTGCTGCATTTTACTTTTAGTTATAGAATACCTTATTTCCACAAGAGAACATCTGTTGTCAATGATTTTGACAATTTTATTTGTTTTCATTTTGGAAATGAAAAAAAAGTATAATTCTCTAAACTTTTTTACACATTTATTAATATATATATATATGTGTGTGTGTGTGTGTGTGCTCTGTGCACAGTTAATGAAGCTATTAATAAATTGTCAAATTTTTTTTACTGCCAAGCACTTTTGGGACAGTCTACAGTCCCATATTCATGGCGAGTTATTCTGTTAATAACTGCAAAACTATGCAAATTTTATGCAAATTTATATGCAGATGTTACGTGGACCATTGACAATTTATTAATAGCTTCATTAACTGTGTGCAGAGCACATATATATATTAATTTATTTAAGCGTTAATGAAGTAAAATCTTAACTATTACACATTTATTATGGTTTTTAGAAAATATTTATGAAATATTAATTATTTCAGAAGAATAATTCACATTTTAATATGAAATATTTACTTTTAATTAATTAAGTAATTCAATATTAACTAAATTTTAGTTCATAAATGTAATATTACTGCTGGATCAGTTGTTATGATGTTTTCTTAGGAAGTGTAAGGATGTGAGTTTGATTCTAAATGGGACCTGATTTATTATTATTATTTAAAATTCAAAAATTTGAATTATCCTGACAAAAATATAGAAAAGTTAATATAAAAAACCTTTAAAATAAGAAGATTAAGAGATTTAAAATGTATTTTATTTTGAAGTTGCATTTTGTGGGGGGGGGGGAGGTTGGAGATAAGATTCTATTTCTCTGAGACATGTGGAATAAGAGTGAATTTTAAACTCAAGGCAGATGTCAAACAAGAAATTAATTGTTTGAAGTTATACTTAAATAAACAAAGGTAATAGTTGTCATCACATTTTATAAACCTTTGTAAGTAATAAATAGGAGTCATATATGTTTGTTTTTTAAGTATAAATTAAACTTTTATTTCTCTTATTACATCTAGCATGAGTTTGAAATTCTTTCTTATATTTATACTTGTCAGAGAAATAAATTAATATTTAAATTTCAGACTTAGAATAAAGCAGAATTCTAATAATTCAAATGCAGATATTTGTATGAAAGTTTGTAATGATGGCAGTTTAATTGTAATTATATGTTGTACTATTTTCATAATCTAGAATTAATTGTCTTTAGAAAAATTCAAACTTTATTTAATTAAAGTAACAAATCATACATGTACTAAACAGCATAGGTTCTTCTTAGAAAAGACAAAAATATTGGGCTGAGAGAAAAAAGTAAAAAAAAAAAAAGAAAGATGCTCACATAACTATGGTAAATAATCCCACAAGCCATCATAATATGATATTTCATAATGTTTTGCTTTTTTAAAACAAATGTAGAAATTAAACAAATTGTCATAGAAGAGTATATAAAATTTGTGCTGATTGTTGCCACTGTCAGAGCATCACCTAAATTCTGCATTCATAAATCTAAAGGTTTGAAATTTGATTTCCATGATAGATTAACTAAAGAGAGATAAAAATGATACCAATTCAAAACATTGTGTTATATATTAACCTGTGTGCTATTACTAATGGTTGAAATTTTTTTAATATAGTTTGATTTTTCTAAAGACATTAAACAGTTAATTCTAGATGGTGGAAATAGTCCAACATATGATTACAATGAAATGTGAATGTATACATCTATATTCACAGCTTATGGAAGTTGGTCAGCTTCTTTTCATTTATATGTACTTCAGCACTGACTATATTAAAATATATACAATATCAAAATTTATTTTTATATTTTTTAATTTGTATTAAAAATAGATAATTTAACATAATGTTTATAACCAAAGCAAAACTCTCCATACAGTATTTCCACCCTGTGCCAACCAGAGTAATCAATGAATGCCAGAAGGCTTGTGCATAAAATCCCTATCTAATGCCTACTCATCCAATATCCCCAGACTAGTTTTTGGCTTGTGGCCATCGTCAATTATGTGCTAGTATAAGATAGTGTTCATGTGATGCTTAACATAATGTTCATATCTAGCCAATAAAAATTTTCTTTTACTTTCTTACATATTAAATCAAATCAATCATTTAAAGCATTAAAACTTTTATAAACATTTATATCCAATATATATAGTCATTTAAATTAATCTCGGTATAGAAAAAAAAATTAAATTCATAACACAAATTGTCACATGAGTTGCTGCTGAGGCACTCATAACACCTGATGGCAGTGGCATCTTGCCTAAATATCAGTACCATAAACAAATATAGGAAAATAAAAAGACATATATTTATATATATTAACTTTGATAATTTAGTCGTTATCAAGAAGTATTTATATTTTTAAGAACATGCAAGCACAATATTTTGTTTTCTTACACTATAGTAATCATTAAAAAGAATATAATTGGATAGCAGAACTTTAGTTTAATCAGATACATTAAAATTATTATGCTTTATGTATAACAAGAGTTCAAACTATCACTTATGATAAATGTTAAACTATTTCAAAAAATAATCATATGATAAAAGATTTGAAACTTTGTATAAAAATTATCTACATTTATTATTTAAATAAATAAAAATCAAGATTTATAAAGTAGTACATTAAATTATCAATAAGTATCTTAAATTTAAAAACGGCATTATGAGAATTATCAGCTATATATATTTAATACAATTATTATTATTATTATTATTATCTTTTTTAATTTTAGAAAGACAATATCACTATTATTTTCGATGTTAGTTACGGAGACGCCACGTCTTTTGAAAAATTTTTGTCTGAATGCGACGCGATGTGATGCGTTTAATGGTTGCATGCGCCATCTCTTGGTCAATTTTGGTCGCAATTTCTTCATTTTAGACTTATTTGATAGGAAATTCAATGCTTTCAATTTTAGTTCTAAAAACATCCGCATATAGCGTTATACTTTTTCAAAAAAATCAATAATTTTGACAGCCGACTTGTTACACCCCTCTGTCTTTGTTCTCTGATTGGATACTACCAAATCTTCTAGGCGTGTTTCTAAATGACAGATTGACAAACGAGCAACACTAACAAAGACAATTCACGTTATACACATTCGTAATGATTTTGTTGTAATAATTACATTTATTGCAATTTTTTATGTTCACAAATAATAAAATATAGTTCTCTATCAAAATATAAAGTTTGACTCGGAAAATTTTAAATATTAGAAGAAAAATACATTTGGAGAAATATCCGTAACAAAAAATAATTATTGCTACATAACGTAATCAGGAAATTCCTAAGGCATGTTTCTAAATGAAGATTCAGACACGACAACGAAGCTGTGTACGTTCGTAATTGAAGTAAATAATAACATCTATCGTAATTTTTTACATTCATAAATAAGATTTGATGTTACTTTATGGAAATATAAAGTTTGATTTGGAAAATTTTAAATTTTACAAGAGAAATAAGCAAACTGGAAATAAAAAGAGAATTACTCGACCGCTGTTGATCTGAATAACGGCACAATCATTGGTTGAGTTATAATTCTTTTGTTTTACTGCTAACTATTTTTTACACATTTTTTTTATATTTTTTGACAGTTATTAACATTATTTTTATTTTTTCGTTACATTTAACCAATTTGAATCTAAAATTATTTAATTTTTAGAAGCTGAATTAAAAAAATTCTGTGTATTTTAGATTAATATTTTAACAAAAGAACTGATTGCAAATGACACAGACCAATCACATTGTTCTCAGATTTAAGTAGAGGGCCACTAGCTAAAAGAATCAGTTTAAGTAGAGGGCCAATAGCTAAAATCTTCAGTGAAAGGGCTAACCTTTTAATGGACTTCACTGACCCACCCCCTTCCTCTTTTGGAGTATATGATAGTATTATTGCAATTCAGCTTTATTTCATTCTCTTATGAATTTCTTTAGCATTCAATTAACAGTTTTGTGTGTATTTGATAGTAGAAAGTGCGACTAAAATAATATTGATTTACTAATTCAATAAAAACCTTAAAATGGCAGCATTGTAAAGAGAAATATATTATTATAAATGGACAAAAACCAGCCAACAATATGCTGATTGGTAGTTTTTATTTTAAATAAATCTCTAAATAATATATCTCCCCTTCACACTTTATACAATGTTTTTTATTAGCATGTCTAAGGGTTTATATTTGCTATGTTATAAATAGTATGTTCAATTTTTCAAATGACTAACATTAAACAATTTTAGATAAACTGTTTGAAAAAGCAATGTTTGAAAATCACATTTTATCAATAAAATTATTAACATTTCTTAACTTTGTTGCAGATATACTACTATTATTTTGAAACTTTGGGTTCAGTATTGATTTTGAAGTTAAAAAATTCTTACAAATAGTCAAAATCACTCAAATACAACAGTTATTTCTATCAGTAAAATGGTAAGTGTTTAAAAAATAAATAAAATATCAGAGTTAAATGTAACTTATTAATGAATATCACTTTAAAAATCAGTTTAATAAAACATAAACTATTTATAATTATAAAATTATTAAACGCACATTGATTACATAAGTAATATTTACTGAGGCTATAACCTCGACAATATGCGTATAAAATGTGATAGCAGGGACCTCTACAGGTGTTTTAACCACAAGCTTACACTATGGAAGAAAAGTGGGGTTCTCTTTTCTTCCATAGCATAAGCTTGTGGTTAAAACACCTGTAGAGGTTCCTGCTATCGCATTTTATACGCATATTGTCGAGGTTATAGCCTCAGTAAATATTATAAACTATTTATGTTGATTTGAATCAAACCATTTAAACAGACAAGTGGTAGAAATTTGAATAGGGTATGGTAATAAAAATTGCATCATTTTTTGTGTATTGTAAAAATAGGGTAAAAGGAAAAATTCTTAATAACTTTCTTAATTTACAAACAACAATATTGGCATCAGCATGGGATTTGGGTATTCTATCATCCGATTTTTAGTGATATGGATGGCTGAAGAGTTGGAGGTTGAGTATATTGAAGCCTGTCCATTAGGGTATAAAGATTTGCTATCTTAATATAAACTGAGCACTGGTCATATATATGTGTGGGAGATGATAATCTGGACCAACTGATGAATGCTGATTCTGCATGAAATATGTATATTGGTGATTATTTATCATTTCTACATGTGTGTGGTTATGTGTATCAGTAGTATGAGATAGTGTGGATGGTTGAAGGTTGCTTGAAAGTCTGTGTTCAATTCCTTTATATTTACAATAAATACTTATACTGCATTAAAAAAATTAATGAAATAAAAAAAATCATTTAAATTCATTTTCTATTTAAATTCTATTGAATTTTGCATAAGTAAGTGGCAAAAATTTTTTTGCAAAAATTGAAGCTTTTAAATATACTTTTAAAAATCTGGTCTACTATAAAAATGATCACTTCCAAAAATTTCTTTTCTGTTGATATTTTAAACAGTAGAACAAAAAATTGTGAATTTGTTGCTTTTATATTTTTTTACAAAGTTGAGAATAATAATAAATAAATTGACATAAATTTCTAACAGTCCAACTAAAGAGGAACAGTATTTTGAGACATATTTTTACTTTTGAATGATTTAGTGCAGAGAATGTCAGACTGTGGGGTGTAAGTTTATGAATTATACCCACTCTGTCATCTCCAATTTTTGAACTTCTTATGAACTTCCAATCAGTGATACCCACTCTTTCACCTCCAGTGTTTGAACTTCTTATGAACTTCCAATCAGTAATACCCACCCTGACACCTCCTGTGTTTGAACTTCCTATGAACTTCCAATCAGTAATACCCATTCTGACACTTCCAGTGTTGGAACTTCTTATGAAACTTCCATACAGTAATACCTACTTTGTCACCTCCAGTGTTGAACTTATTATGAACTTCCAATCAGTAATACCCACTCTTTCACCTCCAGTGTTTGAACTTCTTATGAACTTCCAATCAGTAATACCCACTCTGACACCTCCTGTGTTTGAACTTCCTATGAACTTCCAATCAGTAATACCCATTCTGACACTTCCAGTGTTGGAACTTCTTATGAAACTTCCATACAGTAATACCTACTTTGTCACCTCCAGTGTTGAACTTATTATGAACTTCCAATCAGTAATACCCATTCTGTCACCTCCAGTGTTTGAACTTCTTGTGAACTTCCAATCAGTTATACCTTCTCTGTCACTTCCAGTGTTTGAACTTCTTATGAACTTCCAATCAGTAATACCCACTCTGACACCTCCAGTGTTTGAACTTCCTATGAACTTCCAATCAGTAATACCCATTCTGACACTTCCAGTGTTGGAACTTCTTATGAAACTTCCATACAGTAATACCTACTTTGTCACCTCCAGTGTTGAACTTATTATGAACTTCCAATCAGTAATACCCACTCTTTCACCTCCAGTGTTTGAACTTCTTATGAACTTCCAATCAGTAATACCCACTCTGACACCTCCTGTGTTTGAACTTCCTATGAACTTCCAATCAGTAATACCCATTCTGACACTTCCAGTGTTGGAACTTCTTATGAAACTTCCATACAGTAATACCTACTTTGTCACCTCCAGTGTTGAACTTATTATGAACTTCCAATCAGTAATACCCACTCTGTCACCTCCAGTGTTTGAACTTCTTGTGAACTTCCAATCAGTTATACCCTCTCTGTCACTTCCAGTGTTTGAACTTCTTATGAACTTCCAATCAGTAATACCCACTCTGACACCTCCAGTGTTTGAACTTCTTGTGAACTTCCAATCAGTTATACCCTCTCTGTCACCTCCAGTGTTTGAACTTCTTATGAACCTCCAATCAGTAATACCCACTCTGACACCTCCAGTGTTGGAACTTCTTATGAAACTTCCATACAGTAATACCCACTTTTTCATCTCCAGTGTTTGAACTTCTTATGAACTTCCAATCAGTAAAGTCATTCAATTATTTCTTTTTATATTAAATTAAATGTATATAACTTTGCTTAAATATTAAAACCATTACTATTTATTCCCATTCGTTTTTTAAATTTAACTTTTAGCATAAAATCACTTCTTTTTTTTTCAGTTATCATAAGTAATAATGAATAAATATGTAACCATACACCTTATAAAATAAATTAAACTTTTTTACAAAAAAGTATGTTATGAATATGGTACTTATTATCTGATTACATTATGTTACATTAAGTAGCTGACACAATCTTATATGGACATTAAAGCTAGTCATATATTTCAAATTTCTTAAAATTATTCTTAAGCTTAGAATCTGGAACTTTTTTTTTTTTGGATATAGCTATACAGACAGTTATAAACTTCTTATTTCTTAAACATCAATTCCATTTCATTAAGTTGTTAAGAAGAAAACTGATGTTCTCCTTAAAATTGCGATAAAGATAGTTTGTACAAAGAAAACAGCAACTTAGAAGTTAATTATAGTTGAGACAAGAAAATGTATAAAGAAAAGAAAGAATAATATTTTTTAAAAAAATAATTCATTAAGAATAATTGAATATTTTGAGTTTTGTAGAATGGTACAATTGTGAATTGACAAGGAAAGTTATAATAGTAATAATGACAAGTCAGATGTCACATGACTTATATATAGCTTGCACTTACAAATATGTAAAATTAAGAGTGTGCTAATAACTCTAAACAAGCTTTTTTTTTTTATTTATTTATGATAAATGCTACTACAAGAGAAGGCATTCAAATCATTTTTATCTTGGATTGTCCCCATCCCCAGACCGGTTTCGACCTATGGGTCTCTTCAGTGAGGAGTTGGGACATTAGATCTAAAAAACCAACTCAAACAAAGCATTTATCTAATTAAGTTCAGGCCCATATGATTTTTTCAGTTGGAGAGCTGACTTTAAAGACATGTAGATGTCTAAAAGTTTCAGATCTTCTTCTAACAATTATCTTTTAGATAAATGCTTTGTTTGAGTTGGTTTTTTAGATCTAATGTCCCAACTCCTCACTGAAGAGACCCATAGGTCGAAACCGGTCTGGGGATGGGGACAATCCAAGATAAAAATGATTTGAATGCCTTCTCTTGTAGTAGCATTTATCATAAATAAATAAATAAAAAAAAAAAAGCTTGTTTAGAGTTATTAGCACACTCTTAATTTTACATAAGGAAAGTTATAGAAAAGAATAAAAGTTTCAATAATTAAGAAAAGAAGAACTTTTTATTAAAAGCAAAGATGGCATTATGAAATATGTGGAAAAGTTCTGTAGAAAATTTGTATAGTAATAAAGTAGAAATAAAAAGCAAATTATTCTCTATAATTTCTGCATCTTCTGAATTGTCAATTATTTTAAATGAAGATGCGAGACTTACAATTAAATCTATGAAGAAAAATAAAGCTTCAGAAAACGATGAAATTATTAATTATATCTTTAAAAAAATAGATTAAAAAAATTGTTAAAAATACTATATATCAAATGTCTAAATCTTGCAGATGTGCCAGATGCAGTAGTAATATGTTTAGCACCTTGAAACCTAGATGATGAATTGAGATTCGTCTTAGAAATTACTTTAGTTTACAGATATGAACAGTTAATATATATTTGCTAATGAAAATTAAATTTTTAACTTGTCTGGACTATGAGTCAGATCTTTAAAAAATTTAAGACTTGCTTAAGAATTCTTGGTTACATAGAAATATATTTATTATGTATTCTAAATTTCAACTCTAGATCTTGAGTGTGACAGGCTTTCAAAATATTTAATGTTATCGTGTTTAGCATATTCTTTCTCCAGATCTACGACTTAAACTTAAACTGTCCAATTAGCTATTTAACTGGATGATAAAAACATCAAAAACAAGATATGAAAAATATTAACAGTTTCACAATTTGTAACTTGTTCATTTTTTGTAATGTGTGAACTGTTTAAGATTTATATATACGTGTATAGTGTATATAAAAAACATTTCTAATGTGTGTATAAATAAATATTGACGCAATACACATCTGCCGAATGAAATAGAAATAGTAGAAGTATAGAATTAAAAGTTTGGCCTTATCTTTTAAAAATTAAAGATGTCTCCACAAGCTATTCAGTTGTGATTGATTGATAGAACGAAAAATCAAATGATGTCTAAATTGTAAATAATATAACAGATTATCAATTATAACACTTGTACTTAGAGATAATGCAGCTACCGAGCCAGAACACTGTCCTTGTTTTTGTTGCTAGTAGCGATTTTTTTTAAAATTTATATCTTGTAATTAGATAACGCTAATCTCAGAGTATGTGTATATACATCTAGATAAATAAATACAAGTTATTTATTTTGTATATTTTTAATTGATAATTAGCACTTAACGGAAAAAGATATATTGTATTATTTTCTTATCACGGAAAACAAAACAATATCTCAACGCGTAAGTGTTTTTAAATGATATCATTATAAGATACTTCAAATTAATATAATGTAATCTTATCTTTCAACTTTTAAATAACTCCTGCTGTGAACTTCTGTGGCCTACATACAAATATATATTTAAATGTTATTTTATTTTATATACTAGGTTACTGAATTATTAATGCCTCAAGTTATTACAATATATAAGCTTACACTCAATGAAAGTGAATATATCTTTTTGCATTTTTTTTGTTTTCATTCTTATTAAAAGAGAAAAGGAATTTACTTCTACGTAATGAGCGGAGAGGACAGGTTGACTTGGTCAACTTTCGGGAGTAATGAATTTGAATATTGGGAAATGGAAAGTTCTCTGTGGGTTTCGATCCATTTAACGTGATACGCACACACACACATTTATTCATTTTGATTTAAAATTTAATTTATAAAACCGAAAAAATAACGAAACCTTTTTTAAAATCAAAGTTTTCTTTTAGTCGGAATTATTTTATTTACAGTCTTAAATATTAATTTATCAAATAAACATTGCATGTCTCGTTTATTTTACTATATTGTTATATAATATCTAGGGTATATGAGCACAGACTTTCACACGACCCACCACTCTCCACACTATCTCATAACACTGATACACTTGAACACATATATGTTGAAAAGATAAATAATCACCAATAAACGTATTTCATGCTAAACCAGCAATCATCAGTTGGTCCAGATTACCATCTCTACACATACATGCTATAAGTGCTCAGATATATATATTAAGATAGCCAATCCTCATACTTTAATGGACAGGCTTCAATCTACTCCACACTCCAACTCTTCAACCGTCCATCCAATTGAAAATCTGATGATGGAACGCTCAAAAGCCACCCTACGGCCGAGATTCTTGTCACCCCCATGTTGACCTAAAGTCAAATGACCCTTCATACACAGGACATGCACTTTAGAGCGGTAGTAGAGTGTCGGATTTATGAGCTAAAGATTTTTGAATTAAACTCACCTTATCACTTTTGATGCTCAAATATTCCATGCCTAACCGATCAACAAATCATTCGATTATTTGTGTATTATATAAAAAGTAAGTGAATGTTTATTGCTCGAAGTTCATAAGAAGTTTGAGCACTGAAAGAGAGAGTGAAATGAGTGGTATGAGGTCAAGAATCCTTTACACTAACTCTGTATTAGAGTAAGTAAAACAGTATGCACACAATTTACATAATAGAATAAAAGCGACATTAGCATTTAATATATATATATATTAAAAGAGGCGTTAGGATACCTATGTGTATCGTGTTAATGAAAACTACATCAAATAATAAAAAAGGATATGGTATTCTCCCGCGATAGATTTCTTGCTCTAACTCCGAACGACAATTACACTGCAGAGTATTAATTAATTTTCCCAGACTAATTAATTACATTAAATTTGTGCACGTGTGTGCGTGCGCACAGATATGTATTTAAAATTTATAGAATTAATAAAGAAAATTATTCAGTATGCTGTTATTAAATTAATGCTAGAGCTGTGTTTTACGTAAAATGTATTTAGCTGTTTAAATTACATGTACTAAGAGGAAGCTTATTTGAAGATGTAAGACATTCACAATAAAAACTAATGTCAAACATGGATATATTTAACTCCAATTTTAATGTTTTTTAGAATGTTTTATACATGGCTTTATAAAGTAGCTATCAAGATGCAATACAAGTTTGCTAATGGAGCTTTTAATTTGAACTGATATATTCAATCAGATCATGCAACGTATAAAAACAAGAAATGACAAATTGAGCTTTGATTACAAAAAAAAAAAAACGCTAGTTTTTGAGTCATTCACTCTCACACTTCTAAGTTACACTGATGAAAAAATTGATTATCTAATATTCGGAAGATCATGTGACATGTGAATACCAGAAATAACAAGTTAAGCTTTGGTTTAGAAAATTTCTAACTATTGAATTTATTATTACATCATTGATATAAAACATACTTAGCATTTGAAGTGATTAACTAAAAATCAAGAAAATAAAGTTGATCGTTATATTTATATATTGGACTATTATTTCCATAATCTAATATAAGTATTGAACACCTTTAACTTTATTTAAATATTTCAAGTACATTCAACTGTTTGTAATATTTACTAAGCCTTTAACCTCAAGAATAAGCGCGGTACGTTTAAATAAATTTATAATTCAACCGTTAGATAATAGCACACAGGTTATCATATTATGCACAACATATCTAAAAGTATTGTTCTCCCCTATTCTTCAGATGTTGCTGGCCTGACCAGTGACAATACTAGCATGGGGATCAAACTGGAGCCTTGGATTCTAGAGTATTAAATTTTAAGGTAACACTCTAACCAACTAAACCATCCTGCCAAAGGCAACAGTCAATGATTTCTCCAATTTTTCCTAAGAACTAAAATTGATTAGTGGTTTTCATGGGGTTGTTTGCCATTGTCATAGTGTGACTATACATAATGTATGGAAACAACTTTGCTCTTAGGAAAAAGTGGAGAAATCAAGAGGAACCTCATAGATAAGTATATGAAATTTCTCCTGATTGTTGTCTTTGGTGGGATAACTAAATTAGTTAGAGCATTACCTTAAAATTCAATATTCAAGAATCTAAGGATCCAGGTTTGATTTCCATGCTAGTACTATCACTGGTCAGGCCAGCAACACCTGAAGAAGAGGGGTGAATAATACCTTTCAAAATATTGTACATATATTAATCTATGTGCTATTACTAACAGTTAAATATATTTGGAATATCTACTGAAATTTTTTTTATAAACTTCTCATAAATTATATAATATCAATAATTATGCGCTTATAACGCTCGTTAAAGAAGTTATATATATTATTAAATTTATTTAAAGTTTAGCGCTTTCAAAGCTCTATGGCTTCATAATCATAGCTGTGTAAAAGTGCTAAGCTTTAAATAAATTTAATAATATATATCACTTCTTTAATGAGCATTATAAGTGCATAATTATTGATATTGGAATATCTAAATAAAATTAAATTATTCTAAAGACATTCAATACTTATATCAGATAATGGAAATAGCCCAATATATATATATATACGACTAAAATACCATCACCGCAAACCTTCAGGAAAATGTAAAGTTTATTGTCTTTGTTTCTAGATTTATATATGCTGATGATTATGTGCTTTGCCAATTCAAAAGTTGATCTACATAGTATTCTTAATATTTTGAATGCAACTTATAAAAAGATTCAACAAATTCAGATTCTTTATCAGTTAGTTATGACCAAAAATTTTCAGCGAATGATGCTTATCAACATGAAGTATGAATCAAGTGTTTAAATGAAAAAGGAAGTTGGATATTTCAATATAAAATAAGGTTCCAATATGCAGCTCTTAATAGTTAATAATGTAAACTAGATTATATTATTATAGTTATCTAATTATAGACATCACCCATGTCCTTGATTTCCATAATTTCTGTTCCATCAACACACATTTCAAAAAATATATAATAAATTAACAATTAACTTTTTTATATACAATTTTTTTATACTTCACTGTTTTGAATCACAATGCAAACTACTAGATGCTGGGATTGCAGAATATGACAAGAAAATTACTAATATAATCTTTTTTTAAGACAAGTCAAGTAGTTTAAATGTTTGAATCTACTATCACTTATCTTTTCTGTTTAGTTAACATTTTAATATTTAACTCTATGATTCTGAGAAATGATGCTTCATAGAGTATTGTGTTGGTGCTGTTGTGCTTTTACTTTAAATCACTCTTTTGTGTCTATCGCCAATGCATTTTAGTTGCCAGATTTACATTAATTTGATTTAAAAGATTAGAAATAAAACAAATATTAATTTATTAATTTTAAAAAAACCTGAAAATGTCAATAGGCAATAGAGTAATGCACAGAGAAAAATTATGTATGAGCTGAAAAAGGAATTCTTTGATTTTGGACATATAAATAAACATGTAAATACCTCTTTAATTGTTGTTAACAATGAGCAAAGGAAATTGCATAATTTTGTAATCTATTTAAATATTTGTAATTAATTTTACAAAATATTTGTATAGTAATTACTAAAACAGAAATAATTTTAGATTTTTTTAAAAATATATTTCATTTTTAGAAAAGTTAAGAAATTCAAAGTAACAAAAAAGGGAAACTACAATCATTACAATTATTTACACTTTATCAAATATAATAATACTGAACATTTATGTTATTTTTATGATTATAAATGCAATTTTAAATTTTATAATAAAATTGCATAATTTTATGATGATTTTATAATTTATTATTTACATCTAAAAATAAAATTCATTCAACAAGATTTCATTATTTTTTTATTGCATTATAATAATTAGCCAATAAGAAAAATGTAATTACTCTCATTAATTAATTCTTTTTTTTTCTATATTTAGAAAGTTCAAATATGATTTACTTAAAGATGTTTTTTATTTGTAAACTTATATTTCTAATAAATCAATTACAATTCATTGATTCATAACATTGAATAAAGGTTTTGATATTAAAATAAAGTTTGAACTATTAATTCATTTTGCCACTTGGGGAAGAATGAAGAAAACCCTGAAATGCAGAAGGTTAATTCTGATTGTGAAATGGAAATGCACTATATAAAAGTCTGATATTACTATATATTAGTCATTTATTTGATATGATTTGTATCATTAAAGGTTTATTTTTAATGATAATAAACCTATAATTTTGTTTTTATTCTTGTCTAGCAAATATAATTAGGGAATAATAGATTTCAATTCAATAACTCTTTGTGTTATGCATTGGGAATTATCTACATTATGTTTGACAAGATCAAAGATAATTTATTTTAAAACTGTATTTTATTTTAAATATATTTTTATATATTTCAATGATATTTTTGTTAAGAAATAAAAATATATTTATCTTTTATTATTACTTATTTTGCTTAGGAATTAAAATATCTATATGGTAAGAAACAGAAAATTTTCTATACTGGTATTAGTGGAAATTCACTTGTAGGTTGCTGGTTTTTTTTAATTTCTCAGTATAATTTTAATCTTTTTACTACTTTTCAATATTTTTATTTATTACTTTTAAAATAATTTAAATAGTAATTAATTAACCTTTGCTACAAAGTGTATTCAAATTAAAAATTAAATATATGAAAAAATAAAATAAATATTTTAATCCTCAATTACAAAAGAATAAAAAGAGTATCTACATTCTCTAAATTTTATTTTATTAAAAAAATTGATTAATGTGTATAATTAAAAACAACTAAATAGTATAAAGTCATTTAGAACACAAAAAAAGCAAGAATAAAGTATAGTTAAGATTTTATATGTCTTTTTTTTTTAAAAAAAAGTGTGTGTGTGTGTGTGGGAGGGGGATTATGTTATGCATTTTTTCCTTTTAATTCTTTTCTTATTTATATGGTTTTTCAATTTGTAAATTTAGGAAACTGAACATGATAATTTTTTTTTCTTTATATATGATATTTTAATAAAGTATGTGCTTGTAAAGAAATAAAAATATTTTATCACAATTTATATGTATATTATTAGAAATAATATGCATATATTTAAAAAATTATAATAATAATTTTAAAATGAATAAACTGTTTAAAATATTATAGATAAATATTCTAATTTTACTATTAATAAAATCTGAATAAAATAACGCTATTTATTGCCTATGTACTATCTCAATTTATATATAAAAAGTAATTTAAATTACATGTTAGCTTTGTATAATTATTAAACATTATATGTATAATATTTTAAATAAAAAGAAATAAAAATTGCTTACAGTTTTTACCTATCGAATAATATGCAGCCATTAAAGAAGATCACATTGTAAGTGCTTCTTAATATAACCATTTTTTACAATATAAATGCAACTTTTTTAAAAATACAAAAAGCTCAATCCTATTATGTAAAAGTATAACTAATTTACATAAATATATTTAATTATAAATATATGTAAATCTACTATTATTAAGTACTGAAAAATCTATAATTGTGCAGAATGAAATTAACCTGTGATCATGTGTTGTTTTCATAACTATTATAAATCTCTATGCACTCACCTTTCAGTAAGAATTTTAAAGGCTTAAATGAATCACTTAATTAAATTTGTACAATTGTCAACTGTAACATCAGGCATTTAAAAGATGTAAGCCCATATATAAGCATAATCAGTAAGGGTTAGTGTATATATAAATATGCTCTAAGTTTAAGTGGTTCACTTTAGCTTTTAAAACTCTTATTGGTGAGTGAGTACACAGAGATTTATAGTTACAAAACAGCACATGATTGGAGGTTAATTTCCTTCTGCACAATTATAAATATATTTGTAAAACTTGAGTGTTAATCATAGAATCTATGGCAAGCAGAGAAAAATGGGGTACAGCTCTGCCATCATAAAATACTGTGATTTTGTCAAAAGAAAAATTCAAATGTAAAAAAACTATCTCTTTATTTATTAACAAGAAAGACTTCATTCATTTATTTTTATAAAAAAAATTTAAAATACACTATTAATTTTGTTAAATGTGTTAATAAGATATTTATTTTATATAGCACAATGTTTTTAAACTAATTATAATCAGCGGTAAGCTAATCCACATGCGCTCTGTAGATTTTAACTATAAATGAATACTCTCATTTTCCAAAACACAAGATAAAGTTTTTGTGATAAGATAGAATGAATCATCTATCCTTTCAACCCAAATGTTTAAGTATGGGCAAATCTTAATGCTGATTATTATTACAGTTTAAAAACATCATGCTATATAAAATAAATATCTTATTTACATATGTTTAATTTCAATTAAGAATGACATATAGTAAATTCCAGTAAATTTCACAAGCATCATTCATTGAGACATAGTAAAGGTAATTTAAAGTGATTGTTTAATATCTTAATGCTCTCATTTCCAAATACTTAAGATTTGCCCATACTTAAACATTTGGGTTGAAATGCTAGATAATTTATTTTATCTTCTCACAAAGACATTATCTTGTGTTTGGAAAGTGAGAGTATTCATTTGTAGTTAAAATCCACAAATGCATGTGCATTAGCTTAATGCTGATTAAATGTGTTAACTATAGTTTAATGTATATATTTTAATTATTTTTGTCATGATTTCATATTCAATAAAATTGTATCTATGGTATATGTTTAAGTTGTTTGAGTGTATATGTGTGTGTGTAGGTAAAAAATAAAACAGAATTTAAATATAAAATTTATGATACTAATTATACTTTCAATGGGTTTGTGTCATATTCATAGTTAGTCTGCTGAGAACATTAATTTTTTGCTGATTTGAATGTTATTTGATCTTTGTTTTATTACATATGTAATGAACCAAAAATCAAATAGCACACAAGTCAGCAAAAAGGGTTGAAAGTATATCTGATACAATAAATCTTACTAAATTTTATATTTAAACTGTGTTTTAATATTTTTTACATTAATATTCAATATAAATAATACATATTCTCATCTATACTAAGATAAGCTTGTTTAATACTTTAAAATAAAAATGATGAATACATTAACATAGTATGCTAAACATGCTTTCAACTAACTAGTAGTCATATGAGGATTGCAAGATTTATAGAAGAATCACAAAAGTGGTGATTTACATAAAATTTGATTGTAGGGTACAAATGAATTTATTTAATTAGTAAACAAGCTTTTTTTAGTATATGTGTTGTATGTATTATTTATATTATATTACATTTTTTTTTGAGAAAATTTAAACTATTGGAATTACATTCAGAATTATAATATTCTAAAAATTTGGCTGCGGAATCATAAAAGTAATAAATATGGTCTTTTATTGGCTGGATAATGTAATATTAATTTACAATTGTAAAAAAAATGTCCTTAAAAGTAATTTATGGTAACTGAATATGATATTTATGAGAGTTGCAAATCATGTTAATGTTATAAAAATTTATTCAATGGCACTCTAAAGTTGGGCAATATTGATTGATTTTATTTCAGGATATTAATTGGGATAAAATATGGTAGAAAGCTACAATAAGGTAAGTCGTTAAAGTCTTTCAAAAAAAAAAATGGTTTCTGCACATGAAAGTAAAAGGCTTTATATATCAATGAAAGAAATACAGGCTTAATAATTATGTTTGAGAAGTTTTGAAAGGAATAAAATTAAAATAAAAAGTGAAGAATTTTTTAAAAATTAATTATATGAAATCTTTAAAAAAAGGTATGTGGTTTTATTGCTTGGGAGTTCATAAAAAGGTCAAATATCAGATCTGCAAGCACCAGAATCAATCCTGGGATGTCAGACACTCTACCAATATGCAAAGTATACTGAAGCTATAAACTTATTTAATAATTATTTTGATATTAAAGATAATTAGGATGAAATTGAGACTTATGGAAAATTTACTTAGTATATATTTATGTTGTGTTCACATTTTTATGCGTGAGAAGACTGTCTTGGCAGTAAACTAATTAGTTGTGAAATTTTTATTTTTAAATTTTGGCTAGTTTTTTTTAAATTCTGAATTTAGTATAATTTGTAGCTATCTACCTATGGTTGGCTGAAAAAAAGAATTTGCTATAACTTAATAAGAATTATTTGATTCTAACAAAGCAGAGCAAATATTTTAATCCACATGTTTTTCTTATTATATCTGACATATATTATGAGAACTACTTATAATTTTATTGAGCTTCGCTTCTGAGATAAACACACACACACACACACACAATGGCCTTTCAAATAATACATTAATTTAGAACTTTTGAAGACAAAATAAATGTTTAAAGAGCATTTAATAATATATTTATATGTGAAAGTCAAAAATAAATTGTTTTTTTTTTCATATGTCAAAGCATCGGCCGGGAAGGGAATCTGCAACAACTGTTTGCAAGCAACTGCTTTCTTGCAAGGTGGCTGTGCTGATCTCTCTGCTACCAATGCTTGACAATTATGGTTTTTATTATTCTAAAATTTTAAAGTTGTAAAACCTGACAGTAATCACTAACCAAAAATTAAAAAATAGATACTAAAAATTAATGTTTTTTTAATGTAGGATACCATTTAATAAAATAAGAAATGATCACAAAAGTTAAAAAAATTTATGATACATTGTTGGACTGTATGAAGTTAGGAAAAAATATTAAATAATAATTTGTTGTATATTTTATTATAAAAGTTTAAGTATTCGAATAAGATTCATTTAAAATAAAAACTGAAATTCTTTTTCAATATTGATGCTATAACAATATATAGTAAAATTAGTTATTCATGTATCTGGAAGATATCTAAGTCATACAATTTCAACTATAGGTATAAATGAGATTTTTTTCTTGCTATGGAGTGAAGTATTTTTATAATAGAGGTATAGCTAGAAAACTTTCAATTAAATGCAAAGAAAATAATTTGATTATGAGACGAAAATGAAAGAAGCACAGGTTTGTTGAATTTTGAAGAAAAAAAAAAACTCTATCATGCATTTTTTATATGTCAAATGCGCTGACCGAGAAGTGAACCTGGACCAGCTGCTTGGAAGGCAGCTAATGCTAACCACTAGGCCACCAATGTTTGACATCATGCATTTTTAAATGTTTCATAACCAAAGTTATCCAAATCTTATATACATTTTCTTTATGAATATTCTGCAAAAACAAAAAAAAAGATTAGAGATTTTTGAAATATTGGATGAGTGAAACTTAAAAAAAATTATTAAGAAAAAGTATATATATATAATTAAATTCTTTTTTGAAAACCACTTCCACCCCCTTAGTTCTTGCATTTCCCACCCCCTTAGTTCTTGCATTTAGTTTCAATTATGGATCTCTTATTCAACATTTCTTTTATTAAAGCTTCATAAACTTAGATACATTTTGTATTGTTGTAAATTTCGAAATGATATTAGATGTATATTGGTTGCATAGTCAAATAGCCGTGGTTTAGTTTTGGATTGGGCAAAATGTAATATTTCTATATTCTTATGACAATTTGAAATCTTTACCACGTTCTGTTGTCTTTTTGTTTCACTTAAAGTAAGTCCGGAATTGATTTTCATTAAACAAGTGAATATGTGGTGGAGGAGGGGGGGGGGGATCTTTTCATTATATATTTAGGTTGTTGTTAAAAAATTGTAGATATAAAATAAAGTCGTTTTAAATAAAATAATAATTTTCTTACTTTAAAATTTATATCTTTTTTATTTTTAGACGCCCATTACACATAACTAATTAATAGAATGGTAAAAAAAATACCTAAAAAAAAAAAAACATATATTGACAGATCACTCTTTTTCCAAAAATAAATGTCTACATAAAGTTTTTATTTTATTTTTTGCTAATTAACTATTGTAATTTCAATATAATACAAATTGATTTAATATACACACATTAGTTTTCGTATACAAGTTTCACAAATGGAACATTTGTTGATTTTAGATTTAATAAAATATTTTTTATTAATCATTTGTTATTGTAAAAATGTATTAATCTGTGGAAACATTGCTTTTTTAACATAATTATTTTTTTTTTTAAATTACTTTAGTGCTCACTAGATGGCAAATTGTACAGGAGATATTTTTAAAACATTATCGACAGTTTCAATAATTCATCACAATATTAAATAGATATTATTAACATTTTATATTTAAATATATATATATTGTATGTATTAATATATAATTATAATTTTTTAATGGATACGATAAAATTCGTAGATTTAAATCTACGAAAAGAATCTATAATTAGGAGTATTAGCAAATCTTAACCTATTTATAAGAGGAATAATATTGAGATATCGAGAGATAATCAGAAAAAGAGATGCGCTTTCTAATTAATAAAGTTAGTATATAATAAAAATGTAGTTTAATGACTAAATGCTAAAATAAGATAATAGGAAAATAGTTCTTCGATAATGGCCAACTATCATCATTTAATCACTTTTTTTTTTAGAATTTAACAGCCTCTGACATTTATAGATATACTCAAATACAAACCATAAAACACATATCTAATGACTGACAAATTTATGGATATAGTGGCAGATTTGAAGGATTTTACAAAGCTAATAGTGAATATAACTCCTGGTTTTAATCTCTAGAAGTTCTTTTATGATATTTTGCTAATAATTAAGCTGTATAAAAAGAAAGTTCCATACCTAGTTAAAGAAGTATTATTTTCTTGAATATTTTTACTTCCTAACGGTGCATGCTACATTTTAAAAACAACATGTAACAGTTTTAAATGTTTCATTAGTAAGGCAAAGTATTAGTTAAATGATAAACCATGTTTACATCACCAAGAGGCTTGTAGCAGAATATTGTATGAAAATGTTCTCAAGTCAGTATCAGCTTTAGTTTATCATATGAAATATATTTACTCTGAATAACCTACTGTTAGGTGATTTTGGGGGAGTTATTAAAAGGCAGTCTTAAGAAAATAAAACTACTTTTTTTGTCACAATGAGATTTTTTCATCTCATTTGCGATCACTTTCTTTCACCATCATCTTTTCACAGCATCTCATATTTTTTTTAATAAAGAAAATTGATCATGATTTGATAAAATAAAATAACTGAATCTGGTCAATGAAAGTTTAGATCTAATCTGACCAAATAACTTGTTTACAGTTCTCGGAAATCATCTCTAGCATTCAATTCAAAAGCATCAAACCTTTTCCAGCCCTTCTTTATTATGTTAAATAAAAGTCATTTTACATATGAATGATAATGTTTTATCAATGAATCATGTGAGAGGGATGCACTGCTAAAAATCAAAACAATTCTTGAAAATATCTTTACAATGTAAACATTATTCAAGTAATTAGAAATCATTTCCTACCTTACATGAACAGCGCAATGGAAAAAAATATTTAATTATTAATACAGGGCATGAAGATGTTTGATATCTTTAATTCACCTAATGGGAAAAATGTTTGCATAGTAAAAGAAGATAATCTGAATCTCTGCACTGGTGGAGATAGTGATATATTATGGTATTGAAATGAGAAATTTATTGTTAAAAACCAAAAAATAAAAAATAAATTGAAAACTTCTTTTCTTTACAACATAAATAAAAACACTGATTTTAGAAAAGTCTGAAGATTGAGTCTTTTATCTATTGCTTCATGTACTTATTTATAGTTAAATAGGCTTTACTAGCACTTATCCATAGGTACAAATGAGTGAGGATTTTCATTATTTTTTCATCTTTAATTTATCTCTCATCAAAAATAGCAAGAACCAATTTCTAACTATTATTTTCATAAAAATAATATATTTTAGAATTAAATATAATTATTTATTCAAAATATACATTGATTATATTTAATATTAAAAACCTTATCCTAAGACAAATTATAGACATTTAATGAATAATATTTCTGCAAAGTAATTTTTACAACACTCTCATACAAGATAGAGACTGGTTTCTATCCATTTTTAATACTTTGTAGAAGGGTGTAATCATAATGATATGCCAAAGACATGTGAAAAAAAAAATCCCTGAGATGCACATTTCATGCTGAATCAGCACTCATCAGTTGGCCCAAATGTCAATCTCTTACATATATCTTCATCATTGTTCAGTATATATAGATATCCAATTCTTTATTTAAAAAAAAAAAAAAAACTTTTCCATGGTTTTATATATATATAACAATTTCTTAGTTTTATAATCTCCCTTCTTCCATTTTTTACATCTTTTATTCATCAATGTCTGTTAAAATAAATATGTTCCTAGGCCAATGTGCATTACCCCCCTCCCTTTTTAACGAATTTTTATAATTTATTCTGTTGATTTTCCAATGTCATTCTTCTTAAATATATAATGTTGTTTATTTTTTCTAACTTCCTAAATATTAACATTTTTGATACATTAAATTATTAATTGTCTATGTTTAGATTTGTATTATAATTTATTCTAAATAAAACATGTAGTCAATCTATATTTCACTTCATATTTATTGACTTATTACATAACTATTGTCAATCTCAAATGTTATAAGATTGCTTAATCTTTATTATTCTGAGTTTATTATATATTTCATTATTTTTAATCACTTATCTAATTTCATAAATATTAAAAATATTCACCTGCAATATTATTTTTTCTTGTTTTTGTTTTTCATAAATCTACCTTTAAAGGTTTCCGCAATGATATAGATTGCAGAGGCTTTGACTATGTGGAGAAGCTGAACTGAGATCAGACCCATATAGCTATTTAGCTTGTTTGGCTGAATTTGAAGACTTTATCGGTCTGAAAAATTTCATGCTTGCATACTGATAGAAACTCTGTGCATAAACACTTGGAGTCAGTTTTTAGATCTAGTTTCTTGGCTCTGTCTTTCACTGATGATAGCAAAATAGCTTGAAATCAGCTGATCTGAAAGTGGGCTAAAACGAAAGAGATAGTTAATTCTGACTCTTTGATCGTTTATGTAAACAAACGCTTGATCGTGTTTTTGGTAAAAACGCCATCTGTTGATCATAAATACAAGCGTCAGCAGGTTTTAACGTGATTAAAACTTGGTTTTTGTTTTTCATAAATCTACCTTTAAATGTTTCTGCAATGATATAGATTGCAGAGGCTTTGACTATGTGGAGAAGCTGAACTGAGATCAGACCCATATAGCTATCTAGCTTGTTTGGCTGAATTTGAAGACTTTATCGGTCTGAAAAATTTCATGCTTGCAAACTGATAGAAACTCTGTGCATAAACACTTGGAGTCAGTTTTTAGATCTAGTTTCTTTGCTCTGTCTTTCACTGATGATAGCAAAATAGCTTGAAATCAGCTGATCTGAAAGTGGGCTAAAATGAAAGAGATAGTTAATTCTGACTCTTTGATCGTTTATGTAAACAAACGCTTGATCATGTTTTTGGGAAAAACGCCATCTGTTGATCATAAATACAAGTGTCAGCAGGTTTTAACGTGATTAAAACTTGTTTTTGTTTTTCATAAATCTACCTTTAAAGGTTTCCACAATGATATAGATTGCAGAGGCTTTGACTATGTGGAGAAGCTGAACTGAGATCAGACCCATATAGCTATCTAGCTTGTTTGGCTGAATTTGAAGATTTTATCAGTCTGAAAAATTTCATGCTTGCAAACTGATAGAAACTCTGTGCATAAACACTTGGAGTCAGTTTTTAGATCTAGTTTCTTGGCTCTGTCTTTCACTGATGATAGCAAAATAGCTTGAAATCAGCTGATCTGAAAGTAGGCTAAAATGAAAGAGATAGTTAATTCTGACTCTTTGATCGTTTATGTAAACAAACGCTTGATCATGTTTTTGGTAAAAACGCCATCTGTTGATCATAAATACAAGCGTCAGCAGGTTTTAACATGATTAAAACTTGGTTTTTGTTTTTCATAAATCTACCTTTAAAGGTTTCTGCAATGATATAGATTGCAGAGGCTTTGACTATGTGGAGAAGCTGAACTGAGATCAGACCCATATAGCTATCTAGCTTGTTTGGCTGAATTTGAAGACTTTATCGGTCTGAAAAATTTCATGCTTGCAAACTGATAGAAACTCTGTGCATAAACACTTGGAGTCAGTTTTTAGATCTAGTTTCTTGGCTCTGTCTTTCACTGATGATAGCAAAATAGCTTGAAATCAGCTGATCTGAAAGTGGGCTAAAATGAAAGAGATAGTTAATTCTGACTCTTTGATCATTTATGTAAACAAACGCTTGATCGTGATTTTGGTAAAAACGCCATCTGTTGATCGTAAATACAAGTGTCAGCAGGTTTTAACGTGATTAAAACTTGGTTTTTTGATTTTCATAAATCTACCTTTAAAGGTTTCCGCAATGATATAGATTGCAGAGGCTTTGACTATGTGGAGAAGCTGAACTGAGATCAGACCCATATAGCTATCTAGCTTGTTTGGCTGAATTTGAAGACTTTATCGGTCTGAAAAATTTCATGCTTGCAAACTGATAGAAACTCTGTGCATAAACACTTGGAGTCAGTTTTTAGATCTAGTTTCTTGGCTCTGTCTTTCACTGATGATAGCAAAATAGCTTGAAATCAGCTGATCTGAGAGTGGACTAAAACAAAAGAGATAGTTAATTCTGACTCTTTGATCGTTTATGTAAACAAACGCTTGATCGTGCTTTTGGTAAAAACGCCATCTGTTGATCATAAATACAAGCATCAGCAGGTTTTAACATGATTAAAACTTGTTTTTATTTTTCTTATATATATGTATATGCTAATTATGTACATATAATATTATACTTATTTTAGGAACATAGAATACTTTGTAAAAACTCTTTAGATTAGAATGGATTAACAATAAATTGGATTATTAATATAAAGTGTAAATTGTATAAAACAACATGATTAGTATAAAGAATTACAAACACATACATGCATTTAGTACATATATGTGTGTTCATAATATAATATTCCATTATTAATGATAAAAAATACTAATAAAAATTATATAATTTTTATTTAACTTCAAAAACATGATGGCTATAATTTAATTAAAACTAGCAATTTAATTTCTATTTTTTATCAAATGTACAGGTGAAAATTAAAAAATAAGTAGATTATCTGTTGCTAGTGGTGCATTTACAGTTGCAAACCTTATACTGGTAAATCAATTGCTTTTTATTTATTATTTGTAGTAAAAATTTAAAAGCATCAAGTATTATATACAAAAAAAATGTATTAAAATACCTATTTATAAAAAAGTTATTTATTTCTCCAAAATAGACTGAAGGCTGCTTTCACAAATGGAATTATTCAAAAATTTAATATATCAATCACACAGTTTTTCTTTTCAAAATAGTCCATAAATATCCAATATAGAAATAAAACAAACAAACTCCTTCTTTTTAAAACTTGTTTTTTATATGACTATAATGATGATAAAGAAATCCAACATTTTGACTATTTCATATAGTCTTTTTCAAGGTATACTAAAATAAAATATATATAATAATAATAAGTATCACATATTCCAAAAAAATAAAAAAAATAAAAAAATAAAAAAAATAAAAAATATTAAATTAAAAATTACAAAATATATTCATAACCAAAAATTTACCTTATCTCCCACCCCCACCCCACCCCTTTTTTTTTATTACAAGCAATCACAACCCAAACACACAAAAAAAGACTATATGAAATAGTCTAAATGTTGGATTTCTTTATCATCATTATAGTCATATAAAAAGCAAGTTTTAAAAAGGAGTTCGTTTGTTTTATTTTTATTCAAAAATGTATATAATTTTGTCAAGCATTGGTGGTCAAGAGGTCAGCGATGGCTGCTTTACAAGCAGTTGTCCCGGGTTAGCGGGTTCGCTTCCCGGCTGATGCTATGACACATGGGGAAATAAAAATGTATATAATTGTATTATTGACTTGACTATAAAGGTCTAATATCTATGTTTCTGTAATTTTGATTAATCCCATTAATTTGAAATGCTAACTAGAGCAGCATTTCCTATTTCATTTTGTTTACAATAGCACTGTTTCAAATTGATATTATTATATAGTAATTATTCATTCAATCTGTTTTATCTTATTAATGAATTTAACAATAATATTTTTTATATAGTTTTTGTTTCTAATTGTCAATACTAATTAGACAATATACAAAACTTTGAATTGACTCATAATACTTTGCACAATACAATGGAAACATTTTATGTTATGTTTGCCACATAGTAATAAGTTTTAATTCAATTTGAAATATACTTTTATTTCAAATATATTTTTATTAATTTCAAAGATACTTTTATTAGTAAAAATAAAATATTTCCGATTTTTAGATGTACTAATGATTTTCAAGACTTAAATAACCTAAGTGGTAAAGAAAAGAAATTGATATTAACTAGAGGCTTAGATGTAAGTTTTTTATTTATCAATATAAATTAATATTTTCATGTCTTAAAATTATTTTGTTTTTTAAATACTGTTACAAATATTTATAATAGTAATTATTATATTAAAATAGTAATTATTGTAAGGAATAATTTAATTTTATTGTAAATTCTATTTGAACTGAGGATCTTTATATATAAAACTTAAATGTATGTATATTGTCTATACTTGATTTAATGTAATTATAAGGGACTTCACTTTCAAGTTCCCTACATCTGTATAATCCATTTACACAACTGATACACATGATCACATACATGTAAAAAAGATAAATACTCCTCAATATGCCTATTTTGTGCTGAACCAGCACTCATCAGTTAGTCTAAATTGCCATCTCTCACACATATATACTGTAACAGTCAGTTTTGTTTGTTCATATAACAAGATCTATAATCCAAGCAAAATAACTTCAAGTCCAATCATGTGTGGGATACACAGGTCAGGAACATTCATGAACTCTGTCCTATTTGCCTATTTTCCAGATCTACCAACTTTATGAGCATCAATCCCAATGATACCTGATCTATCTTTATCTTTCTTGGCCAGCATCACAAAGCAGAGAAACAAAGAGACTCTATTTAGACATGAAAACCATGGTGAAACCCTTAGCATAATAATAATTACAGGTTTTAGCATATCTAAAAGATTGTAATCTTTCACATTATTTACATATAAGATTAGTGGGATCTCATCTAGTCATAGTAAGCATAATTTGTTCAATCAAAATATAATTTTATTAATATATATAAATAAGCATTTATTTTTATAGCATCTGTATACAATTGTAATTACATTCGAATATCGGCCTTTCAAGCCAATTGTGCAAACGCTTTGCGAGTGTTAAATAATAAATGAATACCCTCTGACCAATACAAGATATAGAATTTATGCAGGAATAAAAAGGAATCCTCTTATTCCTACGACTCAAATATTTATATATGAGCAAATCTGAAGTACTGGCACAGAAAGTGTGACCCTAAAACAGTCACTTTAAATTACTATATACAATGTCTGAATAAATGACGTTGATGAAATTGTCTAGAATTTACTAAACATCATTCCAACTGAAACTTAATCATATATATAAATAAGCATTTATTTTTATAGCATCTGTATACAATTGTAATCACATTCGAATATCGGCCTTTCAAGCCAATTGTGCAAACGCTTTGCGAGTGTTAAATAATAAATGAATACCCTCTGTGCCAGTACTTCAGATTTACTCATATATAAATATTTGAGTCATAGGAATAAGAGGATTCCTTTTTATTCCTGCATAAATTCTATATCTTGTATTGGTCAGAGGATATTCATTTATTATTTAACACTCGCAAAGCGTTTGCACAATTGGCTTGAAAGGCAGATTTTCGAATGTAATTATAATTTTATTAAATAAAGGAAACAATGATTCTGGGGGTGTAATTATATATATATATTTCTAATTTAATGTAAACAAAGCATTAATAATTTAACTACAATAATTCTCCATTGGTTATCATTATCCTCTTTACATTTATTTATAACAGAAACTTTCTTTTGTCCAATTTAAAAAATCATGTACATATTCATTGGTTTATTATTTCAGTGCAGGCTGATTTATATGCCAATAACTGGCTGATTACATTATATAAATATAATTTGACTAGCTCTATAAGTATATTTACGAGTCTTTAATCCACCCTGGAGAGAAAAGGAGCACTTGACAGAATTTGCTTAAGTATTAACTGGTTTATTACAATTTTATATAATTGTTAGTAACATTAATGAATGGAATAATTAATCTCAGCTTATGCTGAGAAAGAAATATGTGTGGGAGAGTTCATTTGAAATATATATAATTTGTCACAGAATGATGCACATATGAGAAGATTAAAAAAATATAAAGAAAACTGTGTAGTAGAATCAGAACATTCTGATGACTTTCATAGGTTTTTATTTGGAACAAGAAATAAGAGAGTGGCATGTGCATGATGGCATATTTATCTGTGATCAAGTCTCAGATCCTAAAAGGTGCTTCATATTTTATATTGAAGAAATAAAGACCAATTTCTTTCTGCGTCTTTAGCAGAATAGGTTCATTGAACGAAGAATAATCCAGTGGGAGTTGCTATGGGATGACTGTCCCAGAGCTCCCTTGTGTGGTGAAGAGAGTCCCAAGAGGGGTTTATAGCCTTGTTTTTGAACCTGAATATGATGAAATGGGGTTCGGCTTTCTGATACACCCGGTGGGATGAAGCACAATATATATAAACGTGAATGAAAAAGCCTGGATGCATGCAATGCTTAGAACAACATATATAAAACTTTTAATATCACAATTATTTAAATAATATCTATGTATTTATATCTGCATAATGGTATGATTAAATTACTAAACAGTGTTGGATGACTTGAGTAAATGACAGAAATACGAATCCACCTTGTCTTGAGTATTCCCTTCCCTTATTACATTAACTTATACCTAAACTTCTCACAAACATGAAACAAAAAATGAATCTTTGACTCTATACATTTTTTTTATTTTAGAACTAGCACTATTATTTTTAATTTAGAAAAACATTTATTGGAATTATTTAATTAGAAAGGCATATTTCTGCTCTGCTAATTGATTATAACATTAAACACAATTAACTTGTTTTTCCCCCAAGTTGGCAAGTGTCTGCAGTAATGAAAATAACAAAATATGTTATTGACTAAGAATTAATTAACTTCCCTATGAAAAGAGGGGGGTTTAAGAGAGGGAGAGAGTAAACTTGCTTGTGAGTTTAGGAGGTTATTGGCATATTAGTTTCAAAACCCAAAATATAGTAATAAAATTATTATAAAATATTGCTACCAAAAAAGTGAAATAAGAAAATATTAATATCATTGAGGCTTAATGACAGGAGAGATATTAATAAAGAGTTTATATAGATAGTTGAATACATCAGATAAGAAAATTACAAATTATTTTACTTAATATTTGATTTCTGATCTCAAGGTCAGATAGGATTACATTATTTTACATTCTAGAAGTGATGATATGAGACAGCCAGATTAAGGTTTAACTTAAAGAACATTTTATGGATATTGGGCAGCAGTATGAATTCTTTAACTCAATCATTAGTAGTGGTCCTTGGTGATTGCAGCATCCATCAGATTTCCTAGACTATATCTAGTTTTTCATTCTTGTTGGTCAGATAGGTAGCAGTTCCATTATTTAACTTTTAAGTATTTATTATAATTCATCAGTAGACAGGTCCACAGTGATAATTTTGTAAAAGAAACATTGGAATGGCAGATAAAGGTGGATATTTCCTCTATTCCAGGCACATTGATTTGAAAATACAACCAGCTTGGAATAATTTAGCCATTGCTCTTTAAAAGTAGATGTTCTTCTTCTTGCCTTTGAATTCAGCCCTATTTATATGTTTGTCAAATTTGTTATGGAATGCTTTTAGTTATAGAACCTAAGGCAGTTTACATACCTTGACCATCTGCAATTTTCAGACCGAATGCATGCTTTTTTTCTTATAAGTCAGTAAAACAATACAATCATGCCAAAAATTCCTCAAAGGATTGTTTTAAAATCTAATCTTAGATTTTAAAAGTAACTTAAAATGGATAAACTTTCCACTAATGGATATTACATTATATTAAATTATAATATTTCTAAATTTGCTAATGGGTTTTATGCTAATTAATTTAATTGCATTCGAAAACATTCGGCATGATTACATCAGTTCTTCTGACCACCATTACTGAAAATAGATAAAATTTTATACATAATTTTAAATATACAATATATTTTATGATATACTAATATAATTATTACATTATAAGCAATCTCCCATCACTTTTTATAAATACATATCCTTTATGTATATATATGACTTGAAATATATTAGTAAATTTCTTTGTCATGATTATTTTTAAAACTAAAGCAAAAAAAAATTAAGTTATATAAGTGTGTATATTAATATAGGAATGGAAATTCAATTTGGTTTGGTGGTGGGAGATTGGAGAGAGATGTGAAGCACAATCTGACTATCAAATTGACCACTTCAATACAAGCAGATTGACCACTTCAATACAAGCAGTGCTCAATTTATATTAAGATAGCAAATCTTCAAACTTTAAGCTTCAATCTTTTCTATTCTCCAGCATCTCAGATTTTTAATGAAATAGATGATTGAAAAATTGGAGAGTGTAGAAGATAGAACCTTGTGAATTAAAATTTGAAAAGTTGCTATCTTAATATAAACTGAGTACTGATTGTATTTGTGTGTGGGAGATAGTGATCTGAACCAACTGATGAATGACATAGTTCAGCACAAAATATGTATATTGGGGATCAGTTATATTTTTCACATATGTGTGGCCATGTGTAATGGTTGTATAAGGTGTACTTGATAGATTTAGGCAGCATAAAAGTCTGAGGTCAAATCTTATATATATATATATATATATATATATATATATATATATATATTATTATTTTTGGGAGCTTCTGGGTAAGAAAAATATAATAGCTAAATAGCTGATGTTTAGTACAATAACAAGTAATTTTCTCAGAGCTTCTTCTTTATCAAATCATGAGAATGTGTGTGAAGAGATTTAAAATCATAATTTTTTTCTTTTGATATTTTCTCCTCATTCTTAAATTCTATTGGAAGTAATACTATGAATTCTTTTATATATATATATTGTAACGATATATAGATATGTCGTTACATTAATTTAAAATAAAAACTTAAAAAGTTTGCAAATAAAATTAAAAAACTAAACGCTAAAATTAAAAATGTTTGTTATACGTATATACATTCGCACAGATGCTAAACTTTAAAAATATTTTTTTTTAATAAATAAAAAAAAGGTATTTGAATGTATTTTTTATAAAAAAAGATTTATAAAAATATTTTAATGAAAAAATAATAACGTAAGTTAAAATAAAAACAGGTATTAATTAATTCCTGTAATCTATAAATGGAAATGATTGTTTATTGATTATCTAAAAGCTGTTTAATTAAAAAGTCAGATGGAAAGTTAGATAAGAGAAGAAAGGGATTTTAGCTTGACCAATGGAAGCCAAATAAAGGCCTGGACCATAACGAAAGTGATGGATTGGTGACGTTTTGTTCATTGAATCCTTGTGGATAATATAAAAAGGGAAATACAGTTTTTTCGGACAGTTCCAGCGTTGTTTGTTTGAGATATGTGGTATGACGCACATACCACACTCTCTATAAAAAAAAAAAAATGAAAAGACTGTGATACCTTGAACCAGCTATTGCCATCTCCAGAACATTACCTTCCAATGGAGGCGTCACGGGAATTGAAAGCAGAGGCCATAAGCTATATGAAATGAACAATTGTTAAAATCAATTAAGAACGTTCGTCAAGTTTTACAAATTGATAAACAAGCCAACTGAAATGTTAAAACGGACTCTTATCTGACTTTTGTAAGTTTTTAAATCAAATTAATAATGTTTAATTTTATATGTTTTCCGAATGATAAACATCATTTCCATTTCATTTTTTTTTCCCTTATTGTAAAGATTATTTAAATGTATGAAATTTAAGTTGTTTATAGACGCTTGCATGGATTCGTTTGCGGTTTATTATATTTTGGTTTTCATATTTGATCAAAATATATAGACATTCGATAAATAATGATACCTTACGGTGAGTATCTAAAATGTATTTATTCGGATGTCTTTTAAGTTATTGGTGACAACGCAAGTATCTTATGGTGAATACTATTGGGTTACTTATAAGTTTCCCTCTGCGATTGTCGGTATCAATAATTTTGTATTTTGATCGTTTATGTTTATTTTGAAATGTTTTTGACCGTGGAATCTATGTAATCGATCTATACCCAACATTTTTAAACAAATCTGTGCGAACGTATTTAAATGTTAAAATTAAGTCGGGCGTGAATGGCTATATAGTTTTGTAAAGTTGTATTAAGGGAGGGTAATCTTAGGTTATTCATTTCATAGTTGAATTGGTTCAATGGATTGGATATATTTGTGTAATTAGTAGATGTAGTATGAGGTCCGCTACGGGCAGGATTATAGATATACGCCACACACCCTCTGTTTGCCTATGGATGGGTTTGTAAGTCGGCAGAAGACCGCAGTCCATTCCTATGGAGTTTTTTGTTAATTGTTCTACTTGCCAACAGATGTCACATTCCTGTTGGTGGAGAGTCAATATCTTCTCTAATTCTACTTACTGTTCAGATGTACTTTCCTGGCAGTATAGTATTTTGTGTTGTCGTATCATGCTACATTGAATACATGAATATATCAGATGGATTGGTGCCAGTTGATCGCGAAATTTGTTGCCTAAGGTTAAATCAGGGAAGAATTTTTTTTTTCAAATGCAGATCTATGTAGTCTATTCATACTTGACTATCTAAATAAAAAGTAAACTTATTGAAATCTTTTTAAATGTAAATTTACAAGTTAATATAAAAATCTAAAAGGTTAAACTTATTCCTCAAAATTTAAATGTTATTTTATATGTGCGTAAATAAATATTTTTTTTTATGTGTTAATTTCTGGCAGTGGCTTTTATTCTTTTATATTTAAGATATAAAATTTATAGATTTTTATCTCTGCATCTCCGCTGAGCTAGTGACTTGGGCTAACGATCTGAATATTTAAATAAAGTGGAATCTTAACAGCGCGTATCTGCCTACTCTATAAATTTTTCTAGGCTCAAATGCCTAGATGGCGCCCTTGTAGAGCAGATATTGTGTTTGCGGTTAGATTCGATCTTCACTTTCATTTCGATCGTTATAATATATATATAATTGTTAAAAAATAGATTGCCTTGATAACAGTTTGAAATTGTTAATTGTTATCTATATTGGGATTGACTAAGTGTTGAGTGGTTTCTAATGGTTATATATATATATATATATATATATATATATATATATATATATATATATATATATATATATATAAAAGTATGTTACAATTTGGTAACTTTTTTTAAAAAAAAAGTTTTTTTTAATGTGAAATTATAATATCAAAAGTGTAATATTCAATTTATAACAAATGTGAATGCTTATAAAGTAATTAAAACCTTCAAGTGAAACAAAAAGAAGGATTTATGTATATTATATAATTATTGATATTTTAAATTAAAGATTTATTTTGAAATTAGATTGAATCCATTTGTACATAAATTAGCTCTTCTTTTGATTACAGTAAGTTAAATTTTATATATATTAGAACTTATTATGTATATGCAATTATTAGATCAATGTTAAATTGTTATTCAACACAATATCTATATGGTGGATTTATTCACAGATTTGGTCTTGAGATCAGATACAAAGGATTACTTTAGATAATTAAGGAGTATTAATAATAAGTAGAGGTGGATGTAAAGAACCACTCCTCATAATTAGTTTATGTTATTGTGAAACCAGGATTCAGACCTAAACTGAATGCTCTCTAGAGTTATGATTAAATGTTTGTGTGACTATGCTACTAAGAATATGATATTAATAAATCTATTACATTTGTGAGAGTTGGTTATACATAGGATTACATTTGGAGAGAATTAAAAGCCAGGGATTTACTCTATGGCAAATGTGCTCAATCATAAAAAAGTTGCATTATAAGATTTAATTGAACAAATTAATATTTAAAAATTATTCAAAATAAACATTGAATACTTTATTTTTCACCATTCATGTGAACTAAGAGAGAGAGAGTAAGAAAAAAAAAAGAAAGAGAATACAGAAATGATTTTATTAAAAAACACAAAACTTGTGATTGCCTGACAATTATAATATTTTTAATAACTATTGATTGTTTTGTTATTGGTTTAAATAGTGTGCTATCATCTTTATATGTAATATTGTCTGGTCTTCATATTTATTCCAAGTCCATTTCATAAGGACTATAGGATCTAACCTGGTGTATCAAATAGTGCCATTGTAATGTTCAACATGATCATCATATTAAAGAAAATAATTTCAAAGTTTACATAAGTATATACATGGGTCTATTTCTCGATGTTTAATGTCAGGTGGCATCCATATCAATTAAATAATGGCAACATACCTTGACTAACCATTGCAATAGCTATTCCAATATTATCATAAATATTATTAGTTGTACATTACATTTTTTCTTATCATTAAAGATTGTATCTATTAACTAAATTTGCATCTCTAGTTTATGAATATTATTCTTGGAAAAACAGTAAGAAAAACAGAAAGAGATATGAAAGAAAAAAGGCAAAGGTTAACTGAATGATTTCTAAACATTATGGATTATCACACTAGGTTAATCTTTGTGACAGCCAGTATTTTATTGGCCGAGTGAGGTAAAAGTGTAAACTTTTAATTGGTCAAAATCACACCCATGCCTCAAAATATATTTGTCTTTTAATATTATATTCACTTTAGTTTCATTTGTAAAATGTACTCTTTAACTGATCGATTCGTTTAAAAATGAGGTAACTTGACGTCACTGTAAATCGCTCAATTTTTGTACTATGTTTTCAATTCTGATGTCATTTTTTAGAAGAGAAAAAGTTCTGTATGATGCTGTCCTCTCTTGAATTATTTTACAAATAAAAAATTAATAAAAATGATCATATATGTCAACACAAGTAAAAAATCAATAAAAATAACCATATATGTCAAACAAAACCAAAGCACCACCTTCTCACCACCTTTTCTTGAATCTTATTGGTTGTTTAAATTTTGTCAACAAAGAAAATGGCAGCCAAAAAGTAAAGAGTTATGAACGGTTTTTGTTTTATTTTGAAAATGATAAATGAATGTTTTAGAGCATTTTAACAGTATTTTTTGATGAAATATAAATTATTTTCATAAAATATGCTAAAAATAAATATTATTTTACAAAAATAGTTAAGATTTTATCAAGAATTATTTATTTATTTCAAAGTGGGAAGAAGAAATCATGATGTGTAATTGGCAATTGACGTTTCTTTTTATTTCAGCTGCGATCGAATATTTTTTAAATTATAAATCAAAATTTATTTTTGAACAAACTTTCATTCACTTTCATAATCTGACAAATTATTAATATACTTTTTACAAACGGAACTAAAGTAAATATAATATTAAAATGTAAATAAATTTTGGCAATTGACTTTGTCTTCAGTTTGTGAACTGGCCAATTAAAAGTTTTGATTTTTAACTCACTCGACCAATAATATAATTAGAGGTTAAAAGGATAATAATTTGTCAGGTTATCAAAGTGAATGAAAGTTTTTTCAAAAATAAATTTCTATTTATTTATTAAGAAATATTCAATAGCGGCAAATTTAAAAGTGAAAGTTATTAACCAATTAAAAAGAGTTGCTGACGTAAATGATTTCTTTCTCAGTTTTACATTATGGAAAAGTAAATACTTTTTTGCTAAAATCTTAAATATTTTTCTAAAATAATTTTATTTTTAGTTTATTTTTAGCATATTTTATCAAAATAATTTATAATTTGTCAAAAAATACTTTTGAAATGGTCTAAAACATTTGTTTATCATTTTTGTAGCATTTTTCTTTGATTAAGTGGTTTTCTTTGTCCTTGATAGCGAATAAGAATGTCCTTGATGGCTAAGAGCCAATCATCATGAAGCTTATTTCTTTGTTAGAGCTTTACCAGCAGATTTATTGATTTTTTACTTGTAAAATAATTCAAGAGAGGGCAGCATCTTACAGAACTTTTTAAAACCTTTCCAATGATGGTAAAATCTTAAGTGTAGCATTATAAATGACAAAATTTGAGTGATGTCAAGCAGACACAAGCCAACTCAGAAGGATCAGCACAAGGGTTAACCCATGGAGTTATTTGTCATTATCATTTGAGAGCTATTTAAAATTTTTCCATTTTATTTTTTCCTCTCTAATTAATATTTTTATTTTTTTACTAATTGAACATGTGTTCATTAGTAAATGCATGCTCTATTTTAGATACAACAGTTTTTGTTTGTTAATGATTATTTTGTGTTTTTAATTATACTTCAATGGGTGTAATTAGTTTTATCAAATTCTTCCATGTTTACATGGTATTTTATAGAAAGCAGATTATGTTTTTCAGTCTTTCAAGTTTGAGTTTATAGAAGTTAGGATTTCTCATAATATACTATGATTTTGGAAAACTGTTGTGATATCATACTTATTGCAGAATTTTTTTATTTGCCTGCTATGACTAAAATGTATAGATATATGTCAGTCTTTATAATTTGGTTTTTATGTTTTTGCTACCAATATAATATTTTTTAATGATAGCTGATGGAATAATCTTTTTTCATGATAGTTTATTTGACATAAGATTTTTTTTATGTCACTAGTGTCTGAACAAACTCTTTACTTCAAATTTTTGTGTTTTTGTTATATTTAAATATTTATACTCAGTATTTTCCCACGAATGAGTTTTTATGTAGATTGTACTTTTGATTTTACTATGAAGAATTTTTTTAGCATGTCAATTTTTGTTATGGTTTGAATACTATTGTGAATTTAATTGAAGGAGTTATGTTTCTGATTTATGATCAAAATGTTTGTAGTAATGTATCATTGGCATATTGAGGTTTCACTTTAAATGAGTTAGTGGAATATTTATGACCCAGATTTTGACTACTTTCATGTAAATGTTGGTGGTCAAATGTGATTAAAATAAACCCAATTTTTCTTTGATTTTGTTAATCAGGCAAGCAGCACTTGAAGAATAATGAAGAATTCCATATTTAAATATTTTATATATGAAGTTTTCAGAATAATTGTTATTTTTATATCATTACTTAGAATATTGTAGTAGAGCGTTAATCTTATATATAACAGGGATTTCGCCCATTGCTTAATTTTACTGCCTCAAGACAAGAAGAAAAATTAAGGAGGCCTATTTCATTAATTTAGATGCAAAATCGTTGAATAAAAAAAACACATTTTACGCAATATAAAGAAATGGCAGACCTGATTTGAATAATTTTGCATCTGATGAATCAAATAAATAAACAAAAATCGGTATTAGAACTATCTATCTATAGCTTTGAAAATGAAGGCATCGTTCTTTTGAAAGTGCTGACTATAGAAATAAATAAATAAATATTTTGGAGTTTTAGTGTGGAGATATTACTGTAAAATATCTGATCATTACATATATAGGTTATTGTGATGTAAGGGTTTGAGATAAGGATAGCTTAGTAATGATATTATTGAAATAATTGAGAGAGTGCAAATCTCTCAAGCGCTTATGACTACAAACAGCCAATCAAATCTTAAGCACTGGGACAGAGAATTTTTAATAAGAAATTATTTTGTTTTAAAATAAATTATTAATTTTTTATTGACTATTACTTGAATTATAAAATACAAAATATTTATATGACAAATTAATAGGTATCCAAATGTAACTCACAATAGTAAACTTGTCTCTTATTTTAAAAATTATTATTAGTTGGAATAGTTTCATTTTGTAATTCATAACTTCCAATATTTGCTTGTAACTATGACTTTACTAGTAAATTTAATTTCTTTCTTTGGTATTTTATTACATTAATTATCAATATTAAATTACAATTAGTTATTGGAAAAAAGTTTAGATAATACATTAACTCAGGGGAATGAAACATAAGTTTCAAAGGAGGTCCATCCATTGGACTGGTTAAAAACAATTTTATATTTTGGTATTTTATTACATTAATTATCAATATTAAATTACAATTAGTTATTGGAAAAAAGTTTAGATAATACATTAAACTCAGGGGAATGAAATGTAAGTTTCAAAGGAGGTCCAGCCATTGGACTGGTTAAAAACAATTATATATTTTCCCACACCCTTAAACTTTAAACTTTATTATTCATATTGAATTTACTTACCCTCACATAAGACTAGAATATATTCAACAGCAATGAAAGTGAACGGATATAACAATTCTCTTTTTTAACTCAAAATGCACATTAAAAAAATAACATTAAAAGTGGTCAATGCACTATATAGTAAATGGACCATCATGACAAGTAGAAATCAACCTTTAAATAAATAATTAACAAATTGTGCTTAAAATACATGTTAGGCAAGCTAAAACACAAATTTAAAGATAGACAATAATATGTTATGCACACACATAAAGAAAATGTAAAAAATAATGGCATAAAGTGGCTAGGAGTCCTTTGGCATAATACCTTGACCTTATCAATAAATACAAGCTTTCTAAGTCTTCATGTGAAAACCAAATAGATATTAGGAGTGGAACAAGGTTTGTGAACAAAACCACAAAGTGCACAGAAAAACACAAGATACTGGTGATGATGAAAGGGGAAGATACTAGTAGTAGTAATGGAAGGGGGTCTTCACTGACCCAAACTTCCTGGGGATCTATGATGACAGTGATTCAATCTCCACAGAGACAGAGAGAGCCAAATAGGTTCTCAGATGCCAGAAACTCCTACCAGCTAAATCACTCAGTGCCTGGAATTGAAGTAGCTTAGACTACTGAAAACATGACAACCATGCAATAAATGTTTCCAAGTGATGATGGCCAAGATGAATAGCACAAAAGCAAAGGTGAACAGTATTGAGGAAGAGGTGAAAGAAAACTTGAACAATGTGGAGAAAAAAATAAATGCTAGCATAGAATTAAATATAAGTAGCATGGAAACAAAAAATGCTAATATGAGTGGTAAAATGTATGCCATGAGGAAAAATATGAATAGTAAGATAGAGAATATGGCAACTAGGGATGATGTTAGCAAGACAGAAATTGAACTGAAAAAAACATATATCACTTGAGAGATTTGAAAGGGGGTGTAAATAGGGAGATTGAAGAAGTTGAAAATAAACTGACTGAGAGCAAGGGGCAACTATCTCTAGGGTTGGAGAATGTTCAGAAAAATAATGTTGAACTGAAACAGAGAATGGAACAGATGAAAAAAAAAGAATGAAAAGAGTATACAGTGTAATTTACAGAATTTATGGATGGTATTGATGTCTGCTGCCCAGTTAGATATAAAATTCAAGAGAGCCCATTAGACCCATGAAACTTTCAGGGAAGAGATGAGAGAAAGCCAATAAAGGCACAAGAATGAAGTCAAGGAGAAACTTCAAGCCATCTATATGAAATTGGACTATCTTTTAATAACATGGAATATGGACAGTGGAACATGTGATGAAGCTGAGGAAATACTAAATCATCATTTGGACCAATTTGGAAACAAATTGACATCTTTAGAAACTGTCCAATAGCACACAAAAACCAGGTAGGAGGAACTATCTAAGAACACAACCAAGACAGAGTGTTAAGTTGATAACCAAAGCTTCTCAAAGATGGAATCCCAGGTTAACCCAAATCACCAGCTCAAGTGGAATGACAATCCAAAGTTGGCACAAGGACTAAAGGGATAGTGATGGGAGTCACATGGAGATATCCATTAAGGACACACAAAGTGTGAGTAACCATTATTCAGAATCCACTTTCCAACCTCATGATCATGTCAAAGAGGGATAATTACCTCCATAATTTTTATTTATAGAAACTCTCCCAACATGTATCAAGCAAATACTGATCACCATATGATGATTCCACAAATGGATGACTCTGAAATGATCTAGAACCACATAATCTAACACAGATAAATGCAATTAATCAATTCATTAAATTGAAAATGTTCAAAGGAGCCACAAATAAAATCCAAATAGAATAACTTTGAAGCTTAAACCTATGTTTTCCACTAAACAGAAATTTGTCTGAGAGTGAGAAGATAATAATCACCTATGGTCACCTCTTGGGAGATGCCTTGATGTGGTGAGAGTCTCTGTTCCAGGCTCCATCCATCTTTGATTACTATCAGACATTACTGATAAGCAATTTCTGAAAGAGAGACAGGCAAAAGTTTATATTATACCAGATGTTTCAGGAAAAGTATAAGTCAGCACCTGGAGAAATGCTAACTAAATTATTAAGATGGCAAGTCATTGAAATATGTACTTTAAATGCCTACCATTTTATTGAAAGTAAGATGACTAGAAATCATAAAAAGGAATACCAGAAGAATAGAACAATCACTATTGTGCACAGGTATGAAGAACATAGAACAAGTAGCAGAATTATTGACCAGTATGTACATAAACAACACCAGTATGGCTTCCAGAGCATCTGAAAAGGAGAAAGAGATGGCAGTAAACACCATCTTTACCAGAAGGGGGAAGAACAATAATGACCCATTTGAAAGGGACAGCCATGCAAAACAATTCACCAGGTACATGGTCACCCAATAAGAACCAGTCTGTGGCAAGATATAAATGAGACCCCTTAGTAACTCAGGAAACTCCCCAAAACTGGGATGTAGTGACCACACATTTAAAACCTAACAGAAACCCAACAAGTAAGGTAATTAAGATTAGGTTCCTCAACTCAAGACACCAAAGATACACCGAGAAACATGAGGCTGACCCCCTATTGGAAAATTACTGACAAGATATGTTTGTCGGAGGACAAAGCACCTAATTTTAATTTGCAAAGCTGTCCTATAATAGAGATTTTGTTTGAAGACTTGCTAATTAAAGCACTATTATATTCTGGTAGCCAGATTTCAGTGGACAAATTTTAGCAAGAGATTCTGACTTTGAACCTCAACATCAAAACCCTACCACTGAAATCCATCCAGGTTACCATGGCTAATAGAAGGTAAGTCAAGCAAGCTCAGAAACAAATCTAGGTGAAGATTGAAGTAGGATTGTAGCAAGCTCAGAAACAAATCTAGGTGAACATTGAAGTAGGACTAACAATCCTCTATCATGTATTTTGAAAGTGAATGGTCTGGAGTAGACTTCCTGCATTTGAACACCTGCATTATTGATTTCTCCAGTAAAACAATGAGAGTAAATAATGAGGTCTTGGAGATGACATTGCTTCCAGGATATGTTCCATTTGAAGTTGACTGTATTATAACTAGTATCTCAGAAGCACTCATGAATGATAAACTTGCAGAGTCCAACTTGCTTGGAAGCAACAAAGCATCAAAATAACAATCTGTTATAATAGAATTCAGTCAGATTTTCTTGGAGATACCAGGAGTGATAGAGGGATTCCAATAAAGAATTAAATTGGTACATGACCAACCATTTTAATCCAGATCATATTCTATTCTGTACTTGTATCAAGAAAAAATATCCAGGCAGACTAATAAAATGTTTGATTGAGGAATCACTTCCAAATTCTCTTTACTTTAATATAATCCAGTTGTAACTGTAAAGGAGAATGATGGGTCAATGAGATTTTGTTTAGATATAAGACAACTAAACAAAATTACTGTCCCAGACAGGAACATTCCACCACCATCCATGAATTGTTTGTGAGAGTTGGAAATAGAAAAGTGTTTTCCACCTTCGATTTCACCTCCAGTTATTGGCAGATTGAACTTTATTCTGAAGACCACCAATACACTACCTTCCAATATAAGGGTTTTAGTACCAGTTTAATAGGATGTCCTTTGTATTGATAAATACTGGTGCCAGTTAGATTAGATGCCTGCACAAGACCTATCTCCTAAGGTTAAACATATCCTAAAAATTTATGTGGATGATGTAATTATTGCATCTACCACAGTCAAAGATCATCTTTGATATCTCACCATGTTTTTGAAGAGTGCTACAAAAAGGGAATCAAAATAAACTTTCAAGAAGGGTACTCTAGTTTCCAACCAGGTAGTCTTTTTGTCATGCCATTGGATGGAGTGGGATAAGAAATCATCAAGAGAGGATCAGTGCCATTCATTCTCAAAACCAACTAAAATTTTTGTATCTGTTTTTACCAAAAATTTATTGATGACATGGCCATTTCTAAAAGTGATTAGAAAAGAGGAGCAATGGAAGTGAACTAAGAACAGTATTGAGCATTTGAGGAGCAATGGAAGTGAACTAAGAACAGTATTGAGCATTTGAGAATATCAAAACCTGGTTTTTAGAGCAAATCATGTTAGCCTTTTTTGATTTTAACAAACCATTTATTATCCAAACAGGTATAGTTGTTTTGGATTAGAGGTAATGTTATCCCATATCCAAAATGACGGCCAATCTGGAGTTCTCTACTTTATTAGCTGATGGTTGAAGGATCCAGAGATCAATTACATGGTTACTGAGAAGGAAGTACTAGCAATGGTGTGGTCTTTCCAAAAGTTTCACCATATGAATAGTGATCACTGATCATAAAGCTTTGAATTCATGAATCACAGGTATCTGATCAATAGTCACCTAGTCAAATGGAATTTTCTGTTACAGGAATGCAATTACCTCCTACAATATTGCAAAGGATCTGAGAATGTCATGGCTGATGTGCTTAATAGAAATCTATGTAGTTCAGAACAAAATCATTTGTCAATAGACAATACCTACATTACAAATGTCAATATGATGATTGACAGTAATATATAGAACAGTTGGAAAATCTACCTGAGTTACAATTTCAATGACCCAGAGTTAAACCCAATCATGAATATTTTAATAGGGGAAGAAGTTTAAATGTTCTCAAGGATCTTGCTCATTTTAAATTAAAACAACAGGTCTTACTATACAGAATTGATTGTTATGCCAATGAGTGGAGGGTAGTAATATCAAAAACTTAACAAGACCCACTCATAAAGTATGTATACTATCTATACAGACATTACAGTGCCCACACAACAGGGCACACTCTTAAAAATTGGTTTTACTGGCCAAAAATGTACAAAAATGTCTTGAGATCACTCCAAATCTAATTTATTTGAAAGCCAAGCCAGTAAACCAAAACTATATTAACTGAATTAAATTGATTATACCAGAAAGGTCAAACAAGATCCTAGTGATTGACTATTATGGGACATTGCCTCCATTTCAGGCAAAAATAGTTTTAGTCACCTACAATCTCTTTTCCAAATATGTTGCTCCTTATCCAATATTCAAAGCTAATATTAAACATACAATCAATGTATTGTATACCTCCAATTCCCAACAACAGCAAAGCCTAAGACCATTTTAACTCATCATGGTACTCCTTTCCCATCCAAGGAATGGGAGAAGTGGGTGGAGAAAGCAGGGATCAAGCATGTGCTGACCTCCATTAGAATCCATAGTCAAATCCATGTGAATGCATTATGAAAGAGCTTGGACATTTGTTTAGGATCTACTTAGAGGGAGAGCATGGGGAGTGGTTGAAGCAGCCAAAATGTGTAATCGATTACAACAATTGAAGCATGAATGAATCAACTGAATTCATGCCTATCTGAATATATCATCACCAAACTACACCTATGGTATTTAAAAAGTACAACCTTATAACCATAAAACAATTAATAAAAAAAAAGAATATATTACAAGCTTAAGAGTGACTCACCACAAAGTCAAATTATAGGAACCAAAATGCAATAAGATCCACATATGAATTTAAAATTAGAGACAGAGTGTTGATAAAAACACCACACCCCAGTAAACTGTAGGAAAGTATTTATTACAAATTCTATAACACATGTGATGGACCATAGACCATTGTCAAGCAGGCAGGTCCCAATGCATTTTGAGTAAACCAAGAAAGATAGACGAGGCAATATAATGTCCGCATCTTAAAGTCTTAGTTTGGCTGCTAACAATAATATGTAAAAACCTCATTAAATTGCTAATATAGCTGAAATTAAAAAAGGGGGTAATATTCTAACAAAATACATAGGTGAAGGAGATTACCCCACATAGAAATTAAACAACAGGTGCAATGTAAGAAAAATTAAATAAATATATAATACAGGACTAGGGATATCAAGTTTGATGAGGGTATTCTCCAGGTAATGCTTAAATGTAGTGATTCCTTGAAGCTAATTAGAACATAGGAGTCAATTTATACCCACTAATGCATGGTCTAATATTTAGTTAGAAGTTTGTGAATCCATTAAGTCTCAAAGGAGCAGTGAGCTGGCTAGTAAATAATTTTTATGTGCCATCTGTGACAAAACACATTCTCAGTGTAGCCTCAACTAAAAAGCCATCAAAGGTCTAAGTCTAACATGTATACTAAAAAGATGGTCAAATTCCACCAAATCAGTTGCAAAAAATGAAACAGTCAATAATAGGCATAGCAACCCTTCACCAATGATCATACATTCTTAGTGCACCAACATACTAGTGTTAAAATTTGAAATGTGAATAAAAATTTTAACCCTATAACAGAAGGGATGTTGTAGGATGACTTAAAACCAGTAAACACTCTGCCCTAATCACTCCAACATCTTAAATCAAGCCAACTGATGATTAAAAATCTATCCTACATATATATCTACACTAAACATGTGTATAAACATGCACAAATGTCATTCTAAATAAACTACAATTAATGGATTTTTTTCTTTTTACATCTCTAAAGCAGTAAAAATTAAGATATATGCACATATGTCTAATATCATTAACAACAAAATTCTTAATTAACTGACTAGTAAGACTGACCTAAGCAAAGGTTAAGCTAAAAGAATAATGATCTGAGGTCAAACTAGTTGCCAGGTGATCAAAGTTTAAAACAGAAAAGGTGACTAAATTTTAAAACAGAAAACAAAAACTAACATTTCAATGAATATTTATAGATATGCAACAATGAACAATCAAAGTTAGCATGAACAATCAAAGTTAGCAGGGAAAAGCAAAAGCCACCATGTGATTCTCCCTTTCTTTTTAACAACTGAATAATCTACATAAGAAAAAGAAACTCAGCAGTTATGTTTGCTAAAAACAACAAGATGAAAGGAAGCTTCCATCACCAAAATCAGAGCTAATTTTATCGACTTATGTAAATAAAAACCAGGATGCATAAGTGATAAAAGTAAACCAAGTAGTTTTAACATGCCATGATAAACTTAGAGAAAGAAATTTTTGAGAAAGAAAAAAAACGCAATTTGAAATCATCAGAAGTGATTTGATAGTTTTCCCATATCACTTTACAACACACAGAATCTACTTTATAAATAACCGTGCATGTTAAAGAAAATACTGCAATGCAATCCAGCTAGAAAGGAAATACATTATAGGTGACAGACATCAACTTCCATGCCATTAGAAATGTGATTGACTGTGCAAGATGTCTATCTCATTAAATGACAGTGAACATCAGTCTTCAGTGGATTTTTTGCCATGTATTCTAAAGGAACAACTGGACAGCACATATGACTTACTAGCTTGGAGTGCATAAGATGTCTATCTCATTAAATGGCAGTGAACATCAGTCTCCAGTGGATTTTCTACCATGTATTCTAAAGGAACAACTGGACAGCACCAATGACTTACTAGCTTGGAGTGCATAAGTCAGCTGAGCCAATGGACACGTGCATCAAATCCAGAAACTTTGTACCAAAATTCATTGACTGTTAGCAGTGGACAGTGCTTGCTTATCTCAAGAAAACATTTTTTAAATTGATTTCTGTAATATTTTTATTTCACTATTTGTAATTTTATACCTTGTAATTTTTTTTGTTAAACTTCATTTTTAATTTTGGTTACTTATGCTTCAAAAATAGGAGTATTCAGTATATAGATGGAAAGAAATTAAACTAAGAAAATGCCTATAATTAATGCCTATAATTTGAAATAAAGTTTAAATTTGCAGGCCCTTTCAGAAGTTTGATGCTGCTACTCTAAATTGATACAAAGTAAGATTTTGATTATCCAACATTAGGCGCATGCTTTAGACTAAACAGAATTACATTACTCATTAACATTTTTTTTCTGGATTCATGATTAATCACTTTGAATAAATGGCTTTTTGTTTTTCATTAATTTGTTTTGACTTACATATATATTGGGAGTCAATCATTTGAAAATCACTAATAAGATAGATTTGCAATTGTTGAATTATTATTTTTTTTTGTTATACGTTATTTGAAATCGTTAATTAATTTTGTATATACATCATTCTGAATTAATTTTTTTAAAAATAAAGATTGCCAAGCCATGGATTTCTATTGTGGGATTTCAGAAGGAGAAATTTGCTGCATTAAGCTCTCAAAGTGATAGAAAGCTATCCTGGCCATCTCAACATTCTACATGTAAATATTATTTCATCATATATTATTTGTTGTTTAATAAATGTAACAGGGATGTTGAAATCAATCTGATCTCTATTTGGTCACTACCATTATGCACTTACACCATGAAGTAAATAGGCTCATCTATAACATTTACACCACTAAGTAAATATTTTTTATCTAGAATACCCACACAGGTCTAAATAATTATACTGACTACATATATCATCACATGATCACATTTCCTATACTAGCACATTAATTGTTGATAAACAGAGCAAAACTCTCCATACAGTATTGCCACCTGTGCTAAACAGAGAAATCAATGGATGCCAGAAGGCTTGTGCATAAAATCCCTATCTAATGCCTACTCATCCAATATCCCCAGACTAGTTTCTGGCTTGTGGCCTTCGTCAGTGAGGAGCTTTGGATCTGAGAGCACTGCATCTAGATCTTAGGATCTAATGCAACCCTCTAGCAACCACCTTTTATCTCTACTTAACTACTAAACTATGAGAATGAAATTGAAAACACAAAAAATATTTTCAATCTAAGCTCAATAGCTTAAATAGTCATATGGGTCTGAACTCAGTTCAGCACCCATACATTTTGGTGTCTTTGGCTCTTTTACAACCATAGCCACCACAATCCTATTAGGCAGGATTGGTGTTAAACCATTAAGCATCACATGATCACATTTCCTATACTAGCACATTAATTGTTGATAAACAGAGCAAAACTCTCCATACAGTATTGCCACCTGTGCTAAACAGAGAAATCAATGGATGCCAGAAGGCTTGTGCATAAAATCCCTATCTAATGCCTACTCATCCAATATCCCCAGACTAGTTTCTGGCTTGTGGCCTTCGTCAGTGAGGAGCTTTGGATCTGAGAGCACTGCATCTAGATCTTAGGATCTAATGCAACCCTCTAGCAACCACCTTTTATCTCTACTTAACTACTAAACTATGAGAATGAAATTGAAAACACAAAAAATATTTTCAATCTAAGCTCAATAGCTTAAATAGTCATATGGGTCTGAACTCAGTTCAGCACCCATACATTTTGGTGTCTTTGGCTCTTTTACAACCATAGCCACCACTATCCTATTAGGCAGGATTGGTGTTAAACCATTAAGCATCACATGATCACATTTCCTATACTAGCACATTAATTGTTGATAAACAGAGCAAAACTCTCCATACAGTATTGCCATCTGTGCTAAACAGAGAAATCAATGGATGCCAGAAGGCTTGTGCATAAAATCCCTATCTAATGCCTACTCATCCAATATCCCCAGACTAGTTTCTGGCTTGTGGCCTTCGTCAGTGAGGAGCTTTGGATCTGAGAGCACTGCATCTAGATCTTAGGATCTAATGCAACCCTCTAGCAACCACCTTTTATCTCTACTTAACTACTAAACTATGAGAATGAAATTGGAAAACACAAAAAATATTTTCAATCTAAGCTCAATAGCTTAAATAGTCATATGGGTCTGAACTCAGTTCAGCACCCATACATTTTGGTGTCTTTGGCTCTTTTACAACCATAGCCACCACTATCCTATTAGGCAGGATTGGTGTTAAACCATTAAGCATCACATGATCACATTTCCTATACTAGCACATTAATTGTTGATAAACAGAGCAAAACTCTCCATACAGTATTGCCACCTGTGCTAAACAGAGAAATCAATGGATGCCAGAAGGCTTGTGCATAAAATCCCTATCTAATGCCTACTCATCCAATATCCCCAGACTAGTTTCTGGCTTGTGGCCTTCGTCAGTGAGGAGCTTTGGATCTGAGAGCACTGCATCTAGATCTTAGGATCTAATGCAACCCTCTAGCAACCACCTTTTATCTCTACTTAACTACTAAACTATGAGAATGAAATTGAAAACACAAAAAATATTTTCAATCTAAGCTCAATAGCTTAAATAGTCATATGGGTCTGAACTCAGTTCAGCACCCATACATTTTGGTGTCTTTGGCTCTTTTACAACCATAGCCACCACTATCCTATTAGGCAGGATTGGTGTTAAACCATTAAGCATCACATGATCACATTTCCTATACTAGCACATTAATTGTTGATAAACAGAGCAAAACTCTCCATACAGTATTGCCACCTGTGCTAAACAGAGAAATCAATGGATGCCAGAAGGCTTGTGCATAAAATCCCTATCTAATGCCTACTCATCCAATATCCCCAGACTAGTTTCTGGCTTGTGGCCTTCGTCAGTGAGGAGCTTTGGATCTGAGAGCACTGCATCTAGATCTTAGGATCTAATGCAACCCTCTAGCAACCACCTTTTATCTCTACTTAACTACTAAACTATGAGAATAAACTATGAGATAAAAGGTGGTTGCTAGAGGGTTGCATTAGATCCTAAGATCTAGATGCAGTGCTCTCAGATCCAAAGCTCCTCACTGACGAAGGCCACAAGCCAGAAACTAGTCTGGGGATATTGGATGAGTAGGCATTAGATAGGGATTTTATGCACAAGCCTTCTGGCATCCATTGATTTCTCTGTTTAGCACAGGTGGCAATACTGTATGGAGAGTTTTGCTCTGTTTATCAACAATTAATGTGCTAGTATAGGAAATGTGATCATGTGATGCTTAATGGTTTAACACCAATCCTGCCTAATAGGATAGTGGTGGCTATGGTTGTAAAAGAGCCAAAGACACCAAAATGTATGGGTGCTGAACTGAGTTCAGACCCATATGACTATTTAAGCTATTGAGCTTAGATTGAAAATATTTTTTGTGTTTTCAATTTCATTCTCATAGTTTAGTAGTTAAGTAGAGATAAAAGGTGGTTGCTAGAGGGTTGCATTAGATCCTAAGATCTAGATGCAGTGCTCTCAGATCCAAAGCTCCTCACTGACGAAGGCCACAAGCCAGAAACTAGTCTGGGGATATTGGGTGAGTAGGCATTAGATAGGGATTTTATGCACAAGCCTTCTGGCATCCATTGATTTCTCTGTTTAGCACAGGTGGCAATACTGTATGGAGAGTTTTGCTCTGTTTATCAACAATTAATGTGCTAGTATAGGAAATGTGATCATGTGATGCTTAATGGTTTAACACCAATCCTGCCTAATAGGATAGTGGTGGCTATGGTTGTAAAAGAGCCAAAGACATCAAAATGTATGAGTGCTGAACTGAGTTCAGACCCATATGACTATTTAAGCTATTGAGCTTAGATTGAAAATATTTTTTGTGTTTTCAATTTCATTCTCATAGTTTAGTAGTTAAGTAGAGATAAAAGGTGGTTGCTAGAGGGTTGCATTAGATCCTAAGATCTAGATGCAGTGCTCTCAGATCCAAAGCTGCTCACTGACGAAGGCCACAAGCCAGAAACTAGTCTGGGGATATTGGATGAGTAGGCATTAGATAGGGATTTTATGCACAAGCCTTCTGGCATCCATTGATTTCTCTGTTTAGCACAGGTGGCAATACTGTATGGAGAGTTTTGCTCTGTTTATCAACAATTAATGTGCTAGTATAGGAAATGTGATCATGTGATGCTTAATGGTTTAACACCAATCCTGCCTAATAGGATAGTGGTGGCTATGGTTGTAAAAGAGCCAAAGACACCAAAATGTATGGGTGCTGAACTGAGTTCAGACCCATATGACTATTTAAGCTATTGAGCTTAGATTGAAAATATTTTTTGTGTTTTCAATTTCATTCTCATAGTTTAGTAGTTAAGTAGAGATAAAAGGTGGTTGCTAGAGGGTTGCATTAGATCCTAAGATCTAGATGCAGTGCTCTCAGATCCAAAGCTCCTCACTGACGAAGGCCACAAGCCAGAAACTAGTCTGGGGATATTGGATGAGTAGGCATTAGATAGGGATTTTATGCACAAGCCTTCTGGCATCCATTGATTTCTCTGTTTAGCACAGGTGGCAATACTGTATGGAGAGTTTTGCTCTGTTTATCAACAATTAATGTGCTAGTATAGGAAATGTGATCATGTGATGCTTAATGGTTTAACACCAATCCTGCCTAATAGGATAGTGGTGGCTATGGTTGTAAAAGAGCCAAAGACACCAAAATGTATGGGTGCTGAACTGAGTTCAGACCCATATGACTATTTAAGCTATTGAGCTTAGATTGAAAATATTTTTTGTGTTTTCAATTTCATTCTCATAGTTTAGTAGTTAAGTAGAGATAAAAGGTGGTTGCTAGAGGGTTGCATTAGATCCTAAGATCTAGATGCAGTGCTCTCAGATCCAAAGCTCCTCACTGACGAAGGCCACAAGCCAGAAACTAGTCTGGGGATATTGGATGAGTAGGCATTAGATAGGGATTTTATGCACAAGCCTTCTGGCATCCATTGATTTCTCTGTTTAGCACAGGTGGCAATACTGTATGGAGAGTTTTGCTCTGACTACATATATATTATTCAATTATACCCACCCAGTATTCTTCATGCATATATGTTTGGAATATTCTAATGGTAAATATGCATTGGTATTTACTTATATATAAGCACATTTGTTTAATAAATTAAGTAAGTTCATCTCTGAAGAGAACTGATTGTGAATTTTCCCTGAGTATTGTGGCATAATAGAATCTGAAAGGGGTGTGGGATGAGAATGAACTAGTCTAAACGGCATCTAAATTATACTATTAAATATTGAGCTAGCATGCTGAAAATGGATATAGTCAAGCATTTTTGCACCATCGCCAGCATCCTACTTGAAGACCCTAGTCCAACAGTAGTAAGAAGTGCTCCCTTTTTCTTGGGTCATCCAGTCTCATTACAATATATAGCTTCAAAAATATCAGCTATTAACTAATAAAAGATATTTTGATTTTTCTATGAAACTGAAAGTAAATAAACAGAATCAAATATTGTCTAGTCTATACTCATTTTAAATTTTAGTCATTATTTCTTACAGTAACACATATTAATGTGTTATAAGCATCAACCAAAAAATTGGGTTTACTACATTTCATTTTGCATTTTAGTTTAAACCAAGAAAAGGCTGCATATTTCTTCTCATATACTAAATAACTCTTAACTGAGACATATACCAAAAAATTGGGTTTACTACATTTCATTTTGCATTTTAGTTTAAACCAAGAAAATGCTGCATATTTCCTCTCATATACTGAATAACTCTTAACTGAAACATACATGATTTGATTCTTTTGAAATCTCAATTGTGTGCATGCACATATGTAAATGTGTTTATTTTATTTATATTCATTCGCAAGAAAGAAAAATGTATTAAGACTAACATATTATAGAATCTATACGATTATCAAACAAAAAAATGTTTCATGACTGAAATATAAAAATCTAGACAACCCATTCATTGAAAATCTTTTGGATAATTATTACAGTTTTTGACCAATTTCAATTGAAGAAACATTTGGAAATTAAAAGAATATCTGTTTAATATTAAATATATCACCATTAAACTTTGGAAAGTTAAAAGAAAAGATAAAAACGATTTGAAAATAATCATGCATTTTACTGTAAAACAACAAGTATTAAAACAAAAAGTAAAATAAAATTTGGCATAAATAAATAAATAAATAAAAAACTATGTTGTGAAGATTTTATTATCTGACAGTACCAATATTAATCATTCAACTTAATAAAGATATCAAATGTAGGTAAACTGATTTATGCTCAAGAAGTTTTTATTCTGATGAAGTAGAGAAATTTTATAGATAAACATCACATGACCACCTCCTCTTATGCTTGTATATAACTGTTGTTAAAAAGGGTGAAACTCATTGATGAAGGCCATAAGCCAGAAACTAGTCTGGGGATATTGGATGAGTAGGCACTAGATGGGGATTTTATGCAAAAGCCTTCTGGCATCCATTGATTACTCTAACTTGCTGAGTATGGCAATATACCTTGTGAGTTTTGCAATTTTATAAATATTAACAATGCTTTTAATCAAAATAAATATTTTATAATAATTACGGGAGGTAAATACGGAGAAGGAATATAAAAACTTTTAAAAACAATCTTTTATAAAACATTGAATATCAAAGTCTTGTAAAGTGATTTGAGGTAAAATTAATAATGATATAAGTGTGAATTTGAAAAACAAAAGTATACGGATAATTTTGAATGTAGAGATCGAAATGTGAATGTTATAGTTTGTAAAAATAGTGAGAAGGGGGGTGAGATTTTTAAAAAAAAAAAACTAGAGATTTGTTGATATATATATATGCTTGCAAATAATAACAAATATTAAAATATTAATGCACGTTGTAGATTAAGTTCAATGTAATAATTTTTTTGTAAGATATGATATGTGTTAATGCAAATCTAAAAACATTAAAATTATCATAGGTTACTATCAAAACTGATATTCTAAATGTTTGAAAATATGTGATGAAATTTATGCTACGATTTATAAATGACAAAGTTTTTACAGACAAAAGCTATTAAGACTGGAAAGAAATCAATAAATAACAATTAATAGTCAATATGAAATATTTATATTTATCAACACTGAATCACAGAAAGAACAATAGCAAATAAGTATTCACAATTAAATTTTCAACTAAGACAAGACAAAGTATAAAAAAAAAATATAAAAAAATGTTTGAATGGCCATTTACAGAATATAAGAACAGAAAAATTGAAAGGAATTCTCAGTAAGAGAATAAATTTGTAATGTCATAAAACTAATTATAATCAAATAATTAATTTCTCATAAAATAATATAATGACATTTTAGCACAAAAAGTGACATATTAGGCTTTATGAAGGAATTTTTAGCTTTCAAACCTCCACTGGACTAATAAAGCAATATGAAAATAATATATGTTTGGAAACAAAATATCCCAATACAAAAATTTGCTATTTAAAAAAATTGCTTCAACTATAACAAAAAAAGGCAATATTAACTTTAAAAAAAGGCATAATCTAAAATATATGAAAGAATTCTGCAAAAAAATATATAATAATAAAAAAACAATGTACAATGTTTTTTTTTCCAATTATTACACTTTCTTTTCAAATACCAAATATTTAAATAAAAAATTTAATCATGCAATAAAATGTGTAAGGATTGGAAAAGCTCTAAGAAATGATAAATTCATTATACACATATTTTAAAAGAAGCAAGTGAAATAATACAGAACTTGTTGGATAAGTCTACATATTCTAGGGTTTTTTTTCTACAAATTTATTTTACATTCAAATTTATTAATATATAAAAGACAGATATGTTTTTTTATCTTTATAAATTTGTTTTATATTGAATTAAATCGTAAATAAATTTATTAAGAACAATGTGTTAATATTATTTTCACATATAAATGATATTTTAATTATTAATAAACTAAAATTTATTTATATTAATATTGTGTCATGTAAATAAGGTTTTCACATTGTATAGGTATTAATCAATATTGATTTTAATAAATAAAATATTTTCATGATATGAAATAATACAGACAATTTGCATGGTATTATAGAATAATAAATTATTATAAATAAATTTAAAGTTAAAGTAAAAGATATTATAAAAATATCTTTACATAAAAATAAATTTAATTTTCATGAAGTAGTAAAAGTAGATATTTTTTGTAATTTTAAAAGAACTTATCAATTTAAAGTTTTAAAGATACTTAAAGTTGGCCTATATAATTGCATATAGGTACAAAAGATAAGACAGTTGTTCTTATCTTTTCAAATTTTTATTTTGTGACATGGATTAAGACTTTACTAGTATTTATTATTGCTAATTGAATATTAAAGTATGGTGCTTGTGTAAATGATGATTACTTTTGTATCAAAAAATGAATTTGTTTTAAGAAAGTAAAAAAAGTACTAAAATATTAGTAAATCTAGATACTAAATATTTAAGTAAAATTATAAATATGATTTGAAAAATGCTGTAATTCTATGGATATTTAAAAAAGTGAAAAAAAAAAATTAAATTACAGATCTACCAGCCTTCCATCATCAATTCCTTATATTATCTTTACTAGGGTTTTTACATATAGATGACAAAAAATAATGTACTCAAATCTGTCTGAAAAAATATGCAGAATTTAAAATATATTTATAGTATCACAGAGAGAAGCAATTAAATGTCATTTGGTTGTATGGACATTTTTTCTTTGATGAAAGTTTTTGTACACGATAATATAGACACTTTGTATTGTCAAAAGTTTTATCAAAATGCAGCATTTATGATTAGGCTACTTAGTGACACTAATAAAAATAGCACCAGTGCATATAATTACAAAGTGATTCTACCTCTTAAATTTTTTAATCTAATTTATGGGAAACATTTTACAGATTTAAAAATATAAAGCAAAGGTAATAAAAAATGAAGAAGGTTAGTTTAGTCATATACATTTTGAATATGATATAATTATTTGAAGCCAGAAATATAGTAAATATTTCTGCTTCACCTAGTGCCAATGTCATCAGCACCAGTATGGGTTTGAACCCAATCTTATATTAACTGGCATCCATCTCATAATAGGTGGTAGTATATTTATAATCAATATTATAATCTTTTATATTTCATTAATTTTATTTTATAATTAAAACTAACCTTTTATAATAGTTTATTTATTTTATATTTGTAAAAATGTATATTGTGTTTATTTTATTAAATTGAAGTGAATCCTGGATATCTATAAAATGTTACAAATATTTTAAATTTTTTATTAAAGTTCATTTTCAATAAATCAGTTGGTAACATTTTATATTTATCTTTTAATCAATGTACATTAGAGGGTCATTTATCTACATAATTTAATATTGGTAGGGGTATATTTTGTAAATTTGTATTTTACATTTTATTTCAAATATAAGTTTAAAGTGATTGTACCAAATTCCTAATTTTTTCTGAATAAAATCTACATTTTTGTTAATCTAAACCTTAATTAAATAGGCTTTGTTAATACAATGACTGATAAACTTAATATGCTTGTTGTTGTTTCTTTTAATTAGAAAATGAACTCTCGGGGCATGTTTAATGCAGGATTATAGATTTCCCTCCCAAGCAGGCACCAACCTCAGAGAACCACTTAGAGCAATTGCAATTGGCAGTTGTAATGTAAATTGAATCCTATAGATAAGACCAGATCACATAAATAGTGGAAAAATTGATAAGAAGGGAGAATGATTGAAGAACAATTATTGAAGAACAGTTCACTGAAGAGCCTAGTTTAAAAATTACAGTACATTGTGACTAAAGAAATGATGGGGTAAAAATATTGGCCATTGCTTTCTGGAGCTCTGTTTCCACCAGCTCATCAATGCCATTCCAGTGCTCTCAACATCTAGCTGGAGACTGTACTGTGTCAAGGAAGCCTGCTAAATGATCTGACTGTATAACTGCCTGTCTCAAGCCATGGAATATCTCCCAACTGATTCTGAGGTAATGTCCAATTTGCCGCAAGCCACTGATTTTATTTTACCTGTTTTTTAAATCAATATTAATTTATATTTTATATATCTGTAATGTTTACACAACTTATTTTTAAAATGCGTCTTAATTTTTTCTCTTAAATTTAAAATATCAATTCTTATAAAAATTTCACATTATTTTGATGTGGCAAATTAAATTAATTTTTGTTGGTTTATTTAGAATATTGACTTACTGAAATTGCCAAGTATAGAACTCAATGAGCAACTAACTTTAAACACTCCCTCTTATTTTCTCCATTTAAAATTTATTACAGGATACTTATTTCCCTTAAATTAATTAATAGAGAAAGCTCATTTAGTTTTGTACCTTTTATAATATAAATTTATTTTAAATGATAGAAATTATTTTAAAAATTATATGTGTTATTATTACCGCCAACTTAAAAGTGCCCTTGTAATTATTTCTGAAAGGATAATAAATTTTATTAAATCAGTTAAGTAAAATCTATCACGATTTCTGTAAAACAAATGTCTTGAAAGAAAATCATTGAAAGCACATTTATCATAGCAGTTTATCAGTATATGTTTCATACATATATATTTTTATTTGTCAGTAAAATATTAAAATTGTGATGTACAATTTATTATGCTATATGTTGTTAAACACTTCATCAGAAGTGAGTTTGATATTCAATGCCCCATCTATGTTAATTAAAAGACAGTCTTATTTTGTAATCTTTGATAAACCATTTGATAACTCACTAATAAATGAAATATTTGGAAAGTGTGGAAAACAATTTATATTTTAATTTTAATTCTTGCCTTTCCTGTTTATATTTTATTTTATGATTCATTCATTAATGGCCAATGGTTTCTGTGGACATTTTACTATGCCAGGGAGCTGATTATTTTAATCAGGAATTAAGTTATTATGATCGTTAGTGATCCGCTATATATATATATATATATATATATATATATATATATATGTCTGGGGCATTATGTAATTTATAGTTACAATCATTTGTTTATGCTTTGCTAATTACCTCTTAGGACCTTCAGAATTTTAAATATGACCAGTCCAACCTTTCACTTCCCCTCAAAGTAGACATAGTTCCTACCAAGGGATCAGTTTCGGGCTCTTCCATAAAGATGTGTATGGGAAGGTCAGAACATCAAATTTATTATTATTATTTGGAGACATATTTTGGCTGGAGGGCCAATATTTCTCATCATTTACCTGTATATACCAGGGATTTTTTTAGCAAAGCCACCTAGAGGTTTGTAACAGACCTCATTTATTCTTTTGTTGTAATCTATAATATCATACTGCTTTCATCATTATATATATATATATATATATATATATATATATAATGATGAAAGCAGTAAATAAATAATATATATATATATATATATATATATATTATTTATTTACAAACCTGAAATCATCTCTGCCATGATGGCACATTTTAACCAACCAATCCCAATTAATTAAATCTGACTATAATTATCCTTTATTTATTTAAAAACTATTTTGCTTTCCACACTCATTATATACAACTTATTTAATGTAATAGTGTTTTAAATGCACATCTCTCATGTCTTGTTATATAAGTATAAAATAGATTTATTTGTAATCTCTTAAAGAGGACTCATGATATTTTATTGCTGATTGATTCTTGGTAGACCAATTAACAAACTTTTACTTTGTTATCAAATGCCTTGCATTTAGGCACATTAAAACGAATTCAATAAAAATAACCTAGTTGTATAAACAAAACTTAACTTATTTTGTATCTGAATTTCTTAATAAATTCCTGTAATAAATATTATTTTAAATAAGCTTAGTTTGCCATCACTCCGAATCTCTAATATTAATTACTCTATTTATTTATAATATTTCTTTGATTTAAATTCACTTCTTTGTAATGTTGCCAGAAAGAATTATAATTATTATGGTTTAAACCTCTAGTAATTGATATCACATCTGTACCATTCTGCAATTCACTAAATTATTAATTTCTTATATAAACTCATTATTATTTTGAGTCTCTTCATGAACCATGACCTCCAGCTGGGACAGAATAAAATCAAGGACTGCTAGTGTCATCACAAACGTTATCCATTAGTCAGACAAGCAATAGTTCAGGCAAATATGTTAGGATTCACCATTCCCCTGACATCTGTATCTTGGGTATGGTTGGATTACTTTTGCTTGGATGATTGGTCAAGTTGAATGAATAAATGATTTTGACTGGCACATAATTAAAAAATATTATTACAGAGCAATTGGAAATATTAGAAAAAAGCAAAAAAAAAAAAAGAACTAAATGTACAATGGCTTTTTATAGACAAATTATTATTAACCTGCAAATAATTTAACTAATATATGATACTAATATTAATTATAAAATTCCTTAATTTCATATTTTTTAAAATGAAAATCTATCTCTCTCTCTCAATATCTTCTTTATAAAAATAAAATTAGTTTAAATTTATGTCATGTAGTTTTCATTTTATATCCTTCCCCAATACCATTTTCCTGTTTTCATAGGATCACATACTAGTTCCAATCTAGACAGCTGTAAATTTAATTTTTTTTTACAAAAGGAGCTACTTTTTTCTGCTTTTTAAGATAAATATAATAAAACTTATTGCAACTAATGGTAACAATAATAAGCAAATTTATTTCATTATAATAACTGATTGTAAGAGAGCAATCAGTTGCTTTAAAAGGGCATGTCATATGAATTCAGTTAAACAAAAAATATTTTATTTTCTGGCTATATTTTTTAAATGTTATTTAATAAAAATAATAATATAGAATTATACAAAAATGAAAATGGCAATTCCAACTCCAAAAAAAAGGAAAAAAAGTGAGAAAAAACTACTTTGGAAATGAACTTTGAAAATGAGTTTTGTGATGACAATACAAACAAAACTGTGAAACACAAATATACCTATGTATAAAACATGTTGGTCCATTTTTCTGTTTCCTTGATATTTTACAATCTTGGCTTTGAATTTCATCAGCAGAAAACTTTTTTCTAAAATGCTTCAGTACCATGTTTAATTGTAAACTGTCTACTATATTTTAATCACTGCCATATTTTCCAATGAAAATAATTGACATTGCATTTCTTTAGAATATCTTTGAGATGATCCTTATTACATAGACAGGGTTTAAAAACATGCACTTAAGTTCATCACAAAACCCAAACATTTTTTTCGGGAAGTCTTCATTATTTATTTATTTTACATGACCAATTCAATAAAGATGTGCTTTTACAATAATGTACTCAATAATATTATACCCAGCAAGCTAAAGAACATATTGATTGACTGTTTTTACAATCATGCTATTTTATTTTTTAAAATTTAAAAAGCATCCTTAAATAAACTTTTTTAATGCTTTTACATTGTGCAGGTATAGAATTCAATATTTCACATTCATACAATAATTTAAATAATATAACAATTTTATATATAACTAACATAGTTACAGTAGTTATTTTATTAAGATAAAATATTCTATTTTCAATTTATTTAAAACAGAAGCAGCACATTGGAGTCTAAGTTGGATCATAAGATATTTAAACTGGTTTACATTTTCAAGTTAATAACCATTCAAGCTGAAAGTTTTTGAAGAATTTTCTTCTGCCATTGAGGTGATAAAGAACCTGACTTTTTTGAACCTAAATTAATAAACTGAGATCTTTATGTATTGCATTCAAAACATTAAGAACATCTTGTAAATTGTCTTTTGAGCTGAAAAAAATAGCATAATCATCATCATTCTGTTAAGTCCAGAATCCAAGATGATGAAGTTTTGTTTTTGCTTTTTGTTTTTGATTTTAATTGATTCAAATTTAAATTCTACATAAAATTTGTATTATATTTTGATCCCTATCTTATTAAGCTGCTTATAAATAATTTGAAGGACCACTTCCATAAATATTAAAAACAATGATGGTAGCAAATACATATCCTTATTTAACACCAGTTTTCATTTTAAATTCCTGAAATTTTCCAGTCAAATGTAATGTTACTTTCTCTCTTTTCAGCATGTTGAAGCTACATAATGGTGAAAAAACAATTAATTTCAACAATTCCATAGATCTGTTTTATTAACTGAACCAAATGCCTTGAACAAATTAATAAAATATATAAATCACTTCCTTGTTCCTGACTCTATTTTTGAATTTGCTAAACAACAAAAATCATATGTAGAGTAGGTAAAAAAGAGGCATATATCACATGACCCCATTTGTTTTTTAAGCTTGTACAATGTAAACAAAGAGCTTCACTAATTGTTCAACAAGCTTTGTGATAAATGCTAACCAAGAGAAAGCATTTAAAATATCTCTATCAGAAACCACACCCCTGACAAATGGTTTCATGCTTTGACACTTTTCAGAGAAGTGCTATGGTAATTTCAGACACTATATCTAAAAATATCAACCCAAAGCCAGCATTTATATAAGAGTTAACTATTGAGTAAAAAATCTGAAATTATCAGACACTTAAATGTCTTCAAACCCAGCTATCTAACTAAAATAGCTATATGTGGCTGAGAGATATTCAACTGAACCATATATTTAGTAGTCTTAGCAATATAACATCACTTAAGACTTTAAAAAATGACTATAAATAGTCAATAAAAAGTCATGTACCACATGACCCCATTTTTTATTAAACTTGTAAAATGTAAACAAAGAGCTTTGCTAATGGCTCAACAAGCTTTGTGATAAATGCCAACCAAGAGAAAGCATTTAAAATATCTCTATCAAAAAACACACCCAATCCCCTGACCAATGTTTTCATGCTTTGGCACTCATCAGAGAGGCACTAGAAATTTCAGACACTAGATCTAAAAATGTCAACCCAAAGCCAGTATTTATCTAAGAGTTAACCATTGAGTAGAAAATCTGAAATTTTGAGACATTAAAATGTCTTCAAACCCAGCTATCTAACTCAAATAGCTATATGGGGCTGAGAGATCTTCAACCAAACAATATATTAGTAGTCTATCACTTAAGACTTAAAGCAAAGACTATAAATAATCAATAAAATGACATATCACATGACTCCTTTTTTAATCTTGTAAATATACATTTAGTTTGAAAAAATTACTACAAAAACGAACAAAATGTCCTCAGCCTTTTAGATTAAATTTGTAGTCAGATAGACCACACAATATAGATAATTTGTTGGAATAATGTAACTCAGATATAAGGAACTAGAACTATTATAAAAATTGGATATAATTGAAAAAATAATATTTTATTTTACTTATCTCTTAATTTAACATTTAAACAAAGGCATATTTAAATAGAAGTTTTATATGGGGCTAATTTTGATATGTTTTAAAAATGTTCAAGGACCATGTTGATAGGTTTCAAGAACTGGAGTTGGCTCCAATGCCAAATTCCTCACTTCTGTTTTAGAGCTTAGTCATTAAATTTAAAAAAAATATATTTTACATAATTCACATAAATATCATTATTACCCAGATAAAATTTTGAAAATGTTTCAGTATTTCATAAAGAAATAACACTACATAAAAATAAATTAATACCCATATGCAAATTTTAAAATACAATTAAAAAAAAACACACAAATTATACATAAATAGTTATAAATATTAAGCCTATTTTGCATAATTGCTTTATATTTTAATCATTTTAATTTTTTCCAGCTTAAAAACAATTTTTCTTCGGAATGAAAATTCAAACTTGCAAAAAGTAATAATCCTTTTGTCTTTTATTTTAATTTTATTAATGAAAATTAAAAAATGATTAGAGAGGGATTGGGTCGATTTTTACATCGGTTTGTAAAATAATGTTTATAACAGATTTTTAAAAACACTTTTATTAACTTAAAAAATACAGAGGGGGAAAAGGGTAGCTTATCAGAAAATATTTTATTCCTTATTTTAATAAAAAAAATATACAAATGTATATATGCATATGTGTTTAAGATTTTAGTTATGTATTATTTGTTTAAAGTTATAGAAAGCTCATAATAAAAAGAACATATGAGGTGTGGTAATTTGGAAAAAAGTGTTATTCAAAAAATCTGAAAAACACAAAGTTTTAAATTAATATTATTGAATCTGGAGCAAATAATCTTCTTCAAAAAAATCAACAATAGTGTTGCAAACATTAATTAAAATGAAGTAATATTAATTTATTAACATACAGAGAATATTGTGATATTCTATGTTAAATGATCTGAGACCATATATATTTATAATAGTTGTAAGTAAGAGAAAATAAATAGATTAAAGATTTTTTTTAATAATAAATGCTTTTATTTAGCTTACACTAAAAAGCAAAAAAATATTTTATCCACCGTTTTTTAGATTTAACTTGAGAAAAATGGATGGGGAATCCAAATTCAATTACTTGTTCTAAAAAATACAGATTAACATAATTAATTTTGGAATGCTTCATACTTTTATTTTAGTTAAATGTAAAAACTGCAAATGCAGTTAAAGAAACAATTATTTTTTTGCTTTTTAGTTCATGGAAAATAAAATTGCTCATAAAAAACTGTATTTTTATTTATTTTTAACTTTTTACTATTGACACAATAAATAAAAATGTAAAATCATTTTGTAAATTAAATCTTCTGAATACTAATAGTTTATATATGTTTAATATTTTCAAAGTTATATGATGTAAATAAAGTAGTTATTGAGTTAAACCATGTGTTAATTTTGACTACTAAAAAAAGAAGCACAATTAAGAGCTGAAATTTTCTATATCAATTTTCAACTGAAGAAAGGAAAATAAAATAATCTCAGTTTGGACAATTAAAAAACAAAAAGTGTTATGATTAATACTTTGGAATTTTCAAAGCAAAGTATAATATATTGTGCACTTTTATTGGCCCAGTCTATTCTAAAATAAAATTTTGGTGAATAATTTTAAATTTTACAAATCCAATAATATTTACTTTTTAAAAGAAGACAGTAATGACGTATTAGATCATAGGATTTAAACTCGGTTTTAGCTAATGGGAATTTATAAATGATTTTAACTCAAGATACACATAGATAATAACCATAGAATTGTATATATGCAAATGGATCAACAAGTAATATCATTTAGTATTTAAAATCAGTGAAGTTTAACTTGTAATTTTGTAAACAGAATGTGTCACAGATGCTAATAATTATTGTTTGTGCGCATTTTATTTTAAAAATAAAAATTATTTATTTTCAAATCTTGCTATATTTAAAAGTAAATAAATAAGGTTTAATTTTACAAAATACTGATTTAAAATTAAAACAGTAAATTCTATCTTTATTTAATTTCTAAGAATATTATATTTCAATATTTTATTTTTAAAAAAATGATAAATTGTCATTTTAAAATGATAAACCAAAAACTTTCAAAATATGGAATTGTTTCATAGAGAAAAAGTGGGAAAAAACAACCAATCAAAGAGTTTCAAACAATTTTTTACTATGAAATTCAAGAGAGGTAAAAAAAAAATTCTTGATCGTAAAGTATAAGTAACTAAGTTTTTTTTTCTTGGTGATATTTTTTAAAAAAAAAAAGTTGATTAAAAATTCCTAAAACCTTATGATTTCCAACTCTGCATCAATATACATGGATAATTATAAACTCTGTTGTTAAAATAATGGAATAAATTAATCATTTTTCTACTGGGCAAGTCAATAATCGGAATTCCCAATAATCTCTTGAAAATTAATAAATATTGAAGAAATAGTCAGAGATGAATAATCAACAAATATATTCACTGAAAAGTAATAATAATTGTGCCATAGGGAAAATGAACTGCAGTAATATACAAAAGGAAATAAATAAACACCGTAAATATCCAGTAAGGATAGATAAAAGAATAGTAAATCTTTTGGAAACAGTTAAGTATATATATTTAAAATTCAATGGAACTAAATTAGTAATAAATGAAAAGTGTTCATTATTATTCTGGATATATATAAAATCTTAATTACAATTTGAAATAGAATTATTTATTTTGAGCCATACCGGCAGGGATGTCAGTTTCTATAAAGTTTTAGCTGAAAAACATTGCATGACACATTTTTAATTGAAATCATAAGAGTGCCTTTTACTATAGAGAGAAATAGGTAAAACTGCAGTTTACAGGTCACAATAAAATTCTAAATTTGTTTCACATTTTTCTCACCAGAGTGTTTCTTGTTGAATATTTAAATAAGAAAATAATTAAAAATAATTAAAATAATAATTAAAAAATAATTAAAATAATAACAATATATCCTACCAACATTCGTAATTACTGTCCAAATTTTTCTCACCAGTGTTTCTTGTCGAATTAGTGTGGAATTGTTACATTTTCTTGGCGCACATTTTACCCAGCGTAATTCATAAAATGAATCCTTTAAATGGTAATGTAGTTGTAGTACCAGAAAATGAACTGTTACATGCTGCAGATATTCACATAGAAAATTGGACATCGTTTCTGTTGGTGAATGAGCTTTGAACTCTGGAGTTAGCAATGAAGTGGTTAGCAAGGAGGCGCCTGCTTAAAAATAGTACTCTATGCCAGCATTGCAGCATGCAGTGTTCTCTCATCAAACAGCAATAATGTGGAGATGGTCACAGATAAAAGCCATTTATCCTTCAAGACCATTATGCTTATAGTATATTATTGGGCACATAATTTGCCACAGTGTTTTCTTGTTCACGAGCTAAGTGTAAGTTGGCACACTATAGTAGACTGGGCAAATTTTTGCTGCGAAGAGTGTGCAACGTATTTTCACAGACATTCAACGCAGGACAGTGGATTTGATGATAATGGAGCACCTAAAATCGTAGAAGTTGATGAAATGAAATATTTTCATCGAAAATATCAGATGAGCAATTCGAGGTCATTGGGAGAATAGAGAGAAATTCAGGAAAGTGTTTCTTGTTAGAGGTCCTTAACCAATCAGTTGTGACTCTCGAAGCAAAAATACAAGAATATATTTTACCAGGACCCACATCATTACGGATGGATGGGGTGCATACAACAACTTAAGCACAATCCGTAATGGTATATATATATGCACTCTGTCATCATACACCAGGAGAACTTTGTAGATCCTCATGACTCTGATATCCACACACAAAATGTGGAAAATATGTGGATGAGAGCTAAACGCAAGCTGAAACATCAGTGCGGGACCAACAGTACTTTATTCGAATCATATCTGCAGGAATTTGCTTTTAGGACTCTCTACATGACTGAAGCAGTCTTTGCTAATTTTATCACTATTGTAAGCGAAAACTACAATGGACAGTAATTACGAATGTTGGTAGGATATATTGTTATTATTTTAATTATTTTTTTAATTATTATTTTAATTATTTTTATTTATTTTCTTATTTAAATACTCGACAAAAAACACTCTGGTGAGAAAAATGTGAAACAAAATTCGAATTTTTTTGTGACCTATAAACTGCAGTTTTACCGAGAAATATATATCATCTAAAATAAATAAGGCAAGCCACAAATAAATTTTTTATTACTAAACAAAGCACATAATGAAGGATTATTGTTGCAGTAACTCAAATACCTCACGCAAATCTTAGGATAAGCAGAATCTTCAAAAAAAAAAAAAAAATAAGAAAAAATAAAAACGTTATAATAAGTTTATGGAGTGTGGAACAACTAGAAAATTTTAAATTGTTTTTACACTTTAGCTGAGAGTTAAAAGAGAACTTCTTTCTAATGTTGGTATTTATATTTTTAATCTATGATTTGTTAGTATAATGGGGGGGGGGAGAAGAACTAAATCATTTAATAAGGAATTAATTCAAGTGTTGTTATATTAATAGTTATTTAATAATTCAATTAAGTTTAAAGATTATAAATCCTTGAAATAAATAAATATACTAGATATTTTAGTATAAAAGGGTATTTAAAATGATATATACACAATCCAGAGAGAAGGTTGTATTTACATGGGCGAATTGATAAACTAAATACAATGATTTTCTTTCTTATATGAAAGATAAAAGTATTAATTTTGTTTGCTTAATAACCTCCAGAATGATGACCCTATGTTCTCACTTATTTTTTTTATTGTTACTTAATCATCAAGTACTATTATTATATAGAGATTGAACTAACGGACCATAAATGAAAAAAAAAATTATTGTTTAATAAACTGAGTGTGATATATAGTTCACATACATAGGGATAAATATCTCAACATATAATGGGAAATCATTAGTTTTGTTTAATAATCATACTCTGAAGATTAATTTTCTGTTATTATTATTATAATATATATGTATTATTTTGTTATAAGTTATTTTAAATTCGATATTAATGGAAATGTTTATTATCATTTGTAATGAATATTATTAAAATTGTTGTTTAAAAGTTTTATCAAATTCTAATTGCTGCATTTCTTTTCTGGGCTCATTCTCATCACATCACATAAATCAAAATGTACAGTCAAAATTAAAATGAAAAGTCAATTCAATTTAAAGCAAATCTAACAGTTTAATAAGCATAAATCTCTCAGTAAAGATTTTTTACTTGTTACATGCTGCCTTGATCCCATAGATCATTGATGACATTGCCAATTATTAAAGTGTATTTATTAATATAAAATTAAATTGATACATTAGTTGTTAGTGAAAGTATTAGTGTCAATCACAGTTTAGTTAATAATATTATTTTAATATTCAGTATTAAAGAACATACATATAAAGCTTGACTATGAATTTAAATTATAAGCCTTTCTTAATTTGTACACTATCCATGGAAATCTGTAAAATCCCTCTTGATATTCCATAGGTAGTATGAAGAATTAATAAATCAATGATTTTCCTGAGATCTCCTTATTTTAAATTTATTCTTGTGATTATTGCCAATCTTAATTATTAAAAATAATATAAATCAAAGTTTATCTGTAATTATCTAACAGGTTAATTTAATGAGTGATTGAATTAAAACTTAATAGTTATAAATATAAAATAATATATTAGATATTATTGTTAGTCATGAGAGTATGTAGATACTTAGTAATGGGGAGTATCTGGATATTCTTATGCCATTGAACAAATATTTTGTATTTGTTTAATGTTAAGGGGATGTGATCTGTTTATAGGTAAATGAGTCTCATATTGATTATATTTAAAACATATCTTATTTTAGAAATGTTTACTCATGTCAAAGTAACTTGGGATAAATACTAATCTTATCTAAATTCAATTGTCATAGTTAAAGAAATGGTCAGGATTAGTACCTAGCCAGAGTCCAAGTAGGGCCTAATAAGGGACTTGGAAACTCTGCTTAGGATCATACCACCTATAGACAGGCCACAATATATATATATATATATATATATATATATATATTGAAGCAGTTAATCTTAAGATTGAGTTTCATGGTTCTATTCACTTACCAAGTACTAACCTATGTTCAAACCTTATGTCCCATCCCACTATTTTTGTCATATATATATTTTATGTATATATTTCTGAGATGCATGTGTAAAAATTATAAATTTTAACTTTTCAATAACATTTTTTTATTAATTCTTTATTTTATTAAAATACATAGGTGCGACTCAAATATATATTTATATATTATAAATATCGATAAATGTATCTATATTTTAAAATTCATTTGTTGTTATTTAAAAAAATCTCTTTGATTTGATGTTTATATATGAAGTATTATTATTGTTTATGGTTATTAGTTATAGTTATTGTTTGGAGTTATTATTTTATTTATTTGTTGATGGTACATTGTTGTGAATATTTAACTATTATTATTATTATTATTCTTAATGGTGAGATGTTTAATACCAATACTTATATGTTCTAATTATTATAAATAAATAGACATATAAATTGTTGATTATAAAAAAGATTATTTGTGGTGATTATTAAAAAAATGTAATGTTATTATTTATGTCTATATATATATTAAAAGCTGTCAAATAAATTTTCGATTTAATATTTTTTTTATATGGTTAATATTTTTTTTTTTTAATGTTAATTATTTAAAAGAAAACATATGTAAGAATGGTTTTCAAAACAGCATTTGCTAGCACATGGAACAACAGCAACAACAAAAGAAGCCATTATTATTAAGATAGTGATTAAACAAACTGAAGGATAAAAATTTGTTGTACTTTGTTTCTTTGAAATTCCCATTCTTAAGAATAGTGAGATAAGATAAATTTCTGTAATCAATACATAAACGATGACTGGCTAATATATATATCGCAGCCAGGGACCTGCTTCGTTTCCTTTCATTTATTCCAAAACAGTTTCAAAAGAAAAACTAAGCAAATTTCAACACATGAATTTCATCGCATCTGAAGCTGAAATTTGATATAGCTATCTGGAATCTATAATGGTCAATCTAATAATAATCTGGAGATAACTAAAATTAATTAATATATTGGATTCAACATGTCAATTTTTTTTTTCAAGGAGAGAAATTTAAAAAAATAAAGTATATATGTGCATTTGGAAACCAATAATTTTTTCTAACGTGGTATTTCTTCAATTTAATTTTAGATAGAATGCATTCTAATATTAAACAAATAAAGGAATAAAACAACAAAACAAGTTGACTTTTGAAAAGAAAAATAAACAAGTAAAACTTTGAAAGGTAGTAAATAATTTTGTTAATATAAATGATATATATATATTTTGAGATTGATATTTTTTTTTACTTTTATTTTTAATTATAAAAATAAAACGTTTTTATAAATATCATTCTATTCAATTCAAGCGTTTTATTTTCTAAAAACAACAAACGTTTAACGAATGTTAAAGTTAATTCTTAGTAATTTAAAATTTTAAAATATGGCGTATAGGTTTGGGTTGCATATGAGTTGTTATATATATATATTAATGAATGAAATTAATATTCGTAAATTTTATTAGAAAAATTTTTTATATTTATTTATTTTCATTTTTTTTTTTTAACTTCATATAATAATTCTTATGCAGACCTAAACAATAATTTTTATATTTGCTGGATACAATATTTTTTTTTCAATTTTGAATATTTGAAAAATATAAATATGGATTTGTGTTTATATTAATGCATACTTGTTAAGCACAAATATGTCTTTATCTATTTAATATATATACTTATTGCAAGTATATATGTATATTTTTTTTGTATTTGGGTTTGTATTTAAAACATTGATATTACCTAAAATTAAACCATAAAATAAAAATAAGGGATGTACTATTTGTTTTATAAACAATGCCTTTGTAATTTATTTGAAAGAGTATTAATATTTTATTCTTATTTTTCTTTTAGTGCCAGAGTCATTATGAAATTAATTGAATTCACAATTTAATAGAGGATAACTTCGTATTTCACTTATTATTTAGTCTTTAAGTTACTTACACATATTATTATTCATTGATATGTTTAAATATACATAAATTTACTTATTGGATGTGTATATTGGATTTAATAGAATTCCCTTTGTTTCTGATATATATTTGATTAGTTAGTCATATCAATCTTGAGAATAAATTATAAGGATAGATCTCATTGCTCTGTATGATTTTAGATTTATTTCATGTATAACTAGTTGGAAGGGCATATAAACAATTTATTTAAATATGACTGGGATAATTTTATCTTTCTTCATTTAAATTATACAATTTATTATATTAGGCTTTCTCAACAACTGGATTCATTTAGATTACATATATTCCATTACATTTATCATCCAATGTTTGAAGCATTATTTTCTTCTCATATATTGATGTTCCATTACATTTGATGTGTAATATGTTTATATGATATATTGTCCATTACATTTGGCACCACAAACTGTAGATCCCAGTTAACTGATGATTGGTATAATGGAGTGAAAGTACATCCCATTACATTTGGATCCACAACATGGTCAGCATAATATGTTTGTTCAATTGTCCATTACAATATATATATATTATAATTGAAATAATAAATTTAACAGTTTACAAACTATTACAAACAATCCTTAAATCCACAGAAGTACTTTTGGTTAATTTCTTAAACCTGCCTCAACTGCCATTGTTCAAATTCCATGAATCTCGTATTTTAATGTTAGCAGCTTGTCAATTTATTAAATGCATTTTATTCCTGTTTATAAAAATTGCCTTTTTAATTTTTCTTTTTCTATGGTTTCTCTCTTCATGAAGAATTTTCACATTTTCAACATCAAATTTAAATTTATATTTACATGTTTTTTTGTGATCAAAGAAAACTGAAGGAGATATTAAATCACCATTATTTTTACTTTTTACACAATTATATAACAATTCATGCTCTTTCAATCTTTTCTCAATACTCCACCTAGATTCACCTATATATGATAGCATATATTCAGAAAAAATTTGATATATGACATTACTTTTCTGCTTGACAGGTATGGCATTCTTAGAATTATTGACTAAATTATTAATATTGTTTGGAATGTAGAATGAAACATTAAACACATTTTTATATAAATCCTTAAAAATTTCACTTGTGGATTTAAAATAAATGGAATAGATATCTATTGTTTACTATTAATCTTCATTTCCTTTAAATTATTATAACTTTTTTTAAAAAATATTAAAAAATATTGAAATATTTGCCAAGGAATTGCTTGATGTTGGTTATAAAATGGAACAAATAAACAATACTTTATGTTAATTTAAAAAAAGTTATAATAATTTAAAGGAAATAAAGATTAATAGTAAGCAATGGATATCTATTTCATTTCTTTCAAATCCACAAGTGAAATTTTTTAAAGATTTATATAAGAATGTGTTTAATGTTTCATTCTATGTTCCAAACAATATTAATAAATTAGTCAATAATTCTAAGGATGTCATACCTGTCAAGCAGAAAAGTAATGTCATATATCAAATTTTTTGTGATTGTATACTATCATATATAGGTGAATCTAGGTACAGTATTGAAAAAAGATTGAAGGAGCATGAATTGTTATATAAGCTTGTAAAAAGTAAAAATAATGGTGATTTAATATCTCCTTCAGTTTTCTTTGATCACGAAAAAACATGTAAATATAAATTTTAATTTGATTTTGAAAATGTGAAAATTCTTTATGAAGAGAGAAACCATAGTAAAAGAAAAATTAAAGAGGCAATTTTTATAAACAGGAATAAAATGCATTTAATAAATCAACAAGCTGCTAACTTTAAAATATGAGATTCGTGGAATTTGAATTGATGACGTTTGTTTCCGCTTTTGTTTTTGAATTTAATGGCAGTTGAGGCAGGTTTAAGAAATTAACCAAAAGTACTTCTGCAGATTTAAAAATTGTTTATAATAGTTTGTAAACCATTAAATTTATTATTTCAATTATAATTACATTTTTGTTTTTAATTAATGGACATTTTAACCTAACCATAGGCACCTATTACATTGTCACCTTACTGTGAGGCCTTATCTGGCGAAGGCCGGTTAATTTGCTACCCTACTGTGAGGTCCGATCTGGCTGGCCTACTCATAGGTATAAGCAGATCATGATTCTGTGATATGAACAGTGCATATGATGTAGTGATGTAATTTGTTCAGGAAGGTTAAAAAAATAAAAGTTTAAAAGAAAAACAAAACAAAAATGAATGGCATAAAGAATGAAACAGGCATTTCAAAGAAGATGGAGTAAGGTCATGGTGTGGATGGAGAGATAAGCTTACTGATTCAGAAAACAAAGGAGAAATGGTAAACATGGAGGCTCAAAAAACAGAAGAAATAGCTACATTAGCCCAGTTATTGGAAATTATAAAAGCAAACCAGAAAAGAGACGAACAAAGAGAAGAAGATATCAAACAGAGAGAAGAAAAAAGAGATAAGCAAAGAGAAGAAGATATCAAACAAAGAGAAGAATATAACCAAAAATGGGATAAACAAAGAGAAGAAGATATCAAACAAAGAGAAGAATATAACCAAAAATGGGATAAACAAAGAGAAGAATATAACCAAAAATGGGATAAACAAAGAGAAAAAGATATCAAACAAAGAGAAGAATATAACCAAAAATGGGATAAACAAAGAGAAGAAGATATCAAACAGAGAGAAGAAGATAACCGAAAATGGGATAAACAAAGAGAAGAAGATATCAAACAAAGAGAAGAATATAACCAAAAATGGGATAAACAAAGAGAAGAATATAACAAGCAAGCAATAGAAGCAAACCAAAGAATAGAAAAACGAATTAAAGAAGCAGTGGAAAAACAGAATGAAAAGTTCAACCAGTTAATGAAAAAAATAACTCAGTCTAAAAAATTGGATGAGGAAGAGACTTTGAAATTTCCAACCAAAGACATTTTAAAGGAATCACAAATTGAATACCCTATTACTGATGAAGCAAGATTTGAGATTGTTAAAAAGGAAGAAATTGAAATTACAAATGGTGATCTTGAAATTATTGGTCTACCTTCAGAAAAAAGTCTGATTGTGGAATATGCCTTTAAAATTGAAAAGAAAGAAGTATATTCAGAAGCTGAAAATGAAATAGTATCGAACACAGCAAAAGAGTTTCAAACGGATGAAAATGAATCTAATAAAGCAAAATTAAAATCTTCTGATCCTCAAGAAGATGAAAAACATGAAAATGAACATAATCAAAAATTTAATTCTCATATAACTAAGGAACTGTCCAATATAGAAGAAAATGTTTCAGAAAAATTGTCTGATATATGCTATGAAATAGTAACAGAGATAGAGAAAGAAACCATAAAATGGAAAGAAAAGTGTGTTAGTCCTCAGCCATATATAAAAATTATAAACAAAAGCTTAATAAACTCAAATCAAAAATTGAGTATAGAAAAAAAATATATAAAGACAGTTATTAAAAATATAGTTGCTTACGCAGGAAAAGACACCAAAAGGGAATCTGAAAACTCGGGATTTATCAGTGTGAAAGAAATTAAGCAACAAGAAACCTTTACAAATACCAAAAAAATAATTACAATGGCAGAAGAACCATTTAAAAAGAAACTTTTATATAAAAATGAAGTACCACCATGGAAGAGGAACAGGAGAAAATTCACAGATGGTGTTCATGGTTCATATCGGATGCGTATAATTAGAAGATCAAACAGTAACAATGATCTCCAAAGAAAATACAGAAGTGAAGAAGCAAGACATCACAGTAATGTTAAACATGATAAATTTTCAACAAAGAGACGATCCAGAAGTATGTCACCTCATAATACAAAAGAGGACTATAGGAGAACTGATCATGATCCTCAGTCTCCCAAAACAGGTTGCAGTTATGATTCAGAATAAAATAGAGATAGCTGATGGAAAAAGTTTGTGAGTGTGGTGTAGTGGTGCATGAACTTGTGTTTTTCATGTTGAGATGGTGGATGACTGAGCGGAGCTGCTTGGATGCATTGTGTTATGATGCTCCGAAGTATATGCTCGGCACTATCCAGACCTGGATGTTGTGCTCCAAAAGTAGTCCAGTAGTGCATATATATAGGTCTCATGTATAGGCCTTGGTCTCATGGATAGGCCAAATGATAGCCCCTAAGACTCACCGAAGCTGAGCAGGGTTGGTTGAGTGCCAAATTGATTTTTTTTTTCTGTCTCCTATTCTTGGTTGGATGATGCTTCTAGGTACAAGAGAGGTAGTTCTTAAAAATGAGATATTTTCTCGTGACATCATGAGGCGGTGTGTACTGGTAGTTTATGTTTGCCATCTATTTGTCCCAGCATTGGAGGCTATGGTTCATGTATTCACTTTTCCAGCTCATCTTACTCATTCATCAGCATATCTAAAACCAGGCAGTACTGAGAAATAATGTGTATAGTATGTGGAATGAAATCATACTTCCAGGCGATTTCATCCCAAAATTTGGTGAGGGGTAATGAAACAGTTATGCTGTTACTCATATAGATATTCAAAAGACCCCCCCCCCATTTAAAAACGTCTAGCATGATTCAATCTAATTGGGAACGCAATAAAGCTGTAATTTGTTTAAAAAAAAGGAAAAATCATATTTTTAATTTTGTGATTGATGGATTTAAATAAAATGTTAAGTTATCTTATTTTTTTTATCTGTCTCAATAAAAAAAAGAAAAGAAATTAATTATCCAATCATTAAAAAGAAAAAAAGAAGAGATACTTGAGTAAAACTGAGGCAGTATTCAAATTAGGCACATTGTGAGAAGAAAAGAACTTTCGTCTTACACAGAGAAGCAGAACATATTGAATTTTTTTTTGAAAAAAAGGAAGTGTATTACTTAAGTCTTTTGACAAATTAAAATATAGCTTTAACTAAACGTGAAAATGGAAAAAGAAAACTTTGCTAGAGGAATTATAATGTCAATGGAGTAATTTAGAGGCTTCGTTCTCTCCACGCTATGCCATGACTCTCCATAAATGAAATAACCCGCCTTCTTTATGAATAAACTGGATTGTAAAACTGGAAGGTAATTATGTTATAAGAATATTAAAACATCTTTATCTTATGTTATAAAGTGAAGTTATGAAACAATTACATAGAATTTGTTTTATAAAATATTAAAACATCTTTATCATATGTTATAAAATGAAGTTATGAAATAACTACATAGAATTTGTTTTGTAAAATATTAGAACATGTTTATCATACGTTATAAAATGAAGTTATGAAATAATTACATAGAATTTGTTTTTTGTAAAATATGAAAACATCTTTATCATACGTTATAAAGTGACATTATGAAATAATTACATAGAATGTGTTTTATAAAATATTAAAACGTCTTTATCATATGTTATAAAGTGATATTATGAAATAATTACATAGAATTTGTTTTATAAAATGTTAAAACGTCTTTATCATACGTTATAAAGTGAAGTTATGAAATAGCTACACGCAAATTTATTTATAAAAATATTTGAACGTATTTACTATATGAATTAGAAATGTTTTAATTGCATATTACTTCTATCTGGGTAATGTAACAGAGTTTATGTATAAGAATATACTTTTATATTTGACTAAATTATAAATGCTTTAATTACCAAATGATGAATACTCCACAAACCAAGAATTGCTGAATTTAAATGTTTACCAATCGGTAATAATTCATAAAATAACAAAATGTTATATAAATCATAAATGCTTAACTGCTACCAGGCTTCTTCTCATAAAGGAATACAAAAACAAACTATTGTTAAATTAGAATATTTCCAAGCTTCTTCTCATAAATGGATTCAAAATGAATTATTGTTAAATTAGAATAATTCCAAGCTTCTTCTAATAAATGAATTATTGTTGAATTAGAATATTACCAAGCTTCTTCTCATAAAGGAATACAAAAATGAACTATTGTTGAATTAGAATGATTCCAAGTTTCTTCTCATAAATGAATTCAAAATGAACTATTGTTGAATTAGAATATTCACAAGCTTCTTCTCATAAATGGATTCAAAATGAATTATTATTGAATTAGAATATTTCCAAGCTTCTTCTCATAAAGAAATTAATGAACTATTGTTGAATTAGAATATTCACAAGCTTCTTCTCATAAATGGATTCAAAATGAATTATTATTGAATTAGAATATTTCCAAGCTTCTTCTCATAAAGGAATTAATGAACTATTATTGAATTAAAATATTTCCAAGCTTCTTCTCATAGAGGAATTAATGAACTATTGTTGAAATTGCAAATTAATTGTTATTTAATAAATTTTGTTTTTGTTACTAAAATTAAATTGGTTATCCAGTTGTCCAGTTTTGTTTATTTATCGCATCACTCACCAATTACAGCACTGGTTCATGAGAATCTCATGTTCTCTGAGCTACGTCTAACATAACTTGACCTAAGCCAGTCAGGTTGTAGTGAGATGGAACTCTAATGGCGCTCTTTGGGAAACCAAACATAGAAATATTTAGATGTTTCCAGTCTCTATGTACTACATCCTCTGATGAGCAGGAAATATTGTTGTAGGGGGGCATTAACATCTGCATTAAGAATATCAATTGATAGTTCCTTCCTGCAGCATGCTCATCAGAAAATTGTTACAACTGATGTAATAAAAAGGTTGTATGGCGGTCCGGTTATATATATATATATATATATATATATATATATATTGTGCCCTTATCTATAGGTCATAATAAGGTAGAATGGTCAATTGCTAAAAAATTTTAAATTTTAAAATACGTTTGTGTAATATATTGATAATTGTATGATCGATTAGATTTTATAGTACAATTTAAGGCTGAAAATACCTGGTATATAAAAGTGTAATGGATTATTTTAGAAGAAAACAGTTAAATAAAGCTTAATTATATTCTTGCTTATGGTTGTAAAAGCTGGCCATATAAAATAACACAGCTATAAATAGTTAAAAATATATTAATAATTTGAGTATGATATTTTAAAACTAATAAATTAAATAAATGCTATATGTAGTGTTATAATTATATTTAATAGTCAAAATTAATAGAGTAAATTTTAAAATAAACTTTAGGATGGTGAGAATTATATTTAGTTCTACATTTTAAAATTATTTTCCAAATTTTTATAAAATATATCAGTTTTGGTAATTTAGACTGAGACGTAAATTAAAAAATCATCTGATAAAGTTAGTAATCATGTGACTGTATATTATATACCTTCACACACATGCTTGTTAGAATATAATAATAAACTTTGTGAATTATAAAACTAAATATAATTGCTATCGATCATTAAAGTAAAAGTTGAAATATTAAATGTTATTTTAATAATTGTTTTAAAGTTTAAATGATTTTGATAAAATTATAATTGAGTTAAAAAATACTATTCTAAATAATATTTAAGACATGATGTCATAAATTCTTTATTTTAAAAAGGTTTAATCTATTATAAAACTAAAATGTGTAAATTTGTTCGTGCTAAAAAAGTCATTAACCAATCAACGGAGGTATTTTAGCAGACAAAATATAAGAATTAGATGGAGCGGGAGAAAGTAATGTGTAAGTGAAGGAGGGAGTAACATTTTTTTTTTAGCTGTATAAAATCGTAAGCTAGAAAAGTAATATAATTTTAAAATTTTGTATTTGTTTTAAAAGTTTTTTTTAATATAATATTTTGAACTACCTTTACATGGAGGGCTAATTTTAAAAGTTTTCTTACCAGTAATTTTATTCAAGTTTAGCCAAAACCTTACAGTAAAATGGAAATACTACAGAAAACAGTATATAGAAGTTATGATAAAGGAAAAATATTTGTAAAGTGCCTTGATACAGCTTTATTTATGCTCAACCAGAAACTTATTATTATAACTCAGAGGAATATAATTTGGACGCTATACGGAAAACTTAAAAGAGAAGTTATTTGCCGTCAGGAAAAATTATGACGCACAAATTTAATAAGGCTACTTTGAAATTATTTTTTTATTCTTCTCTATGAAAAAATTAAGATGCGTTTATCATAGGGAAAAAATTATGTAAAAGTTATAATGGAGAAAGAATGTTTGTCTTTTTAAAGTAAACATTATAAAGTATATAGTACCAGAATTTTAAAAGAAGGTAAAAAAAAAAATTACCGAATAATGATATGAAAGAGTCATTATTTTTTTTTGTGAAAAAAAGAATAGAAAAACTTTCTCTAAGAGGAATTAAAAAAATATTATAAAGTGGTCATTGGAGGAATGCTTGATTTGGAAAATATAAATTTAAATTACTTAATGAAAATGGATCCATGGAGACAGAAAAAATTTGTTGAATATTTAAATCAAAGTACTGAGAAGATGCATCGTAAAAGTCGTGCGGGAGAAAATATTAGCAGAAAATATTAGAAGAGAATATGTAGACGTTTTCTTTACGGGATTAATTGATATCATAATTAATAATTGTATTAAATATTATAAAAAAACCAAGGATTGTCATCTATGAATACTTATTGAACGAAGTAATAATTGTTTTGCCTTAAAATTGAACAAGTAGGGAGAAGAACATTAAGTGACTGAAGAAGAAATAATAAACATTTTTTTTTAGCTTTAATATGAACGTTTTTCAAGAAAGTTTGATAAAGAAGTACAGTAAATATAGTTTAAATATTTTTTTACGAATTTATTTTAAAATATAAAATGTTATGTAAGATTAGGGAAAACATATAAACATAAATTTAGTAATATTAAAAATTAAATATAATAACTTGATAAAATTATAGAAATATTGTTTAAAAATAAAGTGTATGGATGTGAATCTTATATCTACAAGGATCAAATGGATGGTGAAGTCTATGGAATGCAATCGAGAAGATAAAGGTCGTTTTGGTAATTTTGATAGTTATTTATAATGCATAATGTATTTTTTTTAGATCATCTATTGACCTAAGAATGAAGTGTGAAAGTTTAAATTATATGTACACATTTTATACAACATTTTTTACATATAATGAGGTAGGAGTAATTCGGAATATGCATGCAATAATTTATTTAAAGTATATTAATAATATAATTCAACAGAACAATTGTGTGATTCTTTTGAACTTTCATGTGATAAAGTATTCAGATATTTAAATAGTTTATATATGATTAAATATACGGAGGAAAGTAGTAAAAAAGATTTTCTTATAGAACAGTGGAATAGTTTTAAAATAAATGAATTTTATTATTGTTAGTAATGTAGATATGTATTTGTCAATGTACAGTATAGAAAAAATCTTGAGAAATAAGATCGGATAGTGACTTAGAAGTACTAGTGGAGAGGAAACCAAGATGATGTTTTTTTTTAAGAAATAGGAAAAATAAAGGATTTGGATCATATTTAGTTTTGTGTGATTTCAGTATAGTTAACTAAGCCCTATGACTGAACACATATAGTTTGGACAGTGTTTTTGCATATCTTTAAACTTTGGATGTTATAATAAAGCTGAAGAAATAGCTTTAGCATCGCTCCTATAATAGAGGTTGGTAGACAGGTAAAGGTCACTCCTCTATAGTGTCTTTTAATTCACTGTGCCATGATTGTCAAGGTATATGACGAGTAATATTCTAGGTGTATTTTGATCCTATGCACCTATCTTTGCTATCCTTATTTCATGAATCTGCATCGGTCAGAAAGATATTTTCAAAGAAATAATGAATAAAATAGAACTGAAGATATGTTATCGTTTATGTAAGAATAGTTTATTTTCTGGAATGTATAGTACTGTGTAACTTTAAAATTGAAAGTCCAAAATATCATAAAGAGAGAAAGAATCATATAATACATTGTAAAATTAATTCAGAAATGAATATAAGATTTTGAAAAGAAATCTAAACCAAGTATTTTAAAAGTGATAATAAAATTTGAATGAATTTTTTTTTAATAATATTTAGAAAATAAGTATTGCATATTTATTAAGAAAATAGTTCAATAAGGTATAATAAACATATACTTGTGCATGGTATATTAATAGTTATAATTATATCATCCGAAGTAAGGCTTGAATGAGAATATTAGGATTAATAAACATCGGATAATGAACAATAAAAACCTAATACCGAATGTAGTACAATGTTTTGACTTTGTAAGATTCCATACAACCCATATAAAACTAAAATGTGATATTTTGTAGAATTTTACTACGAATGTAAATTTTGTAAAAAATATATATATATATATAATTTTAATAATATTAGGGATGAAAAGTGTTTGTGATAATCATCTAAGAAATGCATTTTTGTAATAAGCTAACCATAATAATAAATCAAGTAATAATACTGTATTTTCTTAAGTGTTAAAAAAAAAAAAAAAATAAGATTTAACTAGGAAAAGAAAAATTTGATTTTATTTTATAAACTAATAAACTAAGTTGAGATATGAGAGTAAGGGATATCCAATGTATATAGTGTAAAAATATTGTTAATTTAATTATGTTGTTAATAAACTTTGTTTTAAATTTGTTCTAAAGTTTTTGTGTCTGAGTTGTTATTTCTCCACATGGATGCATGAAATCACGATACCTTTATAATTGAAACAAACATATAAATTTTGCACAAAAGGTAAACATAAAAGTGTTATAAGAATTTTGAGAATTTATTAGTATGTTAAAATTAAAAGATCATAATTTTATATTATTTATTGGTCATAAGTCGGTTGCCACAATATTACATTAAATTATATGCTAATGTTGCCACACGTATTCTGTTGTCAGATTATTAAAATACTACCACGTACGTATTTATTTATTTCATTTAGGAAGAAATAAGATTATATTATATTATTATTGTTATTATTATTTTTATTATTATTAGTTGCTGTGTAGTAGATTATGACATAAAATTCCCTTTTCATATTTTACTACCGTAATTTTAAATCAGTTAGAATACAATTTATGAACCTGAGATTTTATTTATTTTACTTCATTTTATTTAATTGAGCTAGATTCTTGTTATAAAGAAGATTAAGATATGATTATTATTTTAATCATAGTGAATAGAGCTTAGAAAGTCATAAGAATACTATGAGTTAATTATTTGGTATAGTAAAAAGGGGGAATAGTGTTCTTATGCCATTGAGGTAGTATCGTGTGGATATTTCCTCAATGTAGTCTATCTCGTTCCCCGTATTGTCACTCCATGTCTCATGAAAATAGTAAATATTTGTTAATTCATTTTAAAATTGAATCGAATTTGTATTTTAAAATTAGAGCTAGTAATCATTTTAATTAATGCTGAATATTTCATTTATTTATATGTTAACTGAGCTAGAACCCGTAATATTCGTAATAAACAGTATATTTTGGGGGTGAGGACGCACGGGGGGAGGTTAGAATATATATATATATTACAGAAACAAACATACTAACAAAATATTAATTTTATAAACATTTTATTATGCATCATTTATAAAACTTTTTCTTTTTAAATTATTTTTTCTAATTAAAATGTATATTTTGTCATATCCAAGATGGCAGATCCAACTGTTAATTGTCCAAAAATAATAAAAGAGTTGGAAATATATTGCTTTAGTTTTGGGAAGGAATTTTTAAGTAAAGTTTTACTGAAAATAAAGTGGGAAATAAGATTAATAGATTTTACTTTTGTTATAAACATTTTGTCAAATCTATTTCCAATCTGGAAATAGATTTGAATATATTTTTGGAACATTATCTAATGATTGCATTTCAAGAACAATGGACAAAGAAATGTAAAATTTTGTTAGATCAGAGATTAGATTTTGAATTAGAAATAAGAAATTAAAAGCATTCCACAAATACCTGAGTGCGATATAAAATGAGCTGATTTTAAACACCAAGAGGAGAGTGGTTATTGAAAGTACTATTTTGCTACTAGACTCCATGCTGCTGTGAAATTCAAAATGATGCTCGAGTAGAAAACCAATTAACCTTCCAGACCCTTTTGGGGTCATTCTCCCACTGCTAATAAACCATCTTGCTGCTTCCTTGAAATGAAGGAAAGCTCAAAATAAGAGCTATGGAATGCCAAATAATAGTTTGCTGTTACCTAAGAACTTGCATGGATTTTTGAATTGTCATGCATGAGTTGGACTTCTAAAATGGACTCTTAAATTTGTGCAGGGTAACTTCTATGCCACTATTTGAAACTGAATACTAATTTTGATCTTTACTATTAATATTTCTGATAATTTATTGTTTAACTTCATCTCTTTCTAATATATAAATGTAAATTGCTCTCAAATAATTTAATGTATCTAATTCCATATCATGCTCTAACTTTTTTTAACTTTGGTGAGGTCAATTCTTTATTGAATTTATGATTTATTTTATTATTATTAGTATGCCAATCTAAAGCAGCCTGGTGAGCTCCATTTATAAAATCCTTTTTTCTTTTTTTTAAATTACACTTCCATGGAGTGAGGTTATTAATTCTTCATTTTTTAAGATCTTAATCAATATGCTCACCAGATTGTTTTTCTGAGTTAGTAAAATATTAAAAGAATGGTATCTGAAAAAACATGGTTAGTGACTGCTTCAATATTTAACATGGTAAGATCTTATTATTATAAATAACCTAAGCCCTTAAACTTGAACCATAACTTAAATTTAAAATAGCTTTTTTTACTATAATATTTGTGTGTATGTGTTGATGATCATGAATTCATCCACAATAGTTTTATTTAGACATTATTAATAAATTATTAATTTTTATTAATCCATTTAGTTTATGTTTATAACACAAATCAAATATATACTTTTTACACAATATACTAGTTCATATTTACTATTCTGATAAATCATGCGATCAATTGATGATAATTATTGTTTTAAAAGTATTCCAAAAATAATTTTTTTAGAAGGTTTAAAACTTTGAGTTTCATTTTTATTAAAACTGAAAAACAACTAAAATACTTTTGGGAATACTTTTATTTTTAAATTATAAATCATCATCATCATCACATTGGTAATATTATTATGTATTTGGATTAAAAATCTTTTATTTCAATTTTATTAACCACTCAACTTAATATTTATTTGAACCAAATTTTATAATACACATTTGGAATATATTATTATATATGACTATATATGAAATCCAGGTTCGAATCCATCTATTGTTATGTACTGTTATATAAAAATATACTGTAAAATTTTAAAGTTATATATATATATATATATATATATATAACTTTAAAATTATATATATATATATATATATATATATATATAGTCACCCCAACTTTCTCCGCGCAATCTTTCACTTATTTAATCTTGATAAACTCTCATTTATATCAAGTAGCTAGTCAATTGAATTTTATACTTTAGGATCAAATATACCAGGGGCGCCAAATTGCAGCTATAAATTGTAATGCCCACCAGAGATCATCATCATTAGTGAATTTAGGATTATAGAAGATACTGGAGAAAGTAATTAAATTGTCTCTCAAAAAATAATAATAATAATAATATTGATAAAACCCATTCAATCTATGCAGTCTTAATTTCGAATCTAGCATTAGTCATGCAAATATTTCATAATAAGTTTATTATAAAATTCATAATAATGAGACAACTTTCTTCCACAACTTTATTAGAAATATCTGATCTCGAGTGGTAACTACAAAAAATACTATATACAGTTCTCATTTATATCTGACTGGAAACAAATCAGTAATTAATGCAGAGAACTCATAATCTATGTTCATAACATAAAATTATTATTTAATTTAACATTAGACAAAATTTATCACAAATAATTCCTCCCCATTTAATTCGATTACTTTATTTTTCGTTCTCAGCATTTATCACTTTCAATAGCTACAATTATATAACAGGGAATGTCTGTGTTATGTTCTCTAATCTGACAATTCCTAATCTTATTTCTCTAACACACATATATCCTTAGATCAACTATCAATTCATGATCCCTATTTTATAATAGTAGAATAATTTATTATAGTATAATAATGTTGTTATAATAAGCTATTTGACTTCCAAACTAGCTCTTAGACCAATAATTGGACTGCTCTTTCTCAAGGTCTAGATCTGTCAAGAGGTGCCCATATAAGTGATTACACTGTAATGGATATGAACCCATATATGCTAAAATAAATTTTAATACAAGTTCAATAGTGGGAATCACTCTGAACACCAAGAGCAGAAAAGGGATTTTATGTCTGTTCCCAATATTCACAACATTACAATGAATCAAAGGATTAAATTTATTACTTAACTATTCCATGTCATCTTTATTCTATTATTTCTGATCTATTTTTAATTAATAACCTTAATAATTTTATTTTGCCAAATTAAACTATGGAAGCAAACCACGGACATCAATCAAAATTTTACTTATGAAATTAAAGTACGGAAATGAATCATAAAATCAGATTATGCAAATTAATTATGACAGTAAATTATGTTAAAATGAATTATATAAAAGTGACTTATACAAAATGGATTATATTAATCGAATATAGGAATATTCAAGATAAAATTAATACTGTAAATCAATCATGGAAATAAATTATCAATATAAAATCAACTATGTGAATCGAATATGGAAAGAATATGATAATGAGTACTGCAAATCGATCTTGGAAATAAATTATCATTATAAAATAAATAATTAAATTTAAATATGAACTAATATGACTTTAACTATAGGTGCTGGATATATAGATTCTGGAGATATTTGAAACATCAAAACACAAAACACAATGTAATCTTATAACAATAATAAACTTTATTACATTAACAAATATGATAAAAACTAAAATAAAATCAAAACACACTCAAATCTAATATTGTTGCACTCAAATACATAATTCAGATTTACTAAAGACTATGGTTCGAATACCTGTTTAATTAATTCATTTTCTGGATGACTTATTTATTGCTTGACCCATTTATTTATTAAATAAATAATTAATAATTATAATAAATACAAACGCTCACACATGGAATCAGAAGTCCGTATATTTTAGCTTTAAGAAAACTTATATCTTGAAAGAGAAGAAAACCCATAAATTTCTACTCCCCCCCCCTTTATTGTAAACATTATCCATTGGACTATTCCAAAATAATATATTCGCTTTAATTATTCTAACTAACAATGTGAAATAATCTTAAATTTCTAAACCATTTTATCAAGCAATAATTTTCACATTGCCAACGAAGAAGGATTATATGTTATAAAATTACCCTACTAATTTTGCAAACGGGTTTAAATTCAAAACCCACACTTTTACATTCATGCTTGTCAGATCTTTACGTTTTGACTGTATATCTTAATAGGTCAGTATGTCCGCTCAGCTTGACGACCTCAATTTACCATCATTCAAAAAAAAAAAAACACAGATCAGTTAGTTTATTAATTAAAATCTTTGTCATTCTTCATCATACATATACATCTGACTGAATCCTTATCCTTTCCGGGAAACTTTATTCTGTCCCACGTAAGAAAACTCTCTTCATATTACATATCACCATGCAGTATCTATAGCGCTCACACAGTTACGTCTTGATAAGGGAAGTTAAAAAACAACAACATTAACTTCAAACTTAAATTATTTGCTTGAGCCAGAGAGAGAAATCTTTTCTTAAGATCCAGAATCATGTAAAGAGCTTCTCTTAGACACCTATTCTCTATATTGGCATGCAAAACATTTCTACACTTAAACAGTAACTTTATCAATAATTCCATATCTTAACAAATAAACGGAGTGAAACTCAGTCATCTCCGACTGCCATGGTAATTAAATTATGAAACAGCTATTTCCAATCTGTAGGGTGGTAGGATTACTTTACATTAATAATGACAAGCATTTATAGCTTCAAATATGCCCACACATACATCGATTCCAGCCTAGATAAATGACAAAGACTAACCAGATCCCAAATCAATACATATATGAATTATTTCAATTTTAACCAGTCAAGCCAACAACATACCTAATATTTATATTAATAACATATCAACACTCACAGCATAATAATGGGTTTTATATGACCATCTCCTCCCTCTTCACATTTAATATTAAGCACAAATTAAAATTTTGTTAAGAATAATAAAATATTTATATCATTTCTCCCTTTACTTTTAAGTTTAAATTTACGTGAGCATCTGTACTTAAATGGCATCAAAATCATTTTCTTTTCCTTCCTTCAAACATTTTAAACATAAACAAAATATTAAATTAAATAATCTAGTGATTAGAGTGTGACATAGCATATAAACAAAATAAAATATAATAAAAAAACAAACAAATGACATATTATATAAACGAAATAAAATAAAGAATAAATATCAACATTAGAGATAGTCTCTTAAATTTCTTTCCCTTCCACTGTCCATCAATCAATTAATACATTCAGTTCATTTTACTTGAGATAGCTATATAATTGCACATCAGTTAGTTATTTTAATTAAATGTGTATAGAACGCACAAGCAGTCATTTGAATCAAGATAGATAAAAAACGTAGATAGTTATTTTAAATCAAAAGTGTAGCTACAGGAGAATTAATAAATTTTAAAAGAGTTCGATTAGTTACCTTCCATTTGATGAGTTTCTTCCCGGATTTGCATTCACTTAGTTTTCTTTTCTTCTTCTTTTCCATTTAAAGGCTCAAACTATATACAACAAGCAGTCTCTGATTACTAACATGAATTAACTTTTTAAACATCTTTTCTTTAGAAGTTTGTTGCAATTTCTTGAAACGAATTTTAAAGAGCCATATAATTATTATAATCTGAATTTCATACAGAAGTTTGACAATTCTCTCCTTCAATGAATTTTTAAGAAGCAGAATGGATAAGTTGTAGCATTTAGTTTAAAATGTCTTGTTAAAAGTTGACTTCTCCATAATTAATTTGAGGAAAAGGAGTATGCACCACTGATGGATGAATTAGAAATTCATATTTTGGTCTACTATAAAACTTAAATGCATTATTAAATTCTGAGAAAGAAAATTTTAAAAAAAAATTTGGAGATTAATTCTTAGTTAGCCCGTTGTTCTTAATTAGCAAAAAGTTCTTTTTCACTTTCTCCAGTCACTTTTTATAGAGTGAAGGGAAAAAAACACATGTTAAACCTCCCCCCCCCCCCCAGTGGTTCCTCTTCAAGTCTAATCAAAAAAATCCCCACTCAGAATGAACAATAACTCTTTCTAAAGTGTTAATTTTTTAACAACTTTGTCTGATCTGCAACCAGATCTCTTTCATTAACACATTGTCGATTAATTTATGGAAAATTAGTTAAAGAAGATATAATTGAAAACATAAGCTTGCTAACACTTTTTTTTGTCAAACAAAGGCTACATTCATTTAATCTAAATAATTTCTTATTTAGATTTACATTTTTAATAATTTTAAAAAAATTATGTCAGTTTCTATAAAGGAAAGAAAAAAAATCAAACCCATATATCTGTATCACACATACATACCTGTGCAGAACATGTTATAGAAAACTGATTATTCAGACTATATGAACACAAATATCCATCATAATTTCTTATAATTACAAGCATAAAATCAATCCTAATTTCTGATAATCATAAACATAAATATTCTCTATAATCTCCCATAACTTTAAACTTATTCTCCAGAAAGAAACTGTTAACCAAAGCTACTGACAATCAATTCAATTTTAATTCTCATCAACTCTTTAGTAATAGAGATCAAATTCACAAGACTTTATCCTAGTCATATAAATATTTATTCCCGAATTATTATATTGGTAAATTATTATTAAAAAAATCAATCATCCCCCCTGCATTAAATAATGCTAACTACATTTTATACAAACACCAAACTGTCTCTATAGACATTACTTTTGAACCATATAGCCATTACTTTCTCAAATAAAACCTTTAAATTTTCTTTATATCAAAAAAAAAAAATTTCCACAATTACTTCATTTTATTATATTTGGTTTATAGATGGAATAAACCAAAGAGCTACAACATATATATATATATCAAACATTCACTATATACTATAAATGTCTATGACAGGCTTTAAATTTAATAAACATAAAAGTATTTTTTTTAATATGTTTGTTTTTTTTTAAATAAAAGTACCATTTCAATTTACATTTGGATTGATTATTTGGGGTGTTCACCTATTCATCCAACCTCAAGTCTTTTTAGCATTTAGTCTTTTTTCTGCTACTCCAAACGTTTTTAAAATTACTCAGCCTATCTAATTCTGAGAAGATTCTTAGGAAAAAGAGATTATTTGGTTTATTTATACAAATAGAGTTGCATACTGATAAATGAAACTAGTCTAAACTTACTGTACATTATTTACTCTCTATCACAAACGAAAAGTTACTCAACCAGAAGAAGTCACCTCAAAGGTATATTCCGTTATCTAACCAATAGATCTAATCATCCAATTAGTGTTTTTTAACTAAGTACAGTATATAACTTTTCTAGGCTGAAGAAACAAATAAATCGCACTAAACATTAAACAAAAGAACAATTGTAATATGTCATATCTCATAAAATATATATATTGCTACTTGTACTAATTTAATATAATGTCAACTAAATTTTATTTTAGTATATTATTTTTTCTTATTGTTATATATTTGAATCGTATGTATATTTTAATATCTAATAAAACATTTGCTTAAATGCAAAAGTTAATTTAATATTTAATAATTAAAATTGCATTTATTAAAAAATCGAATTTTCTCTCATTAACAATATTGTGAACTGTTGTAAAATTCCATTCAATACTAATTAATTCTAAAATACAGTGCATTTTATTTATTTATTCTTTTATAACAAGTTATATATATATATATAAAATATTTAAAAAGTTTTATATGAAATTATTGTTTGTAATAATAGAATTATAAATATTTTAAAAATGAATATTGTTTTTAATATTAAATGTTAATAACAATATTACATAATTTAAAAAACAATAAAAACATTTAAATAAAATTACAAAATTCATTTTTAGTATGTAGTTGTTCGTTTGTATATTATTTATTTAAATTTGCATATAAAATTTTGACAAAGTACACTGTGATAAACCATAAAAATGATGCAATTATTGTTATAGATACATTTTCTTGCTGACTATTACCTTTTAATTATCCTTTGACATTTTCAATGTACTTTATGGTTATGCTGTTATATCAAAACTATGATATTCCAGATATATCAAACTGTTAACTATCACTACCACTAATTGAATCCTGAAACTTTATCCACATAAAATGTATTATGCTTTAGTTATAATATTGTTCAGCAATACTGTTTAGGTCTTGAACAGGATCTTTAGCAACAAAGGAATATACACATAAATGGAAAAATATGAGTGGTTTAGTCTGCAAGTTATGTAAGGAAAGCATAGAAAATATTAGGCTCTGTTAATTGAATGTAAACACCTGAAAGCAGAAAAAGTACAAATAATGAAATTGTGGGAGAATAAATATAAACAAAGTGATTATACTGAAAGTGGGTTCTTGGATTTTACGCTGAGTTTGGAAAAAGATAAGGGGGATTAGATATAAAGGCGATGGAGTTGACAAAGATTATGTTGTGGAAATGGGATAGAACAGGATAGAAAAGAATATGGAAAAAACTTAGGATGCAGGAAATGTAAAGGGAAGGTGACTACCAGGTTTCTCTGGACATAATGGCTGAGAGATCCCTGACCCCCAAAAAGAAGCAATCACATTGCATTGCATCACATCGCAACAATTACAATTATATGAGGAAAGGCAGTCACTCTAATTGCTAAGTTGATCTAAACTGCAAAAGGTAGTAATTTTTATTAATTTTTAATTTAAAATATTTTCTGTATTTTATAGATAAATAGTTGATATTTACATTTAAACTAATTTTATATACAGTTTGAAATTTACATGCAAACATAGCATTACTAATATATATATATATATATATATATATATATATATATATATATATATATATATATATATATATATATATATATATATATATATATATATTGTAGTACTTAAGTTGTAATAATATTTTGTATTTCTTAAATTATCTATATCATTTTGGATAATTTATTATTTCTAAAATTACTTTTTATTATTTCTAAACATACATACATATGATTTTTATGGTGTATTCATATAAATTGCTATATACAAATATTACCAAAAGCAGATAAGCAAAAAAAAAAACATCTGGGGCATACTTTTTCTGATATCCATAAGATCTTAAATAATAATCCTAATTATGTAGTCACTTATTCAGAGTTTTTTCAAATCATTGAACAGATTCCAAGTTTTTGATCACTAATATAAAATATATAATACTTCAGTAATAAAATATCATTGATGTTTTTAACGATTTTTTAATTATAAAAAATGGAAACAAAAGTAGTTGGATATTCAACATTGCATTTGAGTGTGGATGTACATTTATTGTAATCAAATTGTGATATATAATCACAAAAAAGTCACTCAATGATTTAAAGAAGTTTATTGTCATATTTTAAAGAATATTTATAAAAATTCAACAGCAGCAATTAGATTACATAATGACAGTAGGAAAGTCAACATTGAAAAGGATGTAAGCCAGAGTGACTCCATATCTCCAAAACTTTTTACAGCAGTGCTGCAAGAAGTATTTTGTGGATTAAAATGGGAAGCTAAAGGTTTGAAAGTAAATGGACATTATTTAAGTCATTTAGATTTTTCAGATGATGTAGTTGTTTGTGCAAATAATGCTTTAGATCTACAGGAAATGTTGCAGGAGTTATCACATGAAAGTAGGAAAGTAGGACTAAAGATAAACGTTAAAAAGACTAAAGTAATGATTAATAGTTTTTCTCAAAATATAAAAATAAAAGATTGATTATGATGAGTTAGAAGAAGTTAACAGTTACAAATATCTTGGTCAGATTATTAATACAGATGGAAGCATAATGGATGAAATTAATCATAGAATTCAACTTGGTTGGAGTGCTTTTGGTAGAAATAACTTGATACTAAAAGGAAATATGCCTATGTGTTTGTAAAGGGGGGGTTTTAATAAATGTATTTTGCCAGTTCTTACTTATGGATCTGAGACTTGAACACTTAATAGAAGAGCAATACAGAGACTTCAGACCACTCAAAGAAGTATGGAGAGATGCATGTTGGGATTAACAAGAAGAGATCGAAAATGCAATGTATGGGTAAGAGAACAAACAGGTGTTACTGGCCTCATTGAAAAAATTAGAAGACTGAAGTGGAGTTGGGCTGGACATATTGCTAGAAGAGATGATAATAGATGGACAAGTGAAATTTTAAACTGGATTCCAAAAGATTGTAAAAGACCCAGAAAGAGACCACATGTGAGATGCATGGATAAAATAAGAAAGTGTGCAGGGGTGATGTGGAGAAGAGAAGCTAAAGATAGGAAAAGATGGATTGAACTTGGAGAGACCTTCATCCTGAAGTAGATTGATAATGTTTGATGATGATGATTTTGTATTGGCCTGCATTTATAGATATCCTGGGATATATGTGGCCCTTGGTTTACAGGTTGGACACCCCTGTACTAAAGAAGTCTTTAAAAAGTCTTATATTTAAAATCAGGCATGAAATTGAATTCAAACAAATTTCTTATAGTAGAATTGCAATTTTACATATAGTCTGAACACCAAATTAATACAAAAATTATCTAGTAAACACTATTTTAATACCTATATTTATATTAAACAAGTTATGAGTTTCTTGTTATAGAATTATAATCAGTCATTACTTAATTATTAGGTATTATCAGTAAAAAAATTATTAATAAATTATTAATAATTGAGACCACATAAGTTTTTAACTAGTAAAAATGAAAATGTAGCTATTCAACTTAATCTGTTAGTTGCAAACATTGTATAGAATGATTTCTCAGTTATAAAGAAGTTCTTAATGATAAATATGAATTTTGTTATAAAGACTATGTAATGACACCCACAGCTCTTTGATGCTTTGCTGCCAATAAAACTCCAAATTTTTATTATATATATATAATTATTCAAAACAATACAATAATTAATAATTTATATATATATATAAATTTAAAAATTTTTTTAAATATTTTTAATTATTTCATTAAGTGGATTCTTTGTTATTTTTAAAATATACTTCAAAAAATTTGTTATAGTCTGCATTTGAAGTAAAAAAGACTTTAAAAAGTTATTTTTATTATTTTTTTACAAATAATTAAGAGGTGTTATGTATATTTTAATTAAATAAATGTGTACAAATAATAGCTTATGTTATTTCTATCCCTAATATTAAAATTTTTAATAATAATGTAACATCCTGAATTATATATCTATTTTATTAATAGAAATATGTATCTGTATTACAAATAAAATGTCCATTAATTAAAAAATATTGTAATAATAAATATAAAGGTAATTAACTATTATATACAGTCTTTTAATCCACAGCAGTACTTTCAGTTAATTACTTAACCCTCTTCAACATCACTATTATACACAGTCTTTCAATCTGCAGAAGTACTTGTGTTTAATTACTTAACCATCTTCAATGGCAGTTAGATCATTAACTAAAAGTATTTCTACGGATTGAAAGACTGTGTATAATAGTTAATGATTATTATATTTATATAAATGTCTTGTTTATATATTTATTATTGTTATTATACGTTAAATACTTTTTTTTACTTTTATTTTTTTAAATAGAAAATGAAAATGGGGTAATAAAAATTATATATAATTTTAAATCATTGATTTGTTTCTATGAATATATTTTTTTACTTTAATAAGAGTTATAATGATATTTTGTCTAGTTTTAACTTATTGTAAACATTTTAGAATAAAAAACAATTTTTGGTATGTTTCCTTTATCTTTTAAAAAAAAGTAATACAATTTTATAATTTATTCCTTGAAGTTTAAAAGTTATTTATAATTTTAAAAAGAAGACTCCTAAATGTCTTGCTTTTAATAAAAACAGAGGTAAATAGATATTTTAGAAACTTTAAGGCTCTCATGATAAATAATAATTGACATTTCACTTGTATGTTGTTTTTTATATGTATAAGTGTGTTGATTTCGAATTCACAAATATTTTGTATGTGATGCTGTATAAAAAAAATTGAAAGAAAAATAATAATGTTCATATTAATATTTTAAAATAAATCAAAGGAATTATTATTTTTTTGTGTTGAAATTCTAAAAAATCATATTAAGAATGCTGGTCAGTGTTTATGTAATTTTCATATTTACTCTATAAAACTAAAAGGAGAAATTTTAGCATATCCATAATGATTTTGGGACTTTTATCTAATAAAATTACATCAATGGGAAAGGAGTATAAATATGCCTATGTTGTCAAGCTGAAGCCATTCTTCTATTATTTGTTTCCTTCTTTAGGAGATATCTCGAACAGTTTAAATAATATGTGTTAAACTTTAAATATTTTGTTTTTAAAAAAGGAGAATGATGTATATGTATTTTAAAAGTATCATATAAAAGTAACATGATTGGCTGAACAGGAAGTTTTGACATTTTTTCCAGAACAAACAAAATGTAAATTTAGAGGCTTTTGGAATAACAACTGAAATATGGTTTTCATAGCACTCTGAAGAGTATTTGCTAGAAATTTCTAAAATGCTTGCTTGAAGTTAAGGTAAATATTCATATGCATGTGTCTGAAATATAATGTGAATGTCGATGAATAAAATTCATAATGTCAAGGATTTGAAATGTAATAGCAATTTATTAAAATGGAATGATTATTTTACTAGGAAGAGGTTTAAACATTTTGATTTTCTATATTATGTTATTATAATTTGAAATTATAATATGTTGGTAAAGTCTTTATTTTAAACCTATATTGTGTTTACAATGCCTATAGATTATTTAATAACCTAATTGAAAGAGGTACAATACCTTTCAAGTGAAAATTATATTTGTAAAAAATATTAGATTAACCACCCATGGAAATTCATACCTATTTATAGTGATAATTCATATATATGATAATAGCATTTAAACTACAAGAATACACAGGATAATATATAATTAAAACAGGCAAAACTCTCTATACATAGTAGTAGTAGTAGTAGTAGTAGTAGTAGTAGTAGTAGTAGTAGTAGTAGTAGTAGTAGCAGCAGCAGTAGCAGTAGCAGTAGCAGCAGCAGCAGCAGTATCAGTAGTAGTAGTAGTAGTAGTAGGAGGAGGAGGAGGAGGAGGAGGAGGAGGAGGAGGAGGTAGCCAAGATGGCATCCATGCAGATAGACTGTTTCACATCAAGCTCCTTTTCACTTTGAAATATTAGTTGATTTTTCCGTCGTAATAGGCCTAATTGATGTTATTTGTAACAGATATAGGAAGAAGAGCTTTTCCACATCTTAAAGGTAAGAGAAAAACATTTATAATTAGAGTTTTGATCATTTTTGAAAAATAACGTACAGGCAAGTGCCATTTGTAAGATTGTAAAATGGCCGATGCGTTCAATACAAATGGGAGGACTGCCGAGTATCAAAAACAAAATCAGACATTCATTCAGGCTAACAATAGTTCAATAATAATAGAATCAGACAATCCAGATCAAAATACTAGTGATCAAAATATTGAATCAGCATTTGAATCACATATTATGAAAGAAAAATTATCGGGGAAAAATACCGATAAAGCGGAAACATGCATTCGAAGGCCTGAGATTAACAACGTTCATTTTCCGCCCTTGGGAAGGAAAACCATATCTCCAACCCGAATATCAAATAAAAATTATTCCAATAGTGCAAATAAAGACACCGAGGAAATAAATACAGCATTATATTTGCAATCGGAAAGTTATGAAAAATTAGACAAAACAAATACAACGTACCTGAAAGAGCCCGAAGCATACCCTACCAATTCTCCACCATTGGATAAAAGTGCATCTCAAAGCTCTTATTCAGTAGATTCACCTCTACCCCATCAAAATACTAGAGAAAAATCAAATGACTACCGCAATAATCAAAATTCATGCACAAATAATAACAATACGTATGCTAGAGCTGTAAAGGCCGATCTTCAAGTGTCGATGAATTACGTTCGGCCAGACGCCGAGTCTTTTGCAGAGCTTATGGGAATCGATAACGATACTGAGGATCAACAATATCACAACAATACACACCAAGATCAACTTCATCATATTACGCAAGAATTATATGACCTATATACTAACAATTTTAATAAAACGATTCCACTACCGCTATTAACTTCGTTCAAAAGTTTTTATAGCGACAAATCACTCATAATGGTGGTAACAAATGCGGACGCCGAATTATTTAAATTCCCAATAGATGAATTTTATGACAAAATAACGCAAATGAAATTGTGGAGTTACGTCCACCAAATACTATACCATCCCAATAACAGATATTTGTGTTTTGAATTTCACAACAAGACACAAAAAGATATTTTTAAAAAGCACGTCAAATTTTTAAATAACAAAATTATTTGCTATATCGATTTAGAGCGAGCTCTAGTGACACAAGGCATAATTAGAAATTGTCATATTGGTTTTACAAAAGCAAATTTACAATCGCTATTGGAAAACTACGGAAAAATAACAAATTTTAATTTTTTAACGGAAAAAAGAACACCAATTCCAATTAGAATGAATGCAGTGACATTTAATATACAATTAAATAAAAATGTGACTGCATTAGACATACCAACAGTATTCCCCACAGGTAAATTACCGCTTGTTATTACCTTTAGAGGCACACCTCCTCAGTGTTTTTCCTGTAAATAGCGCACACACGTGATAAGAGACTGTCCTAAAAGAATATGTGATAATTGTGGCCTCAAATCAAGTGAAAGGCACCGATGTCCAGTTCTTTCTAAAACAATGCCCTCAGTCAGGGATAAAACTATCAAGACAAGTGAAGAACAAATGCCCATCCCACCTTCTTTAAATAACACACAAATGCAATCGCCAAGTTTATTAAACCCAGGTAATATACCTATCGTATCTCCTCTAGACAACACACAGATGCAAATAACAAATAGCTTAAACACAGATAATTCCATGCCAGATTCAAATGATGAACAAGAAACAGAAGTGGCCTCCTCTTATTATAGTGATGAAGAGCCCAGCAACCACAAAATACAACAAACAACTAAGCTTAAAAAAATAAACAAAAATGAACAACAAACTGAAATCAATAAACATTCACACCATATTATGACTCAAATGGATACCACGGAAACAGCAGAATCTTCTGACAGCTTAACAGACTCTTGTAAACCAGTCAAGAAGAAACACAAATCAAATAAACAGAATGTCAACTCAACAGCTTCACAACAGGAACCGTATTGGACAAGACAACACCCCACAGGAAAATCAGAACAAATAGCACAACAGCTCGATTACACTGCAGGAGTGGATATCCACCGCAGGAAACCGAGAAAAAAGAAGCAAATGGCTGCCACTAGTACTGTAAATACATCATTAGCTGCAGATGCAAGTATTGACAATCAAACCATTTTGCCACAAGAGGTTTGAACACTAATCCACACACCCCACTTTAACTAGAAAATGAAAATAATAATCACTACAGTCAATGTGAGGGGAATCAATTCCACAAAAAGAATGCATGCAATTACAGATTGGTTTACACATTCACCTTCTCATTTGCTTTTTTTCACTGAGACTAAATATTCTGTTAACTCCAGCTTTAAGCCAGACCATTACTTGAACAAATTTGGCTATAACAAGTTCTCAATTTCCAACTACTCAGCAGCAGGAGTTGGCTTTTTGATTCATCACACTTCTCCAATCCAATCCTTTAAAATATTATACTGTGACCAGCATATGATAATATTGTCACTTCATAATAAAGATTTTAAACTGAACATTATATCACTGTACTTATATAATAAATCTACACTAATTCATCAACTGATCAACACCATTAACCTACACCTATCTACAAACCCATACCCTACAATAATACTAGGTGATTTCAACATGACATATGAGTCTTTCATAAGAAAATATTTGCAATATATTAACAAGAACCTGAAGAGTGCAGATGGTTTCTTTCCTTCAAACGCAATTTCATTTTACAATAGACAACATTCAACATTAATAGATTTACTCTTTTATTCACCTGAACTCCACTTTCAAATAAAACCTTCACTTCATCCAGTCCCTTTCTCAGACCATAATGCTCTAAAAGTTGAAATCAGCCAACCTACATATACCCAGCCAACCCTTTCATTATCCAACCCTACTCGTCTTCTACTTAAAGCCAATGCACCAGAAGCTGTATTGTCAGAAACTTATATACAATTGAATAGATTAGACATTTTATCTCTAGCCCCAGCAGAAGCCTGGTTTACTTATATCAACATTCTCACCACTACAATCAAACATTACACAATGAGAAATCCACCATCCACCAAAACATTAAATAAACTAGAATTGATAAGGGACAAATTAAATTCCACAACAGCCAATCCACAGTCAATAAACACTATTCTTCAGCTTAAGCAAGAATATAAAGACACACAACTCATACTGGCAAACTATATATCAATTAAAAAAGCTAAACTATATCTTAGAGACACCCACAACTGGACGACAGGCTACATTCGATGGGCTCTGGGATATAGTGGCAGAAGCCCAACCCCATCATCCATTCTCATGGCAGATCAGATAATCACAGGTGAGAATATGATTCTCCCTATATTAGATCACTTTAAAACACGATTTCAACAAAGACCTAAACCCAATCTTGGGCAATTTTATTTTGGGATATCAAATAAATCACATAATATCACCAAAAAAGACATTGAAGCAAAAATAAGCAGCATGCCAAATCATGCACACCCAGGACTTCATGCCATCCCGAATTTTCTATATCACCATCTTAACTATTACACTATTCCTATAATATATAATATGTTGACCTTTTTGTCTCAACAGATACACAATATCCATCTATTATACCCAGTTTCAATAGTTCCATTTTAAAAAAAGATCATACAGCCATCCCCACTTCACAATTTAAGGCCGATTTCAATGTCACCACTCATAATAAAAATCATTGAGTCCATTATTAAAGTCAAAATTCAGCCTTTAATACTCCCGCATCTGTCTAAATTCCAATTTGCCAAAAAAGGCAACTCCATACCAGAAGCACTAATGCTATTTAGAATCATACAGGAAGATATTAAAACCAAAAGAAAGGCAGCACCAGTGGCAGTTCAGCTAGACATAGAAGCTGCTTTTGACTCTGTGCCAGTTGATAGCCTTCTGTGTTTAATAGGCAAATACAATATTCCAACACCAATAATGTATATACTGGCTAACTTATTAATAAATAGAAGCCTACAAATTACCCTCAATGGAAAAATATCACCTTCTTTCATTCCACATAATTCTATACCACAAGGCTCTCCACTCAGCTCGCTTCTATTTATCACTTTTATTAATCCACTTCTTGCAGAAATAGAAGCAAAGCTCCCGGGTGTGTACTCCCATACACTTAGACAAACAATTAAGCATCTCACCTACATGGATGATGTAATAGTCCTCCTCCCCTCAAAACAATTGTTACCATATTTACATAAAATATTAGAAAAATATTCAACACAATATCAATTAAAATTTAATCAGGAAAAAATGGCTGTGTGGTCCCTACTCACAGGCTCACCAATTAAGACAATAAACTCTCATCCCCCCCACCCTTTTCTTGGAATACCTTTCCACCTTTCTACAAATCAAGCAAGAATTTTAATACAAAATAACTTACTAAATTCAATCAATAAATTAATCAATTCTTTAACTAAAGCTTATTTATCAATTCATAGTAAAATTTCTTTGATCAATATGTTAATTTTTCCTAAAATTAATTATTATGCCCCAATTATTAAATTCACCAACTCATTTATTCGCAAGATCAATTCTTTGTGCACACAGTTAATTTGGAACAAAAAAACTGTATCCATTAGTATCAACAGGCTACAAAAACATTCCAAAGATAACGGCCTTTCACTGCACAGCATTACTACCTTTTTTTTTCAAAAGGCATATAACACTATTCAAAAACTTATAACCAACTTTGAGTTTGGTGAAGTCTTCATTCCAATAGTTCCAACAGATACACCTCCACCCACTAGTAACAAATTCATACATAACCTTTTGGTTTTAATAAATAAGTACAATAAGCAGAATGATCAAACAGCAAATAAAATAAAATACTGGGATGCATATCAAATTATAAATGCAAACTCTACCACTCATTACCATAGCAGTAGTCTTTCAATATCAAATAAGACACTTATAAAAAAATTCAAATATTGGCACCTAGAACCAAAATATCTTGACTTCTTAGTAAAGATTAATCTCGATGCCTTACCTACAAATTTTTTTCTGACAACAAGAATGAAAAATGCCAACCTCAATCCAATATGTGCGCTTTGTCATAGGGATGAGGAGACCATTAATCATATTATCACTGACTGTCGTGCTCTTAACATTTATAGAGAACTAATTGCAACACTCACTGGGAGTAATGATACCATACTAGTGTTGTTAATTAATGCAATACAGACAGGTAATTTTACCTCAATCAGAATACACACATACCTTTTTTTCACACTCTGGTTTGTGCGCTGTCATTTTGTTTTCAACCCCACTTCTCGCAAATACAGAACAATTTACCTAAATAAACTACAAGCAATAAAGAAGAGGGACCAATTACTTGCCCCTTTTGGACTATTCACAGATACTTGGAAATCAATTCAGATGCCGACAACCTAATCACAATCCCACAATTACATACGGAGAAAACATTACCTGAAGAAGAACTTTATTTATTATTTTTTTGATTTTTTACCTTTTTTTTGCGTTTTTTTTATTGTCATAAAACATGCCCATTAACTGATTGTTCCCCACTTTAATGCTTGTTATCTCACTGTAAAATGCAATGTAACTGATGAAACAATGTAAGTTACCTTTTTTTTCCCACTATGTATGACAACATTTTTACTTAATAAAGCTGTTTTAAAACTAGTAGTAGTAGTAGTAGTAGTAGTAGTAGTAGTAGTAGTAGTAGTAGTAGTAGTAGTAGTAGTAGTAGTAGTAGTAGTAGTAGTAGTAGTAGTAGTAGTAGTAGTAGTAGTAGTAGTAGGTAGCCATCTTGGCTCTTGACAGAGAAAGTTGACTCATTTCAGCTCCTGCTTTAGACTTAAGTTTTATTGGTTTTTGATTGAATTTGATAGTGAAAAGTATACCAAAAGAAAAAGGAAATTTTCCACTTAAAGGTAAGCTCTATTTCGAGCAAAATTGTTGTTAATATAAAGAAGAATATTAGATTTAAAATGTCTAATATTTCTGATTCTAATTCTAATTTAAAAATTGCTAATAATAGCTTAGATAAAAATAATTCTTATCAAGATCTAGAAAAAGTCAAAGTTAACAATAGTTCTTTTTCAAAAGTAAAAACTGGATCCAATATGGCTGAAGCCTTATCTGATTTATCTAAAACAAGAAATAAATTTAAAAATACTAATTTGCCTGAGGCATCTGATTCTATTGAATTAAATAAGAATATTAAACAAACTTATGCTAGTATTTTAAAGCAAAAATCTGAACAAGATAACAATGTAATTACAGAAGAAAATTTAACAGAAATTTTTAATTTTGACAATGAACTACAAATGGAACAAGAAAATACAAATTTATTATCAACTAGTAATACAGATTATGTTTCTGTATGTGAAAAATTTATACAAACAATTCCTTTAACAGTTCTTAAATCATTTCAAAAATTTAAAAGTATTAAAACGTCTACAATAGCTATAACAGATACTAATTCTTCAGTCATGAATTTTCCTACTGATGAATTTTATTCTTATCTATCAGAAAAAAAACTTTGGTCAATGATATACAAAGTGCTAGATCATCCTAATAGCAGATATAAAACAATAGAATATCATAATGTGGCTCAGAAACAAATATTTGAAAAACATATTCACTTTCTTAATGGAAAATTTATTTGTTACATAGACATTGATAGACCTACAAATTTGAATGGACAAATTAAGAACTGTCATGTAGACTTTAAAGCTGATGATCTACAAGATTTACTAAAAAATGTTGGAACTGTGGCCAACTTTAAATATGTATGGGAAAAAAGAGCCACACAGCCAGTTCTAACCAATACTGCTCATTTCACTATGTCATTGAAGAAAAATATGCAACCAACAGATATACCAACATTACATGCAACAGATTCTTCACCTTTGATAGTTACTTTCAGAGGCATTTCACCTCAGTGTTTTTTTTTGTAAAGCCAGAGATCATCTTGTCAAAGAATGCCCTAACCGTTTTTGTAAAAAGTGTGGTATTAAAAAAACAAAAACGCATCAGTGCAGTAGAGATCCAATAGCTAATAATGAAATCAGACTCATGCAAAGTAACCCTGAAAAAACAAAAGTAGATGAAACTATTCCCAATATGCAAAGTAACCCTGAAAAAACAAAAGTAGATGAACCTATTCCCAATAATGAAGACAACAACACAGATATCCAAAATCTCAGCCTTGATGAACTTATTCCCAATAATGAAGACAAAACCGCAGATATGCAAAATCTCAGCCTTGATGAATTTATTTCCAATAATGAAGACAACAACACAAATAAGCAAAATCTCAGCTTTGATGATCCTAGTCAAAATAGCTCCATGAATACTATACCAAATAAATCTTATACCTCACAGGAGGAAACAGAAACAGAGTACATGAGTGATACCTTACCATTTCCTTGCTCTGATGAAGAGTTCCAATTAATTAAAGTAAAGACTAAGAAACGAATGCACAAGAGGAAAAAATCCGCATTGCATCAAGAGCCTATACAAACTAATGAACCTGACAAACATAGTGAAAGAAAATCAAAGAAAAATGATACAAAGTCTACCACACCAGCATTAAAAAAAACAAAACTCACAAATAAAACAGGTGAAACAGATTATCCGGCTAATGAATCAACACTTCATTGGACCAGACAAAAACAAAGTACAAATCAATTGACACAGGAGCAGCTTCTTCTGATGGCAGGAGTGGATGTACACAGAAGATCTACTAAATCTAAGGATATCATAACAAATACCATGTCTCAAAATACAGAGACAGACTTTGAAGCACCATTAAAAATAGACTATCAAGATGAGTTGCATAAATAACACATATAGACTTTCAAACCAGGACAATTTTTTGGATTTAATTCCAAATGTGAAAATAATTATCATGTTTATGAACAAAAATATGCACAACAAACTCAATAGAACTTCACTTGCAAGGGTAAGTTCATTGTTTTCACAGTGGTGTATTATTATAATTTTTCTTTTCTATTTAACACATTCCTATTATACTTTTACTAATATTAGTTGTCCCATTCATTATACAATAAACTATAAAATATCATTCTCCCACCATTTTATATAATTGATAATATGGGTCTTTCTATTACAGCAGTCAATGTAAGGGGTATTAACTCTACCCAGCGAATATATGCAATTAGCAATTGGATAAGGCAATTCTCACCCCATATCCTTTTATTTACAGAGACAAAATGCTCAGTACATTCAGCATTTAATCCTGAACTCTACCTTAGTAAATTTGGATACAGTAAATTTTCAACATCTGATATTGCTGCTGCTGGGGTAGGGATTCTCATCCATCATTGTTCTCCTTTTCAAACTTTTAAAATTTTGTACTTAGATCAGCATATGAGTATAATTATTCTTTATCATTCTTCTTTTACAGTGAATTTAATAACATTCTATTTATATAATCAGCCAGTGTTAATTCACCAATTAATAAATAAAATAAATTTAATATTAGCTACAAATTCTTACCCAACTATAATCATGGGTGATTTTAACATGTCTTATAAGAATTTTACATTAAAATACCTTCATTTGATTAATAAAAATCTCATGAGTGCTGAAGGTTTTTTTCCAACTAACTCCATTTCATTCTACACTAAAAAACACTCCTCTCTAATAGACCTTGTATTCTATTCACCAGATCTACATTTCATAATAAATCCCTCTCTATGTCCTGTAACTTTCTCTGATCATTTAGCACTTAATGTGGAACTTGCAATACACATGCAACATCAACCAATTCTTCCTCTAAATAAAACTACTCGTCTTCTTTTAAAATCCACTACACCTGAAGCTGTTCTCTCTGAGATTTATATTTATTTTAAGAAGGTAGACATACTATCTTTAAACCCAGTAGAGGCCTGGCTATCATTTATTAACATAATCTCTTCTACTATTCGACATTATACCTCCAAAAATAGTTCTCCCACTAATCTTGTTAATAAGTTAGATACAATACACTTAAAACTAAAAAATACTTCATGTGACCCTTCTTCAGTTACATCAATAATGTTTTTAAAACAAGAATACAAGCAAACCCAACTCATACTGGCTGATTATCTCTCTATAAAAAAAGCAAAAATTTTTCTAGCTAATCCCCATAACTGGTCTAAAGGATATATTCGGTGGGCTTTAGGTTATACTCCCAAAAAATTAACTCCTTCATCTATTATTTTTGATTCAAAAATGATTGCTGGGGAAGACATGACTCCGCAAATATATTACCACTTTAAATCTAGACTCCAAAAATTTCCTTTTCCAAAATTTTCTTCATTTCACTTTGGTTTTACCACAGAAGAACATAACATTACAAAGTATGAAATTGCTCTCAAGTTGAACGCTTTTCCCAACAATACACACCCAGGTACACATGCAATTCCAAAATTTTTATTATCACATCTTAGCCACTTTACTATCCCAATAGTACACAATATGATAAATTATCTATCAAAACAAATATATAACATTGACCAACTTTATCCAGTATCACTGGTCCCTTTTCTAAAAAAAAATACACTTCCTTCTCCTCTAGATAATCTACGCCCTATTTCAATGTCTCCTCTGATCATCAAACTAATAGAGTCTCTTTTAAAAGACAAAATTCAACCCCTAATACTTCCTGGGTTGTCTAAGTTTCAGTTTGCTAGAAAAGGATGTTCTACTTCTGAAGCACTTATGTTATGTAAAATATTAATAGAGGATGTAAGACAAGCTAGAAAATCAGCACCTATTGCAATTCAATTAGACATACAGGCTGCATTCGATTCGGTGCCTGTGGACAAGCTGCTACAGGTGCTTAGTCAACATAAAATTCCAATACCTATAATGTATGTTCTAGCAAACCTGCTCATCAATAGAAAAATACACATTACTCTTAATGGCAAAATGTCCCCTGACTTCACTCCACACAACTCAATACCACAAGGCTCTCCCCTTAGTTCACTGTTTTTTATCACATATATTAACCCCCTCCTACTAGAAATAGAATCTAAATTGCCAGGAATATATGTACCCCTCATAAACCAATCCATCAATCATATTTCATACATGGATGATATAGTCATTTTTTTGCCATCCAAAAAACATTTGCCTTTAATGTATACCATTTTAGAAAATTACTCTGCAGCTTATAGTTTAAAATTTAACAAAGAAAAAACATCTATTTGGAGTATACTTTCTGGTAATCAAATTCATTCAGTTTGCAGTTCCCCTCCCCACAAATTTCTTGGTCTCCCAATTCATCTGTCTATGAATGCAATGAGAAAGATAATACAAGAACAATTAATATCTGCAATTGAAAAGGTGACAACCTCACTTTCAAAAGCATATCTTTCATTGCATAGTAAAATATCACTCATTAACATATTAATTTTCCCAAAAATAAATTACTATGCACCTATCATTAAATTTACTAACTCATTTAAGAAAAAAATTAACTCTTTTTGCACCAAACTCATATGGAATAAAAAGGCAGTGGTAATAAGCATCAAAAGTCTGCAAAAACATTCAAGACAAAATGGCCTGTCATTACACTGCATTTCAACATTCTATTACCAAAAAACTCACAATGCATTAATGAAACTTTATATGACATATGAAAATTTCCAAGTGTTTCTTCCAATATCACCTACAGACACTCCACCTCCTATTAAAAATAAATTCATTAACAATCTAATAAAAACAATATTCAAACATAAAGTACCTGCTACAAACCTTTTCTCAACTAAAATTAAGTATTGGGAAGCACATTACATAACAACTAATTCCAGTCCCTTTGAAAATCCCATTAGCTTAATTAATATCACAAATAAAGCTATAATCCAAAAATTTAAATTCTGGTACTTGGAGCCTAAGTACTTAGATTTTCTAATAAAAATCAACCTTAGAGCTTTACCTACCAATGCTTTTCTGGCTGGAAGATGGAGATCTCCAAACATAGATGCCATTTGTCAACTATGTAATAAAGAAGAAGAAACAACAGAACATTTTATTTCTCAGTGTACTTCTCTCAAAACATATCGAGAACTAATTGCTGATATAACCCATAATCCAAAATGCTCATTGACAGTATTGATAGAAAATATTCAAAGAGGGTTGTTTCCAACAATAAGAATAACAATCTTTATACTATACACACTCTGGTTTATGAGATGCCACTTTATATTCAATCCCACATCTCGTAAACTTAAATCACTTTTTCTCAATAAGTTAGGAAAAATTAAAACAAGAGATCAAGCACTAGCTCCAACAGATATAGTATCAGCCACTTGGAGTTTGATCAAATTACCAACACCACTGTGAAATATGAATAGCATATTTGCTGTATGTAAGTGAGTTTTGTTGTCATATATGTATTTAATATTGTTACTGTTATTGATTAATTTTTTTCCTCAGTTTTTCAACATTATTAATGTAAAAATATTTCATGTATTCATAATAATAATTTTGTTAATAATTTTCAATTCTAAATTGTAGATCAGTTTTTGTAACATGTTTTAAAATTGTATTTTCATACATGTTCTTATGATATCAAATAAAGTACTTTAAAACTAGTAGTAGTAGTAGTAGTAGTAGTAGTAGTAGTAGTAGTAGTAGTAGTAGTAGTAGTAGTAGTAGTAGTAGTAGTAGTAGTAGTAGTAGTAGTAGTAGTAGTAGTAGTAGTAGTAGTAGTAGTAGTAGTAGTAGTAGTAGTAGTAGTAGTAGTAGTAGTAGTAGTAGTAGTAGTAGTAGTAGTAGTAGTAGTAGTAGTAGTAGTAGTAGTAGTAGTAGTAGTAGTAGTAGTAGTAGTAGTAGTAGTAGTAGTAGTAGTAGTAGTAGTAGTAGTAGTAGTAGTAGTAGTAGTAGTAGTAGTAGTAGTAGTAGTAGTAGTAGTAGTAGTAGTAGTAGTAGTAGTAGTAGTAGTAGTAGTAGTAGTAGTAGTAGTAGTAGTAGTAGTAGTAGTAGTAGTAGTAGTAGTAGTAGTAGTAGTAGTAGTAGTAGTAGTAGTAGTAGTAGTAGTAGTAGTAGTAGTAGAAAAATAGCTAGTAGTAGTAGTAGTAGTAGTAGTAGTAGTGTAGTAGTAGTAGTAGTAGTAGTAGTGGTAGTAGTAGTAGTAGTAGTAGTAGTAGTAGTAGTAGTAGTAGTAGTAGTAGCTAGTAGTAGCTGCAGTGCAGTAGCTGTAGTAGTAGTAGTAGCTGCTGAGTAGAGTAGTAGTAGTGGTAGCTGTAGTAGGTAGTGGTGTAGTAGCTGCTAGTAGTGGTAGGTGGTAGTAGTGCTGTGTGAGTTGTAGTAGTGGTAGTAGTAGTGAGTAGTGAGTAGTGGTAGTAGTGGTAGTGAGTGAGTGGTGGTGGTGGTAGTAGTAGTTGTAGTAGCTGAGTAGCTAGTAGTGTAGTAGTAGTAGTAGTAGTAGCAGCTGTTGCAGCTATGGTAGTAGTAGTAGTAGTAGTAGTAGTAGTAGTAGTAGTAGTAGTAGTAGTAGTAGTAGTAGTAGTAGTAGTAGTAGTAGTAGTAGTAGTAGTAGTAGTAGTAGTAGTAGTAGTAGTAGTAGTAGAGGTAGCCATCTTGGCTCTTGACTGAGAAAGTTGACTCATTTCAGCTCCTGCTTTAGACTTAAGTTTTATTGGTTTTTGATTGAATTTGATAGTGAAAAGTATACCAAAAGAAAAAGGAAATTTTCCACTTAAAGGTAAGCTCTATTTCGAGCAAAATTGTTGTTAATATAAAGAAGAATATTAGATTTAAAATGTCTAATATTTCTGATTCTAATTCCAATTTAAAAATTGCTAATAATAGCTTAGATAAAAATAATTCTTATCAAGATCTAGAAAAAGTCAAAGTTAACAATAGTTCTTTTTCAAAAGTAAAAACTGGATCCAATATGGCTGAAGCCTTATCTGATTTATCTAAAACAAGAAATAAATTTAAAAATACTAATTTGCCTGAGGCATCTGATTCTATTGAATTAAATAAGAATATTAAACAAACTTATGCTAGTATTTTAAAGCAAAAATCTGAACAAGATAACAATGTAATTACAGAAGAAAATTTAACAGAAATTTTTAATTTTGACAATGAACTACAAATGGAACAAGAAAATACAAATTTATTATCAACTAGTAATACAGATTATGTTTCTGTATGTGAAAAATTTATACAAACAATTCCTTTAACAGTTCTTAAATCATTTCAAAAATTTAAAAGTATTAAAACGTCTACAATAGCTATAACAGATACTAATTCTTCAGTCATGAATTTTCCTACTGATGAATTTTATTCTTATCTATCAGAAAAAAAACTTTGGTCAATGATATACAAAGTGCTAGATCATCCTAATAGCAGATATAAAACAATAGAATATCATAATGTGGCTCAAAAACAAATATTTGAAAAACATATTCACTTTCTTAATGGAAAATTTATTTGTTACATAGACATTGATAGACCTACAAATTTGAATGGACAAATTAAGAACTGTCATGTAGACTTTAAAGCTGATGATCTACAAGATTTACTAAAAAATGTTGGAAATGTGGCCAACATTAAAAATGTATGGGAAAAAAGAGCAACACAGCCAGTTCTAACCAATACTGCTCATTTCACTATGTCATTGAAGAAAAATATGCAACCAACAGATATACCAACATTACATGCAACAGATTCTTCACCTTTGATAGTTACTTTCAGAGGCATTTCACCTCAGTGTTTTTTCTGTAAAGCCAGAGATCATCTTGTCAAAGAATGCCCTAACCGTTTTTGTAAAAAGTGTGGTATTAAAAAAACAAAAACGCATCAGTGCAGTAGAGATCCAATAACTAATAATGAAATCAGACTCATGCAAAGTAACCCTGAAAAAACAAAAGTAGATGAACCTATTCCCAATAATGAAGACAACAACACAGATATCCAAAATCTCAGCCTTGATGAACTTATTCCCAATAATGAAGACAAAACCACAGATATGCAAAATCTCAGCCTTGATGAATTTATTTCCAATAATGAAGACAACAACACAAATAAGCAAAATCTCAGCTTTGATGATCCTAGTCAAAATAGCTCCATGAATACTATACCAAATAAATCTTATACCTCACAGGAGGAAACAGAAACAGAGTACATGAGTGATACCTTACCATTTCCTTGCTCTGATGAAGAGTTCCAATTAATTAAAGTAAAGACTAAGAAACGAATGCACAAAAGGAAAAAATCCGCATTGCATCAAGAGCCTATACAAACTAATGAACCTGACAAACATAGTGAAAGAAAATCAAAGAAAAATGATACAAAGTCTACCACACCAGCATTAAAAAAAACAAAACTCACAAATAAAACAGGTGAAACAGATTATCCGGCTAATGAATCAACATTTCATTGGACCAGACAAAAACAAAGTACAAATCAATTGACACAGGAGCAGCTTCTTCTGATGGCAGGAGTGGATGTACACAGAAGATCTACTAAATCTAAGGATATCATAACAAATACCATGTCTCAAAATACAGAGACAGACTTTGAAGCACCATTAAAAATAGACTATCAAGATGAGTGGCATAAATAACACATATAGACTTTCAAACCAGGACAATTTTTTGGATTTAATTCCAAATGTGAAAATAATTATCATGTTTATGAACAAAAATATGCACAACAAACTCAATAGAACTTCACTTGCAAGGGTAAGTTCATTGTTTTCACAGTGGTGTATTATTATAATTTTTCTTTTCTATTTAACACATTCCTATTATACTTTTACTAATATTAGTTGTCCCATTCATTATACAATAAACTATAAAATATCATTCTCCCACCATTTTATATAATTGATAATATGGGTCTTTCTATTACAGCAGTCAATGTAAGGGGTATTAACTCTACCCAGCGAATATATGCAATTAGCAATTGGATAAGGCAATTCTCACCCCATATCCTTTTATTTACAGAGACAAAATGCTCAGTACATTCAGCATTTAATCCTGAACTCTACCTTAGTAAATTTGGATACAGTAAATTTTCAACATCTGATATTGCTGCTGCTGGGGTAGGGATTCTCATCCATCATTGTTCTCCTTTTCAAACTTTTAAAATTTTGTACTTAGATCAGCATATGAGTATAATTATTCTTTATCATTCTTCTTTTACAGTGAATTTAATAACATTCTATTTATATAATCAGCCAGTGTTAATTCACCAATTAATAAATAAAATAAATTTAATTTTAGCTACAAATTCTTACCCAACTATAATCATGGGTGATTTTAACATGTCTTATAAGAATTTTACATTAAAATACCTTCATTTGATTAATAAAAATCTCATGAGTGCTGAAGGTTTTTTTCCAACTAACTCCATTTCATTCTACACTAAAAAACACTCCTCTCTAATAGACCTTGTATTCTATTCACCAGATCTACATTTCATAATAAATCCCTCTCTATGTCCTGTAACTTTCTCTGATCATTTAGCACTTAATGTGGAACTTGCAATACACATGCAACATCAACCAATTCTTCCTCTAAATAAAACTACTCGTCTTCTTTTAAAATCCACTACACCTGAAGCTGTTCTCTCTGAGATTTATATTTATTTTAAGAAGGTAGACATACTATCTTTAAACCCAGTAGAGGCCTGGCTATCATTTATTAACATAATCTCTTCTACTATTCAACATTATACCTCCAAAAATAGTTCTCCCACTAATCTTGTTAATAAGTTAGATACAATACACTTAAAACTAAAAAATACTTCATGTGACCCTTCTTCAGTTACATCAATAATGTTTTTAAAACAAGAATACAAGCAAACCCAACTCATACTGGCTGATTATCTCTCTATAAAAAAAGCAAAAATTTTTCTAGCTAATCCCCATAACTGGTCTAAAGGATATATTCGGTGGGCTTTAGGTTATACTCCCAAAAAATTAACTCCTTCATCTATTATTTTTGATTCAAAAATGATTGCTGGGGAAGACATGACTCCCCAAATATATTACCACTTTAAATCTAGACTCCAAAAATTTCCTTTTCCAAAATTTTCTTCATTTCACTTTGGTTTTACCACAGAAGAACATAACATTACAAAGTATGAAATTGCTCTCAAGTTGAACGCTTTTCCCAACAATACACACCCAGGTACACATGCAATTCCAAAATTTTTATTATCACATCTTAGCCACTTTACTATCCCAATAGTACACAATATGATAAATTATTTATCAAAACAAATATATAACATTGACCAACTTTATCCAGTATCACTGGTCCCTTTTCTAAAAAAAAATACACTTCCTTCTCCTCTAGATAATCTACGCCCTATTTCAATGTCTCCTCTGATCATCAAACTAATAGAGTCTCTTTTAAAAGACAAAATTCAACCCCTAATACTTCCTGGGTTGTCTAAGTTTCAGTTTGCTAGAAAAGGATGTTCTACTTCTGAAGCACTTATGTTATGTAAAATATTAATAGAGGATGTAAGACAAGCTAGAAAATCAGCACCTATTGCAATTCAATTAGACATACAGGCTGCATTCGATTCGGTGCCTGTGGACAAGCTGCTACAGGTGCTTAGTCAACATAAGATTCCAATACCTATAATGTATGTTCTAGCAAACCTGCTCATCAATAGAAAAATACACATTACTCTTAATGGCAAAATGTCCCCTGACTTCACTCCACACAACTCAATACCACAAGGCTCTCCCCTTAGTTCACTGTTTTTTATCACATATATTAACCCCCTCCTACTAGAAATAGAATCTAAATTGCCAGGAATATATGTACCCCTCATAAACCAATCCATCAATCATATTTCATACATGGATGATATAGTCATTTTTTTGCCATCCAAAAAACATTTGCCTTTAATGTATACCATTTTAGAAAATTACTCTGCAGCTTATAGTTTAAAATTTAATAAAGAAAAAACATCTATTTGGAGTATACTTTCTGGTAATCAAATTCATTCAGTTTGCAGTTCCCCTCCCCACAAATTTCTTGGTCTCCCAATTCATCTGTCTATGAATGCAATGAGAAAGATTATACAAGAACAATTAATATCTGCAATTGAAAAGGTGACAACCTCACTTTCAAAAGCATATCTTTCATTGCATAGTAAAATATCACTCATTAACATATTAATTTTCCCAAAAATAAATTACTATGCACCTATCATTAAATTTACTAACTCATTTAAGAAAAAAATTAACTCTTTTTGCACCAAACTCATTTGGAATAAAAAGGCAGTGGTAATAAGCATCAAAAGTCTGCAAAAACATTCAAGACAAAATGGCCTGTCATTACACTGCATTTCAACATTCTATTATCCAAAAAACTCACAATGCATTAATGAAACTTTATATGACATATGAAAATTTTCAAGTGTTTCTTCCAATATCACCTACAGACACTCCACCTCCTATTAAAAATAAATTCATTAACAATCTAATAAAAACAATATTCAAACATAAAGTACCTGCTACAAACCTTTTCTCAACTAAAATTAAGTATTGGGAAGCACATTACATAACAACTAATTCCAGTCCCTTTGAAAATCCCATTAGCTTAATTAATATCACAAATAAAGCTATAATCCAAAAATTTAAATTCTGGTACTTGGAGCCTAAGTACTTAGATTTTCTAATAAAAATCAACCTTAGAGCTTTACCTACCAATGCTTTTCTGGCTGGAAGATGGAGATCTCCAAACATAGATGCCATTTGTCAACTATGTAATAAAGAAGAAGAAACAACAGAACATTTTATTTCTCAGTGTACTTCTCTCAAAACATATCGAGAACTAATTGCTGATATAACCCATAATCCAAAATGCTCATTGACAGTATTGATAGAAAATATTCAAAGAGGGTTGTTTCCAACAATAAGAGTAACAATCTTTATACTATACACACTCTGGTTTATGAGATGCCACTTTATATTCAATCCCACATCTCGTAAACTTAAATCACTTTTTCTCAATAAGTTAGGAAAAATTAAAACAAGAGATCAAGCACTAGCTCCAACAGATATAGTATCAGCCACTTGGAGTTTGATCAAATTACCAACACCACTGTGAAACATGAATAGCATATTTGCTGTATGTAAGTGAGTTTTGTTGTCATATATGTATTTAATATTGTTACTGTTATTGATTAATTTTTTTCCTCAGTTTTTCAACATTAATGTAAAAATATTTCATGTATTCATAATAATAACTTTGTTAATAATTTTCAATTCTAAATTGTAGATCAGTTTTTATAACATGTTTTAAAATTGTATTTTCATACATGTTCTTATGATATCAAATAAAGTACTTTAAAACTAGTAGTAGTAGTAGTAGTAGTAGTAGTAGTAGTAGTAGTAGTAGTAGTAGTAGTAGTAGTAGTAGTAGTAGTAGTAGTAGTAGTAGTAGTAGTAGTAGTAGTAGTAGTAGTAGTAGTGCAGCTAGTAGCTAGCAGTAGCAGTTGCAGCAGCTGCAGCTGCTGCTGCTGCTGTAGCTGCTGCTGCTGCTGCTGCTGTTGCTGCAGCTGCTGCTGCTGCTGCAGCTGCTGCTGCTGCAGCTGCTGCTGCTGCTGCTGCTGCTGCTGCTGCTGCTGCTGCTGCTGTTGCTGCTGCTGCTGCTGCTGCTGCTGCTGCTGCTGCTGCTGCTGCAGCTGCTGCTGCTGCTGCTGCAGCTGCTGCAGCTGCCGTTGCTGCTGCTGCTGCTGCTGCAGCAGCTGCTGCTGCAGCTGCAGCTGCTGCTAGCAGTTGCAGCTGCAGTTGCAGCTGCTGCAGCTGCAGCAGCAGCTGCAGCAGCTGCAGCAGCTGCAGCTGCAGCTGCAGCTAGCAGCAGCAGCTGCTGTTGCTAGCAGCAGCAGCAGCAGCAGCTAGCAGCAGCAGCAGCAGCAGCAGCAGCTAGCAGCAGCAGCAGTATGCAGCAGCAGCAGCAGCAGCAGCAGCAGCAGCAGCTGCAGCAGCAGCAGCAGCAGCAGCAGCAGCAGCAGCAGCTAGCAGCAGCAGTAGCAGCAGCTGCAGCAGCAGCAGCTAGCAGCAGCAGCAGCAGCAGCAGCAGCAGCAGCAGCAGCAGCTAGCAGCAGCGTAGCAGCAGCAGCAGCAGCAGCAGCAGCTAGCAGCAGTAGCAGCAGCAGCAGCAGCAGCAGCAGCAGCAGCAGCAGCAGCAGCAGCAGCAGCAGCAGCAGTAGCAGCAGCAGCAGCAGTAGCAGCAGCAGCAGTAGCAGCAGCAGCAGCAGCAGCGCGCGCTGTTGTTGGCTGCCGCCGCTGCCGCTGCAGCGTTGCTGTTGTTAGTAGCAGCCGTAGCAGCAGCTGCTGCTGCAGCAGCAAAAAGTTTCAACAATAGTAAACTTTATTGATCCTTTTAGTTACATAGTATGCCATAGCAAGATACATATTGAATCTTATTATTGTCAGTTCAATTTCAAGTGCTACCATATTCATTTTTAAAAAAGTACATATCTATATGGGTAATTTTACACGAGTGTATCTACTTTAGGAATGTTAATTAATCACATTATTGTCCAATAGGAGTAATTTCTGTATAAGTTCTTTATTAGATAAGTTGCAGTCCTCAACCAGAACAGTGGCACTTGCATTCATTGCAAGAATTGAATTTATATTATAAATTATAGATTCTATCTTTTGCTTTTCTACTGGCATATATACAAGCACTATATTCATTGTAATTATTTTTGAGTCAGTGTTATTATTAGAAGGTTTGAATCAATGTAAAGTATTTTGAAATTTTCAAAAGGACAATCTTGAGCAATCACTATTCCAGTTCCTGTAGAAGGGGAGGATGAATCTCTGGAACATGCAGAGAAGCCCTGGCCCCTCAGGCAGGTAGCTGGATTTATTGCTGAGCCTACATATATCTTTGTTTCTAATAATCCTGTTATATGGGCTCAGATTTGATTTATTCAATTTGTGACTTTGAAATTTTTATTGATTGCATTAAGTCCTGTGACATTTAAAACAGCAATTTTAAGTTTTATTAATAATTTTTTTTCCCTTTGAGTTTAGGAATTCATGTCTTCCTACTTTTATTCCCCGATTTCCACTGCATCTTGAAACACCAGGCCACTCTCTTCATCCACTGCTACAGCCCAATTATATATTTCCTGCTCACTGTGAAAATGCTCTTGTTCAATTCTTACCTTTTTATATCTTCTACCTTGTTTTGGTGGATGCCTTGGTTTGCACCTATCTTCAGTGTGGATTTCTATTTCGGTAGGCAGATCTGGAGTAATAGCCTCCATCATTTCAGCAGATGTTTCCTTAATAATTGTTGGCCATGGTATGACTTTGTTGAAATTTTGCATCTTCTATCTACATGAGTTACATCTTCAGTTTCAGTTTCGAGTGCCATAATTTGCATGTAGTCCTTATTCGCACTCTGACTAATTTTGTTGGTCACATTTCATACGGCTTACCTTTGCTATGATTCTCTTATCCTCTTTTTCATTGTTTAATCTCTCTTGCTCATAGAGCTGAGCTGGCCTTTCCTGGAGTGCCATTTTAAGCTTACTTTGATTATTATTATCTTGTATGTTGTCCAGTGGCTTATTTTCCACTTTTAAACCAACTAGTTCATGGTCAGCCTCAATGTGTTTGATGCATTTTATGTTCTTGTTTTCCATCACTTCCATTGTATCTTCTTTATCTGTTTTTTGCTTACTTTGTTTATTATGTTGTATGCCATCCAGTTCCTTATTTTTCCCTTTTACATCATCTAGTTCTGGGTTGCCCTCAATGCGTTTGGTGTGTTTTAGTTTTTTGTCTGTGCTTGTTTTATTTTCTGTGGCTTCGATTATATCTTCTTCATCCAGTTGGTTTATTGCTCCACATTTTTTATTATTTTTTTGCATACTGTTTTTATCTATTTTTGATCTTTGGTGTTCATCAGGTGTATTTTCTATTCCAGTCTCAGATTCCGGTCTTTGATTGTTATCTTGATTTCCTTTTTTTGATTGTTTTTTTTGATGAGGCTTTATCTGTTTGGAGTGACTTCAATTCTTTTGCTTTCTTTTTCAGTGGTTAGTTTGTCTGCCTCAAACAGCTGTGATAGTACTGACTGATCAGCAACTTTCAGCAAACTTTGCTTCATATTTCTTTGTATGTCATCTATTTGTTTATAATTTTTTTGCATGTCACCCATCTCTTGGTCACACTCTTCATGTTTGGCATGTTTTCTCTTCTTATCTGGCCTTGTCTGATTTTCTGTTCCTTCTTTTGTATATTCTTTACCTTTCATTTCTGCCCATTTTTTTTTATTTTTTTGCATGTCGTCTATTTCTCGGCCAGTCTCTGGGTGTTTGGGATTTTCTATCTTCTTGTCTTGGTTTGCTTGATCTTCCAGTTGCTCTGTTGTGTATTTTTTAATTAATATTTGCTCTGTTTTAGCTGTTGACTGGTCATTGCTGTTGTGCTTTCTTCCACAGTCTATTGCCAGGTGATCTCTACTTCCACACACAAAACATTGTGGCCTAAGCCCTTTAATATGTATAGTCAGTATTGCTTCCTGATCCATTATTATGCTTGGGATGTCTTCAGGTCTTCAGACGTTCATTCATTTTGATCTTGAAATAGAAGCTGTTTGAATAAACTAGTGTAGGCGTGTCTGAGCGATATATTGGCTTCATGTATATCGGTTGCCCAAAGGGTTTCATTAATTTTGTGAAATCGTGTATATTATACCCAAAATAGGTATTTTTAATAATGCCAGTGTGATAGTTTTGCATCTCTCTATCTACAATCACAAGAACATAATTTTCTAAAGTATTAATTTTTTCTTGAAAATCTGTACATTGCGTTTCATTAATGAATTCTACCGCCAGATATCTTGAGTTGGTATGCTCTCCTATGGTTGAAACTGAGCTCCACATTTTGTTGTTAGATAACTCTTTATATAGTATTTCCTTTAGAAACTTGTAGAGAGAGAGATTTCTATCTGTTGCTGCTAAGATGATTGATTTATTTGAAAAAAATCTCTTAAATGACATGAAAAATTTTTTCGGTATTGTTTCATTAAATTTGCTATTTATCTCTTGCACTTCTTCTTTTAACCAAACGTTTTGTAAAGGCATATCGGCATCATATTGATTCATATTTATATCATTTACTTCATTCAGGCCATCCTGATTGGCCCTTCTAAATCTTGGGATTTGTTTTGCGTTTTGCAAATTAAATTCAGCTATGTTCGCATATGTTGTCTGTGCTCTAATGTTGCTATATATTCGTGAAGTCTGATTCGCGCCAAACTTTCTCTTGGATTCTGATGTGGACGCCATATTGACAATATCTAGCGTCTGAATAGCGCTTAGAAAAATTAAAAGTTATAAGCAATAAATCACTTACTTTGTGAGTAAAAAGTCCGTTTTCCCTGATAGGTGTGAATATTAATTATCTTCAAGTGATGTTTTAAGCAACTGTTTTTTGGCAATTCAGTATTTTTTTATACTTTTGTTGGAAACGTTTATCTACTTCGTCTAACTAAAGGCACAGCAGGACCGCATTTATAATAATAATAATAATAATAATAATAATAATAATAATAATAATGTTATTATTATTATTATTATTATTATTATTATTATTATTATTATTATTATTATTATTATTATTATTATTATTATTATTATTATTATTATATTTCAAAAGGCACTTTATTAACTCAAAGAAACTTTACATTGTTTGCATGTTTTACATTGAATTATTTAGCATTATTACACATATATCAAGTTGCTCCAAAATGGATATTTCAACTGAAAAAAAACATTGTCCATTATTAATTAGTTCATTTAGTTGTGAGAGTTCTATTTCAAATGAGAATATAATCCATTTTTCTTTATGTAAGTTGTGAGAGTTCTATTTTAAATGAGAATATAATCCATTTTTCTTTATGTAAGTGTGCAATTTCTTGAATTTCTTCTGATTATAGAGATCTAAGTGAGAACATAGTTCTTTATCTTTATGCTAGTGTGCAATTTCTTCTAATTATAAATCATTGCAATTGTGTATCGTCCAATTTTAATTGATTGTTTCATTAATTCTTGCATATGTCACTATAGTTCATTTTAATGTCTCTCTCTCTTTTTAATTGAATTGATAAAAAGTTTGTTAATTTTTGATATTGGTTTTACTGAGTGTATTATATACTTACAACATTGATGGCTGTTTTAACAGAGACCAAGTTGCTGCGTATAAAAGTGGACAGGTAATTAGCCTGTCTCTATTTTGAATGCATGCTGATTTGTTTTTAAATGTAGATGGGTGGCATCTAGTAATTGTTCCAATCAAGAAAGTGCATCTGGTGCACCAGAATGCATATAAGATAAACGTGGCCACTCTAATGCTGAGTATTGATCTCTCCCAGAAAGCACCAAGTATTTGATTAATCATGATACCAGGCTTTCTGTATGCATTACACATAATCTGTCTTGTTTGGTTTAAAGTCAAACACTGGTTTATAAGATGGTGTAGTGTCTCCTCTGCTCAGTGACACAGTCCACAGAAGAGATCAATGGATAGATATAGTCTTTTATGGTATAGAAAATGTGTTGTTGGCATTGCAACTAGATTCATTTTGATTATGAAGTCAAAATATTTGGGCTCAAGCACCCATTTTTTAAATTCCTTGCACAATTTTTTGTTGTTAACTTCTAACATAGGAGGGGAATCACTTACATCAGTTTGAGTGTTGACTAAATCATAAATTTCCCAGTATGAATATTTATTTAGAAACTGATCTGGATTATGTACAGTGGTTTTGTACTGATAGATAATGGTAGCAAAGAATAATCTTTTTGGAGGCAGCCTATCTGTTGGAGTGACCTCGACCAAGTGTTTAAGTCTAGGGAATTTTGCAATTGTGGTGACTATTGGGTTTTTCAGCTTTTGTAATTGGAAGATGCTAATGCTATGCAAGCCAAGACCATTTTTGATAATGTTGAGTTTTTTAGATGAGATCACTACAGTTTTTTTAGACCGGAGTAGCTTATTACATATGGTTTTAATTTTTGCTATAAATGCTTTGGAGAAAAAAACAACTGGCACGTAATAAACTATTTTTGTTGTAATAAGCTGATTAATTAGCTGTACTTTTGCATTTAATGACATATATGTTTTGGATAAAGAGTCTACTATTCTTTCAGCTTCTTCCTTCAGCTTATTTTGAATGTGACATCTCATTCCTGTGATTCTCATATGAAATGGAAACCCAAGGAAAGGGATTGGCTTTGAGTTGTAGTTTGATGCACATTGCTTTCCAGTGAATAGTGTCCAAGCTGTAGTTTTTTCTGGATTAAACTTTAATTTGTATTTCTGTGAATATTCTTGCAGTATCTTTTGCAGCTGTGGTATTTGTTTTTTGGATGTCAGGAAGACAGTGACATCATCCATGTATGCAAGGCATGCAGTTTGCTGTGCTGTGCCAGGTATCTCAACCCCACAAAATGTCTGCTGTTTACTATTACTGAGGGGATTAATGAATAATATTAACAGCAATGAGCTCAGAGGGACCCTTGGGATATTGACTGAGTTGGAGTGAATGATGGGGAGTTTTTTCCATTTAGTGTTACATGAATCTCTCGATTTAAAAGTAGGTTAGCTATTAGGTATAAGTGTGTTCTAGGGATTTGAGTGTTTTCAAGCATTTCTAAGAGTGTAGATATGTTTACCGAATCAAAGGCAGCCTTGATATCAAGCTGTACCACTATGGGAGCATACTTTTTTCTCTGTCTGACTGTTGTTAGAATTGCTTTAAATAACAAGGTTGCCTCCATTGTTGAAGCGCCTTTCTTTGCATACTGTGCTTCAGAAATGAGTGGCAATATGTATGGTTCAATTTCATCTTTAATGATTTTTTATTGATCTTGATAGGTAATGCTCCCATAGATATTGGTCTAAGGTCAGTAGTTAGTGGAATTATTTTCTTTTTATTATATGGCACTATGGCAATTGTTTAGAGCCCCTCAATGGTCATGATTTGCTGTGCTAAACAATTAGCTAAACAACTTAAATATTTTGCTGAAAATTTGCTTAGATGTTTTAATATAAATAGTGGGATTCCAGGACTTCCCAAGTGACAAGCATCTGGAATACTATTGAGTTTAGCCATGAAAAGATCTGTAGCAAATGGGGTTTCAGTCTCAGGAGGGCCAAACATATCATGTGTTATTGTAGGTGATTCCTGTGTTTGAAACTTTTTTTTTGAAAAATTCAAAAATGGGCATAATCATATTTTGGCCTGCATATGTTGCATTATCTGCATGTATTTCCATTGGCACCTTTATATTTGGCTTGTTTCCAAGCACCCACCTTATGTAATCTCTGGTCCAAGTATGAGGTTTGAGAAGGCATGTTTTACCTTTTTTATTTTTAAATAGCCTTTAAGTACATCACAAGCATTATTGTATGCATGCGAAAGTTTAAATATGTACTGTTGTGTGCAGGGTGATGGGTTTATCTTGATTATCCACTGATGTAACTGGTCTGATAGAGATAGAAGTTTCGATAGTGGAGGTTGCTTCATGACTAAATGGTTGATGTTAAATAACAGTATACCAATAAATGCAAGATATTGTTGTACTGGGTCAAGGTTCATATCTTTAATTTTATTTAGCATTATATATGTCTCAGAGAAAATGAATTTCTTGGTTGCTATGGGGAGTAGAATTTTTCTTGTAAGTGGATGTGTTGATGTTTGGTTCTGATCACGATTATAATTATTTGCACTGAATGATCTGAAAAGGCTGCTGGAGTTAATTTGATTGTAATTAGGTGATGGAGGATTGGAGAATAAAAACTAAGATCAATTAGTGAAGAAAAGTGACCATTGTGAAAAGAGATGGCATCATGTGGCAAAAATCCTTGGCCACTTATTAATGGTGTGGCTATTTTATGAAGCCAACATTGTGTGAAGTCTTGATATGTTGTATTGAAATCTCCAATTATTACAGATGGATTTGCTGTGGTAGCTAGCCTTAAATTTATGTTTTCAATTATGGTGTCTATCTTGTTGTTTTGGAAGGGCATGTAGGCAAAAACTATATTAATTGTTATGCTTTTATGACTGAAAGTTGCAATCAACAAGTTCATATCTATATGAATAATTTTAAATGGTATGAAGGGTGAATTTCTGGTAATTAAGAGACCAGTTCCAGCTGAGGGGGATGAAGAGTCCCTTGAGCATGCACAGAATCCCTCTCCAGACAATTGTTTAGCAGGGTCCATCTGAGATCCAGTATAATTTTTTTGTCTAAAGAAAACCCATTATGTGTGGTCGTATATCTTTGATCCAGTATCTTAGTTTGTTAATTTTTGAGGTGGAATTTAAACCTCTAACATTGATTGCTGCAATCTTAATTTTCATTAAGGCTGTGTATATTTTCACCCTCAGAATTCAGACTTGCTATTGATGGTTGCTTCCATGAATCTTCCTATTGTGCCTCAAATTCTTTATCTGTTGGTTCCATTGTTTCAGATGTGTAGCCAGTGTAACTGTGGCTGCATTCTAGTGTTTTTGTTTTTTGGGGCCCTCTGTTTCTTTTTGGTGGGTGACCTGGCTTTCTTCTCTGGTCTACATTGGCTTGAAAAATTTGTGGTAATTTTGGAGAGATGGCTAGCATGATCTCTACTGCAGTTTTATTTTTTGCTCTTGTTATCTGTGTTGATATAGATATATTTTCAATATTACTGTTTAATGAGGTTTCTTGGTCATTCAGTGATTTTCTCTTATCAATGTTTTTATTCATTTGAATTACATTTGTGACAGTTGTTTCTGATGTATCCTCCTGAGTCTTTTGCTTTATTACTTCTTTGTTGGCTGGGGTTTGAATCAATTGAAAGTCTGAAACATCAGCTGCTTTTGATGTATGATCGGTTCTTTTGTTGTGTTGTGTATGTGTTGATCATTTTTGATTATTGTTGTCTTCCTTGTTGTCTACCTTCTTTGTTTGATTAATAGCCTCTTGATCTTGGCTTTGTTAATCTTCCATGTTAGGTTGGTTTTCGTGATTTTTTTTGTGTTGCAGCTGACTGCTAGGTGCCCACGCTCTCCACAAACAAAGCATTTCAGCCTTAACCCTTTTATATAGATGGTGATTATGGCATCTTGTCCACTATCTGGGTCAGGATATCTTCCAGGTTTATGTTGTTTTCTAGCTTTATTTTAAATTGAAAATTGTTGCTGAAAACTGGGAATATGGGTGTCTGATAAATACATTTTTCCTGAATGGATTCATTAGTTTCTGAAAGTCCTATATATTGTAACCAAAATAAGCATTTTTTATTATTCCAGTACAATAATTTTGTAGGTTTTGATCTATATATACAATTGCATAGTTACCTAATGTTTTAATTTGATTTTGGAATCTGACCGTTGGTGTTCGTCGAAGAATTGAATGGCAATGTAACATGAGTTGGGATGTCTCCAATACTAGAAATCATATCCCACATCTCTTTTTTCATTAACTCTTCATATAAGAGCTCTCTGGGGAATTTGTATAGAGATAAGTTGTTATCTGTGATGGCTAATACTATAGATTTAGAAGAAAATTTTTTTTAAATGTTGCAAAAAGTTTTTTAGGGATTGTATTATTGAAATTAACATTAATTTCTTGTAACTCATTCTGACTCCATATTGCTGGGGTGGGGAAAGGCTTTTCATTATTATTTTCCATTAGATGTAAACCATTTATGTCAGCCTGATTCAGTTTTCTAAATCTAGCAGCCTGTGGCAGTGGCAAAGTTTTTTCAGTGCCCTGTGTCTGGTCATTTATTTCTGAAACCTTTGCATAAGTTTTTCTGCTAGTGGTAGAATTCTTTCTATGCCATTAGAATTGTTGCAAACTTTTTCTCCATTTTTCTGACCCAACGCCATGTTGTTTAAGATTTTTGATTGATTTTATGTCAAAGTGAAAAAAAAACAAAAAACATCCAATTTATGTTTTGGTGAAATCAAACCTTGTTCACCTTTTCCTGTTAGAGTTTATATGATACAAAATATAATTTTTAATAAAAACAAATCTCCTATCCTATTTACTAGTAACAGATATTTTATGAACATAGTTATTCACTAGCAACAGATATTTTATGAACGTAGTCATAGAATTTTTGTATTCCTTTATTTTATAACAAGTTTTCTCTTTTTCCA